>JAJNNY010000081.1:0-129385 GCA_022453515.1 Astrocystis sublimbata
CGTCAGAAGTAATATGTATTTTGCATAGGTGACCTAGAGAGACGTAACACTTTTGCTCATCCCTGGCGCTGAGTGGCCTTGGTCTTTTCGATTACAGCAAATGGTATCCTAGTACCCCTCAGTTGCACAACAGTTACACAATCTGCGAACCTGCTCTGACAATGTGGCGCCAGCCCATAATACTAGGTTCATATGTAGTACTTCTAAAAAGGTTTACTTGTAGTACGTTGAAACAATGCACTCTCTAATAATTAAAGTGTTTCGCAAGCTATATTAAAACAGTCTAGGTCTAGATTATAGAAATCTAACAAAAGAAAAAGTGATTAAAGACATTAATTGGTAAGATGGAGCATCTAAATGTAGGGATTCTACAAGCCACCATGATCCTTGAGCTCGGGCAGTCCTTGATTCCTTTAGACTCCTTCCGGAATGTTCAAGCTCATTCGTTGCTGCCCTTACACTCACAGCGGAGACGTGTCGATGAAGGGAGTGTATTGCCGAGGGCACGTGATGTTGGACGGCGGGATAATGCCCTGGAAGTATGCCTGGACATGTGCAAAATAACAATTCGAACCTCCTAGATTTATGACTGTGTGCTGCATCGAGGCAAACAACACCTATGTTAGTCATGTTTTACGTTGTTCTCACGTGATCCTTAAGTGGCGTTGAATAAAGACTTACACCAATGGCTTCCTGCTGCAAAAGTACTGATCCCGGAAATCGAGAGGACATTGTGCGTGCGCTGAAAAGGAAAAGAGCATTAGCACTACCCTCCATATCGATATTGACACTTCCAATACTTACGATTTAAGGGGCGTTATCGGGTCGATGGTATTACTACCAAATAGTATCGGGAAGGGTGTGGGTTTCTCTAATCCAACTTTCGGGCCTGGAAACAAGTGATAGTTAGAATAGGGTCTTGGAGACATGGAAAAAGCAAGGTTAGAAATAACGAAGAGGGTGACTTACTTGCGACCACCAAGCTATCAGGAAGCTGCGGTCGGATTGATCTGCATAAGATGTTGTCCACAAACACTGGCCATGTATCACCAACGTATCTGCTCAAGGAAGTCGTGTGCTCGATGGTCTCCTTGTAGTTTTCAAAATTAGAAAGAATATTTGTCCGATAGGAATCGGCGCACTGGATGATGTGGCCAGCGTCAGATTTAATCAACAACCCTTGATACATGCCTGCAAAAGCAGACACGTTCCCCTTCTCGACCTGGTGTAAAGCATCGGCCATCATCGGAAAGGATGACACTGGGTTGTAAAGAGCCTGTACGAGAACGGCTTTTAGATCCGAATAGGTGACCAAGGTCGGCAGGTCTCGACTTTCGACTCTGCTTATCGGAACCGGATGGGTTTGAAGTTGATGGAGGATGTTGTCTAGTCGGGTCATGATGTCAGCTGGCGTAGGTCCCCAGAATGAGCACCTTTGACGACCGGCAGAATGGCAGAAAGTCGCAAACATCTCAATGGCCTTGTCCGATTGATCAAGATTGCTACTTGGGTCATTCGTGTAGTAACCCTCTGCGTTAACAGTACCATCAAGTACCAATCGTTCGACGCGTTCGGGAAACATGGAGGCGAAAGTTGCGCCGATGACAGTGCCGTAACTAGCGCCGTAGCCCCAAAACTTGGCATCTGATGGCGACTGACCGGCCAACTCAGCCTCGGCCTCCACGAACGTGAGGAGATCATGTGCGACTGCAGGTGTGGTCACATAGTAGCTGTATGGTGACTTGTTCCTAACAGCATCATTGCACCACTCTCCGTAGATGGAACTTGAATAGTAATGTTCCCCAAACGACGGCGACGAGATGTTGGCCACACCCGTGTTGTGCAGTCTACTGAAGGCCGACCTTGCTTTAGTGTTGCCCGAGAAGCAGTCGACGGCCAAGCCGCTATGATTGACTCCGCGTGGGTCAAAAGATACAATGTTGTATTGCTCCCCGAAAGCTTGCCCTGCAAACGCCTTGGATGTGATGAGGAGATCAACCCCAGAATTACCCGGACCACCTAATGGTACGTCAGCAATGCCATGACAACTCTCGGCGAGATAGAATGAGTGATCAAGTTGGGATCGTACCGGGAATGAGAACGATGTTTGGAGACTCGCTGGTGGCGTTCTTGCCAGCTAGCTTAATGAATGCGATCGATGTCGTGCCGAGAGACCTGTTGGCATAGTCTAGAGGAACCTCTAGCTTGGAGCATGTAAAGTCATCGAAACATGGTTGCCAGGTGAGATTGGCTGATGGTTCAATCTAGAGAGGTCAGCAGCTGGAAAGCTTGAGAGCCTGCATCATCAGAAGAGGAGGGTTGGCCAGTTTGATAGACCCAAAAGCAAGACAACACTCACGCCGTCGAATCCATGGGCCATGCCCGAGTCATGACATGCGGCTTGGCATCCTGCGCCTGTCAGAAGGACGAGGGTACTCAGATGTCGTCTCATTGCTGCTTCTGGAAAGTCTCCCACAATGCTCCTTGACAAGTTGCTTCTATCGTTGTCACAATCATGATTGTTCACGAAAGGCTTGAAGAAACTACTTATAAGTTTCTATTATACCTGTTCCTGCATACTAGGGCTTGATAGCTCAGATCTCCAGGTTCCGCTGCATCATTGCTTAGGAAGCTGTCATCCTTCAAATCTAGCTCTAGTCGCTCCGCTTATACGAACCAGCCAATTATATTAAAACTAAATGTTTCCCTGCCCCCGCTATACAAAGAAAAGATGTCCACTCCCAGGCGCACGTCCACTACTATATAGCGGACATCCATTGTTCGTAGGCATGCCCGCTCCCGTTTGGGTTTAGTCATTCTTCTGAGCTTGTATTGCTATACCAGAGAAAGGAATAAGCTGCGATTAACTCCAGCTTAGCGTAGACTCAACCCTGGCATCCGAGGAATAGGGATAAGCTTCTATTTTGAGCGCCCCCGCTTGTACGAACACGCCAATCAACACTCCTCATGATTCCAGGCACCAGACCCTAAACTTATGGGTCTTTCTCTAAGCCTCAATTTCTATGTGGTTTAGTGTTCTTTCGAATCATGGCGTTCCGTAGCAGAAGATGTGGCAGGTGAACCCTTGCTGATGAAAACCAAATGACTAAATCATGCTTTGAAAGTCAATTGATGCCACGTACAACGTGTAATTCAAAGCCTCGCGCATTCGATGGCTTATCGTGTTGGTCATCACTTGGACCTCGAACACCGTCGTAAGCCGCGGGCGCGAGATTATCCTTGCTCGGAACCGCGTCTATTGCAGCTGTCAATAGCGCGATGCCCCAGAATAAGAACGCCAAGATTCTGCAAGACAATCAAGCTTGGAGAAAGAAACCTCGCAAATGGGCTCCTAAGTCAAGACTGGGCTGTCAGACCTGCAAGTGAGTCTAACCTCTGCGCGTTGCTAATTGCATTGCGATCAATTGCGCTCGAGCGATCAAAGACTAATGAATACCCTACTTTTGTGCGCATTCCAGGACACGACGAGTGAAATGCGATTTGGCGCATCCTTCATGCTTGAAATGCCAGTCAACGGGACGCACTTGTGACGGCTATAACACGACACACCTCCCAGTCAGCACCGACACCGAATTGGACCATTATCGCAATGGAGACGACATCAGCTCGGAGGGTTGCGATAATCCCCACGACCGTACACTCTTCAACGCATGTCAGCCAAATCAATGGCACACGAGTCCCCACGAGCCCAGTTTGCACAATCTTAGACCCTTCATGATCCTACCAGCGACTGGGCCAGCCCAGACAGAGGCGATATCATTCTTCGAGTATTTCTCGATCAAGCATCTCAACGAATACCATCCTTGCGACTCTTGGCGGAAGACTCTCATGTTCTTCTCTCAAACGGTGCCAGCAGTGCGATATGCCGCCGTTGCTCTGTCCTTGACATATCAAAATTACCTGAACCGTGGTTCTACCAAGATTTGGCCTCCGGAGAAGACTGCCTTGCTTTACTACAACAGAGCCATTCGACTTCTCCTCGAGCTGGGAAATGGCGACAGTAGCGAAACAACAGCCATCACCCTGCTGGTATGCTACCTATTCACCTGCTTCGATCATTTGACAGGCAACTTCATACAAGCGACGAAGCACCTACGCGGGGGCGTGGGGCTTTTGCGCGGGATTGACAGAGCGCTGCTGAGCAACAGCATGAACGATGATGTTCAGCCTCCACAAACTCTCACAGTGCTCCACCAGGTCGCGAGACAAATCCGCCGTCTCGATCTGCAGGCCACCATATCCCTAGTCGATTGGACGCCCGTTGATATCCAGGACGCACTCACGCCCCAGCTCCCTCCGTCGGACATTACATTCTCCTCCCTCGAACACGCTGCCGACTGTCTCCAGGTTCTCATCGCTGAGGTAATGAGATTGCGTAACATGGGACCGCTAATGTGCTCAGAGGATCAGGTGCCTTCTTCATTGTTGTCACTCAAGGACAGCGTTCTCGCACGATTGGAAACATGGTCCACCCTCTTCGAGAACATGCTGCAACAACACGATAACTCTTACGAGTCGCCCCCCGAGACTCACCAACTCATTTCCCTGCTTCGCCTCCAACACACGCTCGTCTGGACCTTCCTCAGCAGCTACGGGACGGGCAGGGAGATGGAATACGACAGGTTTCTTCCCCAGTTCCAGCGCTGCGTGACCCTCGCAGATGAGGTAGTGACGGCTCATGAGCAGTACTTGGGGTCATTGAAGCCAACATACACGTCGGACATCGGAATTCTTCCTGCGCTCTACCTCGTCGGGGCCAAGTGCCGGCATCCCGTGGTTCGGCGCGAGGTCTTGAGAATCTTGCGACGACAACCGATACGCGAAGCGGCGTGGGATAGTATTGCTACCGCTAGGGTGGTAGAGCGGGTGATTGAGGTTGAAGAGGCTGGGATTGAGGATATGCAGAGCATGGATCAGATTATGTCGGGGAACAGGGTTGAAATCTTGTCCTGGATTCACGTGATTAATGAACAGCCTCCGGACAGACTGGATGTGACATATACAATGTGTGGGAGGGATGGGTGTCAGACTGAGTCGCTGATGCGATCTTGAAGGCTTGGCTACTCAGTTGCTTATCGATAGACAAATACCAAGGCGCTAGACTACCCCTGCCAAGCTGCCTCCAATCCGGCCCATTTGCTTACCCCTTACTCTCCACACCAGTTCTTCCAACTTGCCTTACTTTGCACCCTTTCACGTAATGACACACTGCCATACTGGCCTCACTGACACGCTCCATCTCTTACACCTGGACTGGACTGGGATCTTGCCAGTGGTCAAAGCCTCATAAAATGGCCTCAAAACGAGCCTTCTACTTCGCCCACTACGCCGCCGACTCTGTTAATTTCTTCACAGTAGCAGCTTAACGTTCATACAAGATGCGTCTGATAAACACAACATCGTTCGAAATACATGAATTCACAGGCGACAGTGACAAGCCGTATGCGATCCTTTCTCATACATGGGGTCACGATGAATGCAGTTTCCAGGATATGACCGAGCCCGAGATCTACGAGAAGCGCCATGGATTTCGAAAAATCAAGTTCTGTTGTGATCAAGCTGCGAAGGATGGCCTTGAATGGGCTTGGGCTGACTCGTGCGTGCCGTCATTTTCTATCAATCTGAGTTACTATCCCTGAGCGCGTGGTCCCTAACCATGCACCCAAATGCAGGTGCTGTATCGACAAGTCAAGCACGGCCGAGTTGTCGGAGGCCATCAACTCTATGTTCCGATGGTATCAGAAGGCAGTTGTGTGCTATGTCTACCTGTCGGATGTTGCTAGTATACAGGATTTGCCGTTAAGTCGATGGTTTACGAGGGGCTGGACCTTGCAAGAGCTGATAGCACCAAGCCGTATGCAGTTTTTTTCCTCGGATTGGAGCTTATTGGGAACCAAGGACTCGCTACACGAAGCCATTCATAGCGTTACGGGAGTTGACAAGGTGGTATTGTCTTCCGGCACCTTTACTCAGATCTGCGTTGCTGGCCGAATGGCATGGGCGGCCAAAAGACAGACGACCCGCGTTGAGGACCAAGCGTACTGCCTAATGGGAATATTCGGCGTCAACATGCCCTTGATATATGGAGAGGGAAGCGAGGCTTTCTCGCGACTTCAACAAGAGATCTTAAGAGTCTCCGATGATCAGTCGCTCTTCGCCTGGGGCGTGCCGGCAACGTTCCAGGACGTTCGTCAATTGGCAGCATTGGGGCCCAAAGACCCTGCAATGCATGGTCTGTTTGCGAAATCCCCGAAAGACTTCATGACTACCCATGAGGTGTTGCAAGTTCGCAACACAGAGGCCCGGCCACCACCAGTCATGTATGGTAATGGCTTGCTCGTCCAATACCCCGTCTACACGAGAATGATATACGACTTCATCATGATAGCATGTGCCGTCGGAGATCGAAAAGAGGCCTACCTTGCTATTCCAGTACGAAAATGGAGTAAAAATCACTATGCGCGGGGTAGCTCTCTGGTCCTCGTATTCGCTGAGGACTGGCCGAAGTTTGCTGTCAGAAGTCTTGTCGTTAAAGCGGCGGATCAGGCAATTGACACGCTTCGCTGGCCGATTGGTTTTCGATTGTTTAGACCTCCTAGATCAAGCCCACCCAAACAGAAAGATTGGTATGAGCTGATCGATATTGTTTGCGCATCGCATACTATGTTTGATCCGATCAAGCGTTCTTTGACATTTGCAGAGCAAGATCGAGACCGAGTCCACGGTGCATTGTTCTTCCATGCCAGCGGCTATGCCAGTGCGGAAAAGCGCGGCAGGGGAGTTGATGACTTCGCCATTGTTCTCGGCTGGTGGCGTCTTCCCTGGGCGGTCTTCGTTCCGCTCTTGAGTGAGGAGCATAAATCGGCCAACTACGAAACTTTGCGCAACCCTCCTCGCTATATGAGTAAGTCACAAGTATCGAACATAGTCTTGATCAACGACACGTCCGGCCTAGTTCCCAACCCGATCCACGTCGCGTCCACTGGTATCTGGGAGCCATTGGCTATCTTACATGGGCCTATCTCGAGGATGAAGCGGTTCAAAGGATACTTGAACTCGGGGAAAACCGAAACGCAGCGTTTCCAGTTACAGCTTCGCGTAAGATTCCCGATAGCACAAGCAAACTTGGTTGACGATGGGACATTTGTGTCTATCGACATCCAAGAAGTGCAGCTTAAACCAGAAAGGCTTCTTCCGGGCTCGCAAGATTACGTCGAGTTTGGTCATGAGGAACCTCGGGATTTGTATGTGCCCATTTGGTATGAGATGGATCAGCTTGAATGGTTTCCAGAAAGGATCTTTTATGCACTTAGTGATTCCTCCGCGCTCGGTGGAGGTCTAACAACGCGAAGAACACCTGGAGAAAGGCGGTTTTATTGATCAAGCCCGGTCAAAGGTTGACTGACTGCCAGTCTTGTTATACAATACATCGACATTTGATCGCTAAATGTAAAATATAACCGTTCCTTACTGGTCGCCACGTGTACGCGCTTTGCTTGGGGGTTTGCTAGAGGTGAAATGAGGCCGTGAGAGCGCGACGAGCCAAAGCCACAGGGATGTCGACCATAGCAACAGCACGAAGACAACCTTGTGCGAGACGCGAGACTGTTTTCAATATTCCAACCAGCTCCCTTCAAGTGGACCACAGGATAATAAGCTAGACTAATAACGTGACGACTTGCGTCACATGGAAGCGAAGATTGGGTCACCGACCGCGTCTATGTATAAGCTCTAGCTTTTCGTCTTGACGTTTCCTATAGAATAGAAACGTTACCAATGATAATTCTCTAGTCCAACTTTCCCCAACATAAGGCTAGCTTCCCGCTCTACGATCAATATAGCTGAGGGGTTCTCAAAATGCATCGTTCCCTTGTGCAGTCCCAGTCCGCACCACTTTCCAGGTTTCCACGAACTTCTATCTAGAGTTGAATAGCAACCTTTTTGAACACAGTCCTCTTACTTGCCATCTGCCGAAACATCTCAAGGAGCCCCGTTGATACCACCGAGTCAGAACGGAAAGCTTCGCTCTCATTCATCAGCACCTCATGTGCTTGCGGAAGCTGGTGAAATGGTACTTGAGAATGGAGATGATGCACAGCATGGTAACCATCATTGTGAGGATGAGCTAAACTAGAGTCAGTTGAGGATCATGTTAAGGCGTGCTGTAGGAAAGGAGCTGGGGATCTCATACAGAACCACAATTGCGAGAATCCAATATTGGATCGTGAATTGCCAAATTTGCCCGTCATATTCAGGCCCAGATGCTCCGATGCCTCGGACCAGTAGCGAGTAACAGGGAGAATGACGAACAGAGGGACCAGGTGGTATAAGCCTATGATCCGGGCGAACCCCTGATGGAAATACATGCCAGCCACCACTGCCGCCCAGTAGGCCACCTTGCTGGTACGCGCAGATGGCAGGGTCCAAAAATCGACGAAGACGGTGCTCAGGTATTCCCAATGGATAAACCCGGAAAACGGCAAAGCAAAAAGGTAGAACACAGGGTCATCGGACATGTTGTCGAGCCCAAGTTCGACGATGCGCACGAGGTCTGGGTCTTTGGTGGGATCGCCGAGGTGCTGGTGGTGGATGAGATGGGAGCGACGGTAGTCCTCCAGGTCTCGGAAAACGGGGAAGGCATAGAGAAATTGGAGATTGTAGTGCATGGATGGGGATTTGAAAAGATTGAAGTGCGATGCTTCGTGGACGAGCACTTCGAAGGCGCGTAGTCGAGACGAGATGACGATGCAAGCAGTGGCATAGACACACCATCCGATAGCACTGGAGTATGAGCTGGGCCAGTCTTGCTCAGAGAGGACTAAACATAGCCCAATGACGGCGTAGTTGGAAAATATGGCAAGTAATGATTTCCTACCATCTCGAGACCGAAATACATTGGCCAACCCAAAAGCATGTTGAAATTGTCGAGCCTCAGTGACTGGAAGATTATCCACGTCGAGCCGTTCGACTTGAGGAGCCTCTTGAGACTGGATCGTTTTCAGAGTCATGTCCGAAGATGTTATATCTTGGTTCCTAAGAGCATGTTTGGAATACTGGAGTGCTTGTGTTGTCATCCTCAAAACATGCCGCAAATGGTCTCCGAGTGGCCATTTTATTCTCTCGGGGGCCAGTGCTAACACTACCTCGTCCAAACCACTTCATTCTATTGATCTTACGAAACCTGACTTGACTACCATGACTTGCCGGCTTCTTCTCAGCTGGAAGTTCGGACTCTTTCAAGCCATCATGGTTCAGTGCTACCTTTGCCGGCCAACGAAGCTTCGGGCCGAGAGCGCTCGAATAGAACACAAAAGTCTAGACTTCTAATTTTGCTATCGGTGACGGCCGTTCATGTCAATAAGCTTACTCAGTCTCTGCTAATTTAGTTCATGTGATGGCGACTTCTTATTGTCGGCGTCTCTAGTGTGACTGTAGCCTTGTCTGTATATCAACATTATGCAGGCTACTGAGTTGTAGTATTTTGTTAATTGACAAAACAAACCTGATTGGAGATTGGGGACATCCTCCCGCGGTTCCGCTTGCCGAAATGAAATTTCATAAGTCTAGAACTTTACTAGGAATCATCACGTTTTGATTGGCGTCTAAAGTTGTACGACAGCGAACGCCTATGCAGGGACTCTGACAACCGAGTTGGTGGCAAAGGGGGTTGTTCTGTGCCGCAATTGCGCAATGATTCGAAATGCTGAGTCGTACACTATTATTCCGCCTCAATGCCGCATAACTCCATAAGTTACGTTATATAAATTACATCAGACCTTTGTTCCACCTCAGCTTCTGACATGCATGGCTAGAGCCAATCACAACATTCCGCCATGCATACAACTGTAAACCAATCATGATAGGGAGGTGACCAGAATATCCATCTTCCAGATAACGTCAGCATCCAATCTGATCACGCAGCTTATTCAGACTTGCATTTTACTGCATAGGGTAACCCCCGATAACGGACTAGTCCTACAATAGCACGTGCATCAGCATATAGTCTGCGGCATGACCACTCAATCAGATCCTTCGTCGTTCCCGTGGGAGCTAAACGGTTATAGCAACAACATAGACAACTGGAAGAAGAAATGTCGCGATTTCTCATCTCTAGCGATGTGGCAGCCCTGCTTCCACACATGCAGGTAGTTGTGGTTACTGCTAGAGGCATTGACAATAGTGCGGAGAATCCTAAAATTGCTGCTCATGTCCAGGTATGCTCACCTGAGTACCATCGTTCCATGACCACCCAACTCACATGCATGGCTTCTATACAGAGCGTTGTCAACAAGACAGTCAACGAGTTTGCGTCAAAGGGGTACGCCAATGCGCAAGCGCACCCGCGCATCGCGCTCTATCGAAACGCGCTCAAGGCCGCCGCCAACGTGTCGGCCAAGAAATATCCGCAGTCCCACGAAAGCCTGCTCAAGCGCATTCTGAAGGAGAAGCAAGCACCGCGGCCCATCTCTCCCGCTGTAGATTTCTACAACAGCGTCAGTGTCGAGCACGTGGTGACAGCGGGCGCCTTTGACATGGACGAGCTGAGGGCTAGTCCGGAACCGCTAGAGCTACGATTGGCCAAGACGGAGGAGGACCTTTTTGTACCTCTTGATGCGCCCGAGTCTGCGCCTGCGAAAGTGGACAAGGGCGAGATTCTGTATGCCCAGGGTACGACGGTCCTCACAAGACATTTGGCCTGGAGGCAGAGCGCCCAGGCGCTGGTCACGAGCCAAAGCAGAAACGTGATGTTCATGAGTGAGGTGTTCCATGAGGGTCAAGTTGGAAACGAGGCATCCGAACTGGCTAAGGCTGTTGCCGGCTCGTTGCAGAAGGGGTTAGAGGAATTATTCAACGTCCAAAGTAGCGTGCAGTTTCTGGGCGTAAGCCTTGGTAAGCTCGACATGGAGCTGTAAATATTACCAACCTCTCAGCTAGCGTTTAATGAACTCAAAAACATTGAGTGGAAATCTTCTTAGGGTTTATCGGCAGATTAATGCTTGCTGATAGAAGATTCCTTGAATGCAGGCTTTGCAAACATTGCATCCAGCTTCAGGGGGCTTTTTGCCACTGGAGATCTGAGTAAGCTTGGGGTCACACAAGTTCCTAAGCCACATGAAAAAACAAAAAAAAGACCTCGAGGCAATTCGTAAGTCATCCAATGCAGTGTAACAGCGGATGAATCTTTTTCGGGGTCCCAACTGCCCCTGAGGGGTCATCACTAGAGCCTCATGGGGCTGCATTGCATATGCTTGGGCCACACTCAGCCAATCCGGCATGCCCCCATGCATGCATGGCTGCGGCACATGTCCACTAAATTCTTACGAGTACCTCTTACCTCTGACCGGAGTCAATCGAATCCAGCTTAGTCGTGAACGTGGGACGATTGACAGCCCTATTGGAGGAGTCAACGCAATTGATTGCAACTTCTCTCCTGAAAAGCCAAAGCCCTTGACCGCGGACCAGTCCATTGTTTTACCCGAGCTATGCAGTAGAGCCGTCAGCCTGACATGACACTGGAATCGCGCTTATTGGCCTAGACAATACGACAATAAGCTGGAAGGCACTAATCCGTCCATCGTCTCGGTATTTCTCCACTTTGGGCGGCAGAGCTATCCAGATCCATCCAGATGAGTCCAGAACAATACCCGCGCATATCTTACAGGATGACACCATCCATGTCACGTGGTATTGACAAGAGGATGTTGGCTACGATGAAATGAGTGAGCATTAGGTAATGACCAGCGCCGATTAACCGATCAGATGCTTGCTTGTATGAACTTCTTACATATTGAAATTTGAAAATTGGACTGAGCCATGAGTTCGATGCACTAGCGACATGAATGGCGGGCTGTCAGCGAGCAACAACATCTGCGGAATCGTAACACCTATTCAATTCATCAAGCTTTTCAAGCAAACGACTGTTTCTCGCACGAGGACACCACGATGTTGGCAGACAGTGCCCTGAAGCGCCTCCAGCGCGGCCTGCCGGCCATCCTGCTAGGCACTCTGTTCAACGTGTTGGACGCAGTTTCCACCGGCCTGCTCGTTTTCCCAAGCGATGGCAACGCCTTTGCTGGGCTCCAAAACAAGTCCATGTCGATGTACATCTTGAGGTGAGTAAAATATAATTAGCAATTACCCAGCTACAGCAATGTTTGTAAGGGCAATCACTACCAATTGAGAGGTATTGACCGTGTGTTTAGCACAATCTTCGGTCAAGTAGTGTTGACGCTCGGTGGCTCACTCTTTCCCGGTGCGCTAAGCGCCATGTTGATTGAGGTTCTGCCTTTCATGCGTGGCGTTGCGTCGGATATTCGGAATGCGCTGGGCGACGACAATCCGTCCGTTGTGCCCACGGTTATGGTGGCCTATGCCTTGTCCAGTTTCCTGATAGGCATTGTCTTCCTGATATTGGGGGCTCTTGGCGCCGGCCGAGTGGTGAGTGACAGATATAGGAACTGTGATGCGTCCTTCTGAGGTGTAGTAGCTAACGTTAGAAACAGATATCGTATTTCCCGCAAACAGTACTCACAGGCGCTATCGGCGGCATCGGCGTCTCGCTCTTTATCTTGGGTCTTGAGCTACCCCTGCCTAGCGACGAGTCTTTGACTCTTCGTAACGCAGGGTCGCTGCTGTTCAGCAAAGACCACGCTCCGTTGCTTGTTGCCTCGCTACTTCCCATCGTCTTCATGTGCTACTCGGTTCGGTCGGAGACACTGAACAAACTGACAAGAGGAGCAGTTCAGCATCCTTACTATGTCCCCCTTTACTTTCTTGCTATTGCAGCTCTGTTCTGGATTATAGTCGGGGCTCTGGGCATTGAAAGGCTCGGTGGCCTTCATACACTTGCGGCCAATGGATGGATATTCAGCACTGGCGAGTCCCTGAGTGGTGGCAAGGAGAGCCTTAAGGACGCCTTGAACTACTGGGACTTGTTCAACTTCCCCCTTGTCCAAATCTCGGCTCTCGGTCATGCAGTTACGAATTTCGTTCTGCTGATTGTTATTGGTGTGCTAAACCTTCCCGTCTATGTCCCGGCTTTGGCTTTAACCCTTGATGTCCCCTATAGCATGTAAGTCAAGTGCAGCGAACAGAAAATTCACTGAGATCAGTGCGGTAAGCTAATGCATGTATGTAGGAACCACGAGTTGATTGGACACGGAGCTGCAAATATCCTAGCTGGAGCAGCCGGAACACTACCCAATATTCTGGTAAGCACTTCAAAGTTCCCTCTCACTCAACCTTCCCTCATTTTCTATATGAGGCTAACAAAAATCAGCAATTATCTTACTCCGTCTTCTTCACTCGCGCAGGAGGCAGCAGATTCGAAGCGAGTCTCGTAATCCTCCTAACCTTTGTCCTCTTCGTCGTCTCGTCCTACCTCCTACAATACATCCCAACCATCCTGGCCTCCGGGCTCGTCTTGTTCCTTGGTATTGAACTCACCCTCGAGGCCGTGTGGGAATCTGCCAAGGTCCTGATATGGACCGAGTGGCTCGTAGTCCTAGCCACGCTGCTATCGTGCACATTTCTGGGGTTTGCGCCTGGAGTCGGCGTGGGAATCGCTGCTGCAGTCGTGGTGTATACTGGGTGGGGATGCTGGGATTTGGTAAGTGCTCGCTCCCTCGACTCAAAGTTCGGCGTCTACGCAAAGGATCACTAACATGAGTAATACGCAGAGGGCCAAGACCGGATATATAGACCGTAACTTGACCATCCTCGACGGAGCGCTCTAGGCATTTATCTCCTAGTCTAGGTCGGGGTCGAGCTGCAGCCGAGTATCATTACTCACGACTCCAGCATACATCGCATGAGGAGTCGCTGATCGATGGATCGGAGGAGAAGATGCATCCTCAGATCCGGCTCGTGCACCTCAATGGGTACCTCTGTAAGTATTTCCAGTTCTGCAGGGTATAGTGTGTGTTCTGACCGAGCGCAAGTCTTCGGCGTTATCCCCTCGGTGGAGGCGCAGTGCGACGCTCAAGGGAAGCCCAATAAGAGCGTACAAGAAGAAGAGGTCAAGCAACAGTATGTCATTGTTGACATGCACAGCGTGAACCGCGTGGAAACTGCAGCCGCCAAGTCCATTCGCACGAAGGCTCGAGACTCACCTGGTCTGACTCTTGTGCTGTGCGGCGTGTCTGAGAGCTCGGGCACAGCGGCCGACCTAATAAGGTCTGGAGTAGAGCTGGATTTCAATCCTTCTTCTGGTGTCATGACCGTTGCGGAAGATGGGGACGGTATACGTGTTTTCAGCGCATTGGAGACAGCTGTACTGTGGTGCAAGAATGACATCGCTCGTCGAGAGAATGGAACACTGAGCCAGTCAACAACATCCACACGAGGTATGTCTCTGTCGGCCATGCAATTTTTGAGACTTAAGACTGATTCAGAATCCAGAATCTCAGTATCAGAAATTCATCGAGCTGTTTGCATCAGAGTCTTCGCAGAAAGAGGCCACCATGCCGACCACGTCTATTGAAACAAATTCAATCAGCACGCAAACCACCACCGAGCCCATTTCCGAGAACCTGGAATGGAAAATCTGCAAACCTCAATCAAGCGTCATCCCTCGGCCATCGGTAGACTCAAATGCAGTCCACTTCACCTTCGTGCTATCCGGCACTCTTGCATTCTCCCACCCGACCGCCAGATGCTTTGCAGTGTTCCATATAAGATATAACCGGGACTCGCTCCGGACATTAATCATCGGCATCTTCCGTCGTGGCCTAGAGTTCGCGATGAGAAGATGCAGAAGCGACGTAACTGGCGGACAAGAAATCTCGTCTGATAGCGATGCAGACAACATTCGGGCACTAGATGGCACCAGGACAACATTCGCAGGTCACACAATCTACACACTTCCACCGGGGCACTCGGAATGCATCACAGCTCCAAGCTCAACAACTGTAAGAGGAGACACAATGCCGAGCACTAACAATTGGGATGCCGCGTCACCGGTGAATGTGTGGCCGGTGGATTGCTCAGAAGCTGTAGTGTCGGGCGTAGGTGAGGAGTCGTGCGTACTCGTCGAAGTTCGCGTTCCATGCTCGGCCATCCCAGTGTCAAGACCCTCAGTCGAGGAGCTACGATACTTGGCGATTGATAGGGTGCTGTTGGAAATTGGAGCTGAACCTACAAAGTCATCATCAAATGGGGGTTAGGCGCCATGTTACGTTGTTGCGCAGCAACTGGTATGCAGAAGCCGCGTCTTCTAACTCTTGTAGTTGAATATACTGTTTGCCAACTCTTAGAAACAAAGACAAAGAGTGCATACAATCAAGCGATGTGAATGCCATTCTGCTACTCCGTATCATGATCATTGTCTTTGTTCATCAACAGTGCGAATCATACGATCACATTTAAATAAGCCTCAACGTTCTAGAGGTCCAACATATCAGTGCCCAACCACTAGTCACATCGACACTCCAAACTTATCAATCAACACTACTTCATCACAACCAGTTAACCAACCCCCAAAACAACCCTCAAAATGCCCCCCCACACCCCCATCAAAATCCCCTACTTCGCGCCCTCCCCGGTCCCGCTCCCCACCTACCACGAAATAACCTCGCGCCCACCCCTCGACGTCCCATGCGTCAGCCGCACGCGCAACATCGTAAAAGTCGGGCGGCACTTCGTAGCGAAATACGGAACATCCGCGTCCTTCGCCGAAGGCGAGAACATGCTAACAGTCGCAAAGCACAGCAGCGTAAGCATCCCGACACTCTACGCCATGTACCGGCACAAACCAAGCGGCAACAACGTGCTGATCATGTCATACGTTCCGGGAGAAGTCCTCAGCAAGTGCTACTCGCGCCTCAGCGCGTCGCAGGTCGCGGCGATCGGGGCGCAGCTGCGGGAGGAGCTGCGTAAGCTGCGCGAGATCTGCCCCATCCCCCCCATCCCCCCAATCCCCCCAATCCCCTCCCCTTCCCCATCTCCCCTTTTCGGGCGCGCAGGAAGTCTCCCGTACCTAGCGCTGCCCTGGACATTCAAGCGACGCGCAGGGCCGTTCCATACCGCCGAAGAATTCCTCTCCGCATATTTCACCTCGCAGTTCTCTGACACCACCAAATCAGCGGCGCCGACCATCGCAGACCTAAAAGCGCAGTTCCTAGAATTAAGCAAAGGCCACGACAGACCCGTGTTCACGCACGGAGATCTGCAGGCCAAGAACATCATTTTGCGGCCCGACGGGACGATCTGCATCATCGACTGGGAGAGCGCGAGTTTTTGCCCCGAGTACTTCGAGTTCTTCATGCACGGGACGTACGAGATGGCGTCGGCTGGGCTTGGTGAGCGTGAGGGTGCTGCAGGAGGAGGTGGAGAGGATGTTCTCCAGTACGGCGAGATGGTGGATTTGATCATCAAGGTGTGGGCTGCGTATGTGCAATCGAAGAAATAGAGGGAGAGGCTCTCACGGGTAAAGCGTTGATCAGCCTGGACATGTAGGTAGATAGGTATTATAAGGTAAGGAGGAATTGAGTTGGGATTCACGAAGTAAGGGTGAAGTAGGGTAGATAGTAGACTTTTCTGCCGTTTCTAGAGATATTATCAAAGATGAAACATGTTCCCGGAAATGCCTTGTCCCGATGCGAAACAAAGAAGGCTGTCCAAGTTGATCGCGCATGTTGTGAAAGGATATGCTCCTGAAGTTGAAAAAACATGGTGATTGCCCGCGAAAGCCCTCTAGCAGTTCCAGTATTAGCAAAGATCGAGCAGCTAGGTACGGATACCGCTTAAGAACAGCCGAATACGGCAAAGGGCTTGGATATGTAATAATGACTAGAAGCAGATGGTAAGAAGTTCACTTCCTTATACTTAGCTGAGATGCAGGAATAGGATTGAATGCAACGCGGGAATATATTGCTATGGTTTACAATTACTGCTACATAACAACCTCACGCTATCTCCGGTGCGAATTATCGCTTCTGAAGATGCCCGTTTCCTTGTTGGCTCACTGATTGTCAGGTTGCCCGGTCATCTCGTGATCCTCCTCGCATCCGTACGGGGGAACCATGTATTTCGGCCAATGGGACTTCGGCCTCGTTTCGAAGAGGAAATGTTGGATATTAAAGTTAAGCAGTCCTCCTCCCGCTTGCTTGAAAAGGCGCCACGACTCTTGCATCTGTGACCAGGCATCTGCAACGGATCGAAATCCTTCGTAGCTTGTAAAGTCTCTTTCTTTGGGTTCGATGTGCCAAGATATGATGATGCCATGTGACGCAATCGTTCGCACTTGCGCGGCATGGAGGTTTATCAGTAGAACAGTACGAAGTACGCAAAATGCAACTAGGTCGTCGAGAGCGCTGAGCTTATCTTCTGCGCTCTCGAGAAAGGGTTCCAGCAGACTACGCCCATGGGATAGCGCATATGAACAAATGTGAAGTTGGTCGATCTCCTTTTGTGGTAACGAGCCACAACGACGGCGCCATGGGACTCTGTTCAAGCAGTAGTACACTGTATTTAGAACACACCGGCCGAAGCTGGGGGAGTACTGCTTGACTTGGGTGATAGTATGATGCAGTTGGAAAGGCCCTGGGAATGCCTCCTTCGCTATCTCGGCAACAGCGTCAGGCAGGAGTGGTCTTGTGCAATCCGGATAGGTTTCTAGGGGGTCTCTGACTTTTTGTAGTCGCTAGGAAATAGGACGTCAGCAGGTAAGCGGGGGATGTGTGCACTGCATGGCCATTCGCGAGGCATGAGTATCAAGGCTGACTTACCTTGAGTACCCTGAATCGTTCATGGACATGGTTTATCATGTCCTTCTTGGCAGCTTTCCATGCAGCTGGATCGTCGTCAATATGCCTCGCATAGTCGAAAGTATCGATGACAGGTTTGTAGACGCCACGCTGCCGCTCCTCCAGCAGATAGAGACGGGCTACGTCGGGCGCATAGGGGATGCGGTGGCGGTAGAGGCGGGCGATATCTGAGAAGACGTCGTGCGAAATGGCACGGATCTTGTCCATCGTCACACTTCCTATGGATTCGTACATATGGCCGGGTCCTAAGAACTTCAACACGGCGTAGTCGGGATACACGAGTTGGTCTCGGCCATCGCTCGAAGGACGTAGGCGTGGTGATCGATGCCTAATATCAGACATGGTCCGTAGCTTGTCGAAAATGGCGCGGGCGCGCTCCATCTCAGTTGGATTGAGATCCAACGGTGTTATCGGTCTAGGGATTGGGCTCGCCCATCGTCTGTAGGGGGGCGCGGTAGAGCGCGTGGCCGGCTTCGCAGGGACGTGTTTGTTGACTCGATGGGGGTTGGGCTTGGGCTTCTGATTGAGAGTAAGCCTCGCGAGCGGCACACGCAGTTCGTTCACGGAAAGCTCGCGGCGTGAGCCCGCCGCCGTCGCCGGATAGGCCGATGGGGCCATCTTGCGTCGCGTCGGAATCAGAGGTGTGGTTGATGGAGAGTGTGCGGGGCTCTGCGATGCGAACGAAATGGGGTGCCTGAGTTTGTGTGTTTATGTAGGTGGTTGTTGTTATTCCAGTTCCATACCGTCATCCGGGGGTCTGGAGGAACCGCAAATCTACCGTATTTTTGCGGCTCCTATTTTTGGTACGTGCCAAAAAAGGAGGGGAAATGACGCGGCTCCGAAATCCAGCGCGCTCTGCACTGGGAGCGGCTCATTTTAGTTGGAGCGCTCCATATCTGTAACGTTTAAGAACTGGCACGCTCCGTAAAAAAGGAGCGGCAAATATACGGTAGATTTGCGGTTCCCAGGGTTGGCGCGTTCCAACATTTGGCGCGCTTTAAATTTTGGCACGCTCCAAGCTGGCTCCCATACTAGCGGTAGGTACCTAGGTACTGCCCCCAGGCTCACTGCAGCTTGGTCCAGGTCACGGTACTGCACTGCACTACACTGCACTTCAGATCAATTGAAATCCAGTTCAATCCATTCCATTGAATCTAATGAATAGCTACTATTATTTGTGATTTCGTAGCTGTAGATTCAGGGACTCAGGTCATCCAGGTGCCAGGTGTGCTCAGAGCTGCCCGCCATGCATCCATGATCCACCACCTACGCTGGGCGCCAGGCGACTCCACTGCACCGCATCCCCTATTCAAGTGAACTGAATGCGCCAGTTCACAAACAGCAGCTCGTCGGACTGGTCATCACCAAACTCCCAGATGCCTGCATTGTGAACAAAAGGAACCATGTATAGCCCTGTTGTCTCGATAGCTGAAAGGCCAATGATCTCCTGCTTGGTGTTCTCGATGTCGGTGGCTGTCGCAATCGGTTCAGACAATAGCTGCTGCATGATGGGCAGCTTGGTAAGGCGATCGGAACGGCCGGGCAACTCGATGATAGGGGTAACGATACAGAAGAGGTACAGAGCCCCAGTGCCTAGAGGTGGGGTTCTCACAGTTAGTAAACCGTAAGACCAGTAAGCGTCAGACTGTCGGACAGGATACGGTCCAAGTAGACGGGAATAACCTTCAGACGGTGGACAGACGGAAACAAAGCGTGATGTGGACCCAGAGGCTTGCGTCGGCTTCCATGGATCTAGGGGGTGAAGATAGGAATCAGGGGCGGGCTTACCAGGAAGCGCTTGGACAAAGAAGTGGTCCAGGCGACCCTTGCGACCTCCGCGATAAGCGACATAGTGGCTGCGGTGGAGAACAACACGACGCGCGGTTAACTTGTGGCTGAGAGATAAGTAGATTAGGTTAGATCTCAATCCCACAATATCACGGGAGTTCTTTCACGTACCTCTCAGCAAAGGAGACCTTCTTCCACCACTTCAGATACCCGCTGCCCACGATGATAATGTTCTTGTCGTAGTCGACACGGTATGCATCACGAAGACTAGCACGGAACGCCACAGACATTTCAGACGCACGCACTGGGAGCCCAAGTACCTTGCGACAATGCTTTTCTTAAAGCCGCACCAAAGCAGAGGGTCGAGAATGGTCAGCATCACCAGTAATCTATACAGAGACAGATGGATCATCCAAGTCTACAGCATCAGCCTCGTTAACATCATCATCAGGCAACAGACCAGCGAACATAGTCGGCACTGTACGGCTCAGGTCCTAAAGCATCGCCGTGACTTCGGGCTCTTCATGCTTGAATCCATCGATCAACGCCAGGCGAATCGTTTGAACGATATTCGAATAAGTCTTTCTCGGGGCTTCGGTGGTTCGTTTGGGTTACAACGGTCTTCCAGAGTCTGTGATCATATTGCTCGTCAACATACGTCCAGGACAAGGTTAATGCCAGGCTCAGCACCAGGTTAATGCCAGAGCCAGCAGCCAATAAAATAAACAAGAATCCTTCAACTCTCCCCCTTTTTCCCCTGGCAGCTCCCCTTTTCAAAGTGACCAAAGAAGATAGCATGCTTTTAGAGGCAGTGTCACGTTGTCTTTTGTAACCACCCCGCTAAAGAATCCCATCCTGCTCCACCAATGCTTCACCAAAATCCTAAGGGTGTGTATTGCTTTTCGAAGATCCCTGGCATACTGCCACTTTTGACTTTCCGAAGTGTCACATTTGGCTTTTAGATTGCTACAGGATACTGCAGGGTGTCACATTTAGCTTTAAAGCTGCTTTAGCACAGGTACCACCGCTTCACACAGGTACCATCGCTCCACACAAGCTTCACACAAGTACCACCAGCTCGCAGTGACACCACAGGGACTAGACAAGGACATCCTAAAAAGGCCCGCATAAAGCCCGAGTAACGATCGGCTCACGATCATCGAATCCGGCCCTCCCAACCCCCGGAGGTCGTCCAAATCTCGGCCAGCAGCCCGGACGTCCGGCCGACAGCACGTAGGAAAATCTTGGTTTCTAAAAATAGTCAACCACCAAAGCTTATCAACCTTAAATAAACTTGAACTTACTTATGTTTCATATCCCCAAACAACACCATCAACAAAGAGACAAGACCATATCGGCGAAAGACATCACGGTAATATAGACCAACGTAGACGTTGGGTCGACTAGCCCATTATTGATACTTCTAAGCCTTCTGAGACGTAGGAAGGTGGCCGACGGTGATATCGCCTTCCACATCTTCCTCGACGGTCGGCATCGCGATTGCAGCAGTAGCAGGTGTATCCTCGCGAACACTCACCATCGACGCCGCTACCGATAGAGCTCTAGTGCCACGAGCCGGGCCAGAGGACAGAGTCGCTGCCTCGCAGATTCGCTAGAACAGATGTCGACCACGCTGGATAGTATCGGCGAAGTTCGCGGGATCGCGGTCCTGGGCATCCAGCTTGTCAGCACCGAGAAGGCAGTTGGTACGCACAGTCGCCGTCAGGACACCTATCAAAATATCAACAGCGGTCGGTTCGGCACCAAAACGTCCTCCACGGATTTCACTCGCGAATGCGACTCGAACGGCGCGGACGAAAGGGGCTTTTAGGTGGTCTTCGCGTAGCCAACATCTAGCAAGGACAATCATTAGCACAAACCAACGCGCGTGCTCTTGGAGACTATAAGCCAACACGTGGTATGGTGACTGGATAGCTGCCCAGCCAGGCGGGAAAGGCATCTTGCGAAGCATCCGAGCATATTCGACAATCGTTTGAAGCTTGAAGGCCTGGTCCATGAGAAGCTAATAAAGCATCTTCATAATGCCACCAAATTCAAATTCAGAATGCGCCGAGTCACTGGGACGTGTTGCGATTATGTCGAGCGCGGGGGTGATCTCGAGTACTGCCGGAGGTTCGAGGGAGAGGCCAAGCTCTGACGACAACTTGCGCTTGGCTGCCTTGGTAGTCAGTTCGTTGAGGGCACAACGCTGGCGAAGCGTTTCGTAATGACCTCGTATACTGCTAGTGATGTCGAACTCCAGGTTTCCGCGATCCGTCGATAGGATCTCACAACTTCGGCATCCCTTGTTAGCAGTAACACCCAGCATACCGGAGTTGGCTTGCTGCTGGGGCATGTCGCCCGTAAATGCTAGAACAGGGGCACAAAGCAGGACTTATTCACCATTGATACGAACGATCAGACCTTTGTCTAATGCCTTCATAGGCTCGAGGGCCTTCATCACGTCTGTGAAGTTCGAGCCGTGCGGGCCAAAGGTAAGGGGAAAAATATTGATTTGGCGGCCATGTTCCCCTTTGGGCAGCGCAATAATAATAATATATACACCCATGATGGACTTGTACATCGTGCGGTACAAGCCAAAGCCGTCAGCAAAGATCAATATTGGGATCGAGCGCACCTTTTTCCCATAAAGAGCGAATATCTGAGCCATTTGCTGTCGTCCAAACTCGACCGCTTCGAGAACGCCGGGCACCGGTGAAACCTTGGCCATTGGTATGAAGGCGCGCTCGGACCGACTATATCCGCGTCAAATAAAGCGTCGAGTGGCAACCGGTTTATAATCGTCAGGGAATGAGTAGGGGCTGTTAAGGGAGTAGTCGAAATCGATCGATTCGATTCGGCTGACAATATTGTTAGCTGCAACATATTCCTGAGGGTCCAGAACAAGCACGAGTTCCTGATCATGGAAATCAGCTCTAGTCGCAGGGTTGACAGTGATCTGGATCTTGGCTCGCTCGTTCATAGCAAGCAGCTTTTTTCCTAGCCACAGACAACCAATAACTAGAACGACGTCACCTTCGGAGTTCTCATCAACCAAGACTTCGGGACCTAATGTAATGCCTCCAAAACGACGTAAAGTTCGGTAATCACGATAGATTGCCGTAACCTGGCCAGAGTGGGTGCCCCTATCCTGATCAGAGATGCCCTCCTTGGGACGGCACGTGTTGCATGATTAATAAGCACACCGGAAGTTAACAAAGTCGCCGGGGAAAACAGGATTGGTTGTTAAAGGGTAATATACAAACTCTCCTAAGGTTGTTCGGATCGATCCAGCCCACTGGGCTGAATGGTATACCTCCGTTGGACTATCCACAAGCTTAGCCATACCGAAGTACATAGAATCGGCCAGCTTAGATGCCACGACATTCTTAAACACTTCAACTAGGTTAAAAAAGAACATGTTTTGCTTCGGCTAATCAATGTTACCGCCTACTTGAGCGGCTTAGAGACGGGAAGAAGGCAACTTGTCGGGGTTTAGGGCAATAGACTAGGAACAAATCTATTAAAGGGGGAGTTCTTCTCAGACATATCGTTTCAGGGTATCGACTGTCTCGGGGAGGCTGTTCAGCTTATTAATGCCGTCACCTTTTTTCAGCAACGCGAGAACCTCCTTCAGCATGGTGTACTGCTTGCGTGAAACTGCGTTGCGCGTGCAGTACAGCCCAAAGGCCATAGTGAAGTCGTTGAGATCATGGCGTCGACGAGCATGCTACACGACAGTGGACGACTGGAAGGGATCGACTTCGGGCTCGACTTCGAGTTCAGGTTCTGCTTCATAGAGAGCATCGTTCTCGTCGAAAATGCCCTCTGCCTCATCGTCGTAGTTATCGATACCTTCGCCTTAGTCCTAGTAATCGGCAAGGTTTTGCAGCTCTACGGTATTAGGGATATCCTCGTCGATAACCCATAGGACCCCGTCATCGTCGGGGCGGAAAGCATACTCGTCGTCGTCGGCATCTTGGATCAGCATCTCTGCGAGATCTGCTTCGTCGAAGTCCTAAGTACCCATTCCACATGAGTCCCTGAACCATATGAGGTGCAAGCTGAGGATAGAGGGGTACTTACCGTGACAGTGGTGTAGGGCTCAAGGTAATCGTCGTCGTCGTCGAAGTCGAGGTCAGCCTCATATCCAGCATCGAAGATGGCTGTGTCACTGTCGTAACGCTCATGATGCTCGCCGCTACGGACACGCTTGGGTTCCAGGACAGATGTATCTAACCCAGACTGAGTCCGAGCATCACGCTTCTCAACTCTACAAATAAGGCGGGCCTTGCCTTTGCGTTTAATGATTATAGGCATGGCCGCGGTGATGCATTAAGGTCATGCGGCAGATTGGAGGATAAAGGGATTAAGAGTGTGTAAAACGAAAGAATGCTTGAACGAAATCGACGTGCGATGCAATACAAGAACGCAGATGCGGAACGCTTAAAGCACAGAACGAAGCTCACCAACGAGGCTTGAAATCTATAAGAAAGGAAGGAAGATTTGGCTAAGGTACGGTGTGCCAGACCTGCTTTTACACTGCCAGCGGGGCCACAGGCTGCCTTTAGCAGTTGCTACAGGTACCTAGGTACGTACACACCAGCGTTCTGCTCTAACAACGTCGTAACGGTTATACGGCGATGTTATTCGGGTAATTTAACTCTTAGAATTTTGACTTTTTTAATAGCTCTGTTTGTGTATATACTATGGCTCACATACAGCTACGGTATCTCATCTCGCGACTAAGCCCCTATTCAAGATTTCAAGGTTTAGTATTGCACCTTTAGTGTTGCACCTCAAGTTCAACATCCAGGATCAGTCATCCGTTCACCAACCACATTTCACTGCCAACATACGAGCTACTTTTTTTTACTAATACTTTCTAAGCTACTATTCGATTATTTTTCTTATTTCCGATCTTTAGATATCCATTTTTTAAATACGAGTCGTAGGATTACTAGGTCTATTAAAGACTAACCTTCGTTCAAGTAATAGATCTTATAGTCATAAAAGACGAATCAAATAGCAAAGCGATCAGCTTATTAAATTACCAAAAATAAACAAAAGCTAATAGGATATCTAGGGGTATATAGCAAAAGAAAAGCAAAAAAAGACGATGCCAATGCCGAAAATTCTGCCCGAAGGCCACCTAAGCTCCAGCTCCAGCCCCAGCCCCAGCTCCTCCTATTGTTGTTGTTGTTGTTGTTGTTGCTGCTGCTGCTCCAGAGCCAGGCGCGGCAGGGGGGGAGGCGGCGGCTCGTCGATGTCGAAGCGGTCTATCAGCTTGTTAGTATATGCGCATGCTTAGCTTATAGCTCGTTATAGTATAAATACCGTGGGCTGCTGCTTCGGCGGCAGCATCGTCTTTCCGAAGACGCTTCTGGTTCCTCTGGTGCTCGAAGACCTCATGGAAACAGGCCTTCGACACCGCTGCAAACTGCTCCTTCTTCGGCATCGCGAAGTAGAAGTCGTGGAGCCCTTCTCGGCACTGAGCTCCTTCGGCCACCGATCTCGCCTTGGCTCGAAGCCACTTGGTAACCTCAAGGGCCAGCCCCTAAAACATGTCTGCTTCCAGTAAGTAATTGTATAGTATATTAGACAGTATACTAAGTATACAGCCTTACTGCTTGAATAATTGCTAAAGTTATTTATATATATATATAGGAGTAACTTACGTTTCATATAGTACTAGCCAAGGGGAGTCGACTTATCGTAGTCGACGTACCCCCGCATATACTTCCACACCGAAAAAAAGTTTTCCGGCGACCACGCCCCATAGGCCAACTCCCGCAGCCGCTCGGGGCACGGCTCGACTCCCATATCAAGGAGGAGCCCGAACCCGGGTTACTAGGCATGCTTCTCGAGGAGCTTCTATACCATTATTTCCCATTAATCAGTTACTCTACGACAGATGATAGTATGGCCCATACCTCCATATCGCGGAGGAGATGCGACTTAAAATTCTTCTGGTCATCGACCAAATACTGCCGGGCCGTAACATACTCGTACGACGTGGCCTCGATCTCGCCGTAGACGGCCTTAATCGTCTCGCCCTCTCGCGCGGGAAGGTAACGGTGGTAGAGAAAGATCTGCCAACGCGACGCACGGGCGAACTTTCTTTCTTTCTCGTCCTATATACTAATTAGTATAGCAGGTAATTATTATACGAATATATTCTGTATATCAGTTTTCTACATACGTCGGCTGCGATCTCGCCGTCCATATCGGCAGGGCGGGCGCGGCGGCGGCGACTTTGCAATATCGTCTTAGAGGACAGCAGCTCCTCTCGCGTCATCTATATAACACGTTAATTCAGCTCCTAATATTCCTACGACATATACCAAGTGGCCAGCTTATCTGCTGTCGTTACATACGTCTGGGCCGGGCGAGCCCTGGTCGCCCTCCTCGTCTACGAAGAGGTCGGCCATTGTCTTCGAGTTTCAGGGGTAGGTGTATAGGTAGGTAGGTAGGTAGTCGGACAAAGGGCAATTCGATCAGGGGTTCGAGTTTATATTTCGAGATTCTCACTATACGAACACTAAATACACAATACCGTACACAGATCTAAAATCAGTTCTCCCAAGCTCCCATTCTGCTCATTGTTCTATGTCTATCGTGTGGGCGTTGCTCGTATTAGGCAGCCCAAGTGGCTTACGCATTACCAAGATTCCGCCCAAAGTTCCACCTGTGGCTTGCGCAGTATCTTTACGGCTCAGTTCGCCGGAACCGATAGATAAGCGAAGCGCGCCAAAATTTAGAACGCGCCAACTCCAGGTACCGCAGATTTGCGGCTCATACGTCAGGGCGTGCCAATATAGAGCGCTCCATATTTCAGAACCGCATATTTGCGGCTTATCGTTAGTGCGTGCCAATTTAGTACGCTCTCCAATAATAAACCGTAAACTTGCCGTTTACTCTTTGGGAGCCGCAGATATCCGACTCACCGTCTTTGAGCCGTCTACTTTCTTGGCACGATCTAAATTTAAATGGTAAATATACCGTACAAAAGATAAGCGGTTCAAAATCTGGCCCGCTTACAGTTTGAGCGGCTCATTACACGGAGCCGCAAACTTGCGGTTCGCAAAAAAGGAGCGGCAAAGATGCCCCTCTCGTAACCCCCCTAGAAACAGCTAAGTTGTGTTTGTTATTGTTTGTTAGGTGGCGAAGATGAGACATTCATTCAATGTGTTTGTAATAGGTTAGGTACTTCAGCCTGCATAGGTACCCACTTAGGCCTAGGCGGGACCCTACCGAGCCTACCTAGGTGTCAAGCGTCTAGGTAAGTACTTAAGTGGCAGGCGGGGGCGGGGCTGACCAGGCAGTCTGCTGGGGCAGCATCACCCGCAGCGAACGTAACCTACATGTAGGTAAGTACATACTGCAGTAGGTAGGAACCGGCAGCGTATTGCACCAATCAAACTGCTAACTTCTGCCCAGGTGGGCCCTACCTACCTGCAGGCTGCAGGCAGCAATAGCCACTGCACCATTAGCACCGAGCACCTGGGCCTGCCTTGCAAGGAACGCACAGTGTAGGCCCAACCCTCGGCCCAATCCTCGGCCCACACAGGCATGACAGGAACCTCTCCCAATACAACCACCTGTTTGATCCACCACTTCATCTACCGCTTGATTGAATCGTCGCTCTGCCCGGAAATCTACCTATATATTCGTCTCCCTGCTTTACTGCTTCACTGCATTATTGCTTCGCTGCTTTACTGCTTTACTGCTTCGCTGTTTCGTTACTTCAACTGCTTTATTGATTCGCTTCACTACCATAGGGTTATTAGATTTCTTAGCCCTCAACCTACATATATTCACTGATACTAAGGTTAAAAACATATACCTATTCATTTCGTTATACTATAATTATACATAAACATCTTTATATATGATTTATTGCTTATATACTTATTATTATATGATTAAGCAAAAAGGTATGTAAAACTTGTCTTATATGCCACCTTGCTAGGAACACTATCGTGATAGTATGGGAGTCGAGTAGTCCCCCACCGCCATCCTCCACCCTCATTAGGTAGTACTAATGGGTTATATTAGCTCCTGCTCAGCCGCCCAGGTGGCTCACTACATCGAATGGTTATTGGACGATGGGTGGCACATCGAAACGGTGGTCGAGTGAATGGCCTGCACCTACGGGCTGCGACCATTCACTAACTGCATGTGTCAATCTGCGTCTATATAAGTCGGACGAGTTCCCCTCCAGTCCGGTTGAGAGGATGGACATCAAAGACATAGCCCTCTTCACTGTCACCGGCGCTCCCTGATACCATCCATTTCAAGCCCCAACTTCTAAGCAACTACCGCCTGCCTGCCATGGATGTCCAGCAAGTATTGAGTATTCCCGATGGTGAAATCGCCTTTGAGTTTCATTGGGATCCCAAAGACGACAAACTTGAGAAAGACTACGAAAGGCTTCAAGTAGGGCGCAAGGGCCTACGGGCGTGGACCAGTTTCGAAGAACACCCCGGATTTCTTCAACCCAGCATGGTCAAACAAGTCGACGTTCCAGCCGACTGGAAGCCCTACATCGACGCATGGGACCGTTACGTTCGCTCAGAGCTCAACTTAGTCGACTTACTCAAGAAGACTCTACTTCTAAGGGTCAAGATCGCGTTGGCTGCTGTGTCTCCGGGCACGTCTATCATCGGCACTACTCACTTCTTCAACAGTTTGGGGAAAAAGGTCCGCATCGCACCCGATCTCTTGGTGCTTGACGGAGGCGCCAATCTGCAACTAGGCGAAGCCTTGGAGGACAGAATTGTATGTATTTCGCTGGAGTCATTTATTCCCGTTTCTAGCAAGTCTCAAGAGCATAAGTTACCCTAATCGGTAACTGTACTCCCGAGACACCTGCAAACCCCCGTTTCACAAGTAATTTCTTTGCTCTAACAGGCAATTACTGACTCCGGCGGTATAGGTGGCAATTGGGGACGTCAAGGTCAAGCAGCCGGACGAGCAGGAAGACACGCCAAAAGATTTACCCAGACTCTTGCCCGGCACATCAGGATGTTTCGAGCCATGGCTAGCACAGCCAGTTCAGTGTTGCATGGACAAGGATGTTCCCTTCGGCTTTGTCCTTACCAATCGCGAAATTGTTCTCTTTCAACTCGTCAGGGAGAATGATGACCTCGTACCAGCGCAGCGGCGGACGCGCTCGTCAGGTCTCAAACCAGATGACCATGATAAGCTCTCGCCGAGTGCATCACAAGAACCCATCCACTCCTCGCCGTCCACTCGCGAAACACAGCATTGGGAGAAGTTCTACGAAGGCGACGTCAACATTCCACGAATTGACGTGACAAGTCCTCCAAGTGCGCCCCAGCAACCGACTGTTCCTAGCACGGCCCAGCAACCAACTGTTCCTAGCACAGAGAGTAGCCCATTATCCAGCCCACCTTCAGACATTTCGATGTCCTACCCATCCCCCAGTTCGAACCGGCAGCGTCCAGTGTCATCGGACGTATCTATGGGATCCTCCCCGCCACTACAGAGGGACTCTCAATCATCAAACTTTACGAACACCAGTCCTGAGAATAAAGACTTGTCATATATACTGATCCGGGCGTATGATCTTGATACACCCGGTGTTGCAGAACGGTTCCTTGAGTTCATCATGCTAGCTCAGAAGGTCAAGGATCAAGGCCGTCGGGCAATCGGGCCATCCATGTATATTCGACTTGTCAGATAAGATTTCGATTAATCAAGGAATAACTATTGTATAAATAATAGTGTGCTTTTAAATAATCCTTGTATATCGCGGTAATAACTAATAAATAAACACTATATTGCTATATATTAATTCTTAAACCTTGTTACCTACCTACCTATGTATACCCGGGCCCTAGCTTTCATCCTGACTCGAGAACGCTGCCAGACGTAGCGAGATCTGAGCCCACGACTCCGTGCCCTCAACGAGACTCTTGACAGCCCGAAGCACCTCGTCCTCCGAACCTCTCACCTGAGACGTAGTGTCGCGATCCCTCAGAGTGACCGAACCATTCGCGACCGTGTCGAAATCCACCGTGATGCCCAGCGGCGTGCCCAGCTCGTCGTTCCTCGCGTACCTCTTGCCAATCGAGGCACCGGAAGAGTCTATATTATTCGTGATGCCCATAGCACGCAGCCGCGACGACAGCTTGCGCGTGATGGGGGCGAATTGAGCTTGTGCGGAGAGGGACACGATGAGGACCTTGGTTGGGGCCACGGCGAGGGGCAGTGAGAGAACCTGTGTCCTTCAGTAAGCCGTTGAGGTATAATTAATCAGAGCATGTGGGGGGTCGGGGGTAAGCTTACGGCTCTGGCGACGTCCTGTGGTCGATGCCAGTAGGTTTGTTCAAGCAGGCAATACAAGATGCGACCGATACCAAATGATGGCTCGATGACATTGGGGGTATACTCGCGTATGGTCTGCACTTGGGTGACCTTTTCGATGCTTAGGAGCTCACGAGACAGCTCCACGGATGAGGCACCATCCGACAGCGGCACAGCGGTGTTCAGAGTTACAGTGCCATTTGCGCCCAGCTCTCCAGCCAACTTCTCAAGATCTGTCTGTTCCAAGGCCTCAACAGTTGCCTGCACAATCTTAGCATCACGTTTGAATCTCGGACCGATGAGTTTCTTATCAAGAGACGCCTGCCAACACTCGACCTTGACAGGGCCGTCGCGCAAGGCCTCTTTGACCACGAGCAGAGTGCCAGTGAACTTCGAATGAACAGTCAGATCGTAGGCGCTTCGATCCGCACAGCCAACGCACTCAATCCACCCGTAGCTCGTCAGGAGTTCAGCATCCCAGCAATCGCAGGCGTAGTGAGCCATCTCGTTGTCCAGGTGCTGTCTGAACCGCAGCTTCGCAGGATCAACGCCGATCTTGAGGAGGAAGAGCATGATTCTCCCGAGAAAATAGCCGAGCGTCTCATTATCGATAGTCTTCGCCTTGACCGCTTCCTCTACTGACATCTTGCGCGGAGCAGTTTTACCAGCTAGCTGAGTCTCTTTATCGAGCAGGGGCAACTCAACCTGACCTACCTCCTCGAAACGCTCATGCTGCTTCCTCTCGGGATCGACGTAATGCTCGATCTCAGCCATCAGGAATTCTCTCCCGCGAAGGAGGCCGGACCGTGGCGAGATCTCATTACGGTATGATTTGCCGATACTTGCCGAAGCGAACGGCATTGAGCCCTGATTGAAATCGAGGAGCTTGCGGAAGTTCAGAAACTGTCCCTGAGCTGTTTCTGGACGCAAATACACGGGTGCAGCTGCGCTGGGTCCCACGGATGACTTGAACATGAGATTGAAGGGCATCGGAGTTGACACCTCGCCATTTCCGTCTGGATTGCGGATGTCGTATCGCGTAATCAGATCGCCAAGCTCTGCGCCGCCGTAGTTATCTATCTGCAAACCGAATCGCATTAGAATCACCAATTAGGACAAGGAGCGAGCAATGACCTTAGCTAAGATGCTGCGGTACTCAGCAGCAGTCGTCTCGTCCAACTTGGGGCTATTCTTCAACGACCCATCGATACCCCTCGCCAGGCGCGACTCCAAGACGCCCTCGACCAAATGATCTGCTCTGAGATACTCGCCTCTCGCCGGGTCTTTGCACATCCAATCAGCGAACTTGTCGACGTGGCCACTCGTCTTAAGAACCGTTTCCGGGGTGATGACAGTGCAGTCCAGCTCCAGCATGTTCTCCTCGTATACAAAATGTTTGCGCCACAGGTCGACGATGTTAGCCTGCAACGCGCAGCCGGGCGGGCCATAGTCGTAGAGACCGCGATTGTCGCCGTTGAAGTTGGGCGCGGTCCGGTAGATCTCAAAAGACTCGGTGAAGAAGAAGCGGCGTTTCGTAACGGATTCAAACAGAGACCGATCGAAAGGGTCGCCTTTCAGCGTCGTCATGGGAGCCATGGTGTGTTTTGCTTCTTCAATAGCACTTGGGGTATATATTAGATCGTAGAACGAGTGCAGAAAGGGTTCCAAAATGAGTGTCGCGCGGCAGCGATATTTGCCTATGAATTTAGTTGTTTTGAGTCACCGTTGTTAGCTTGAGTCACTGTCACCGGCAACGGGAGACCTATACTCGTGTTAGTCGGGCTACTGAATGAGGAAATGTAGAGGGGGTTTCTGGCATTTTGATTGGCTGGTATCGTCAATTATACTTCCCAGGCTCACCACCCCGCCTACTACGCGGCACGCAAAATAGATTAGACGCTTCTAGTACCCTTTCTTGCCACCCGATGCGAAAAAATATTGGCGAGGTACGAAAAGCCATCCCATCTTTTTTGCGTGCCGCCTTGCCCCCACTAAAGGTAGTTCATCTCACTCCACACATGCCCGGTGGTCGGGTTCAGCTAAGGACCGCTAGATAGAGCACGCGTATTATTTGTAACCTAAGCATCATCCCTCGAATTCATTCAATATTATTGTTTCCTCCCACCTACATCCCATCCAATACAACTCAATCCATCACCACATTGTACGATCATTAAGCAGCCATCAAGCAAGAAGGCAGACCTTTGATTGCAACCAAAACCTCGAGGCTTGTTGCTAGCCCAAACGCGCACATTGCTCCAAAATGGGGGACGAGACTGTGCCGCTAAAGACCAAATTGCTTCGGATCAGAGACTATAGCGATCTCATCTTGAGCTGCAACGAACAACAGTTCAAGGTCCACAAAGCCGTAGTATGTGCAGAGTCCCCAGTCATGGCGGCTGCTCTGAAGGGCGGGTTCAAGGTCAGTTCAGCTGTATACCACCACGACAGCAAGGCAAAGCATGTACTCATTCACAGATTAGGAGGCGAAATCCGGTGTGATAGACGTCTTATTCGACATCGAAAGCGTGCGCCGCTTGATCGAGTTCATGTACACGGGTGACTATCTCTCGCACAACGCAGCGCTGGATGTCCTATTATCAGGCAGCCAGCCCGAGGAGAGTCCTGCCGCAAGAGAGCACGTGAAAAAGCCGGACGTCGGAGAAGCGACCGGGCCGAACACCAGCTCCGCCGACCCCCAAGAGCCGTCCAAATCCGACCAGATGCTCTGCCACGCTCGCGTGGTCATTATTGCGGATTACTACGACGTACCTGCCCTAAAGTACTTATCGATTGATCGATTAAAGATTTTTCTAGAAAAGGAGTGGTCCGCCAAATTATTCTGCGAATTGCTTGAAGAGGTCATTGGCTCTACGAATGACAGGGTGTTGCTGCGCATGCTGGGCGCTATGGCCGTTGAGCACATACACGAACTCTTCATGAAGGGCATCTTCGACGAAGGCGGTCTTGCACGAGAACTCGCTCCTTATGTTCTACCCGGATGTTTCATGAAATTGAAAGCCGCCGAAGCAGTTCGATGGTCTGCTAATAGCAACCCTTTCGAGATCGGCGGGCCCCCGCCTCAAGTACTCACTACTTTACCATCCAAAAGCCCATTTGGGGGAAGGACAACAGTTACTGTTGTTAGACCGGCTAGTAGCCTATTCGGCAATAACCGGAATGGTGCTAATGCACCTCACTGAAAATCAGATTCCTAGTACCCTGCCTCAGCAGTATCTTTCCTATTGAAGCTTGCACATCAAAGCTCATTACATGAATTAGCATAGCATATACACGTATGTCTTTGAAAAGTTATCATTTGGTCTAGAGACTAGCGCTCTAGGGGATTCAGGCAATAATCATAACATAGGAACAAGTAGTAATAAAAAAATCATATCCTCGTATAATTAATATTCTGCTTAATCCTATAATACCTCGGTCCCCATTATATATACCGCTGCAAAACTAATAGCTTGCCGTTCAACATCACAATCTAGAATATCTACATACCAAGCACCTCCACCCTATCAAGAATTTTCGGATTAGTGAGATCAGCTAGGGAAGCATGCATGTTCGGCATTTCTAGGCGCAATATTTTTGGCCCTCGCTAGGCGTGCCGCATGGTCCAAGCGTGGTCCCAGCAACAAGCCACACCAAGTTGTTTCAAACTTCCGCAGAACTGCGCCACCAGGAACCAGGAACCAGTCTTCGCCAGTTCAGGCAATCTTGAAGGATTCTTCCTCCAGCCCTGTAATAATCCAGATCTCACAACACAATTTGTCCAGTCTCATCAAGTTCACATACACCTGTTCTATGCATATTGACGTCTCATGCAAATCTGGGCTGAGGCTTTCGTCATTGCGCTTCCATTCTTGAACTAATTTATTCTTTTTCTGCGGGAGTAAAGCAGCAAAGCACGCGAAATCAAGGCACGTGCGGCATCAACTTGTTCGGCTCATTGTTGATCCGAGGCTGAGCCGCTCCATATCCATAACAAGGAATCTCTCTCTCTCTCCCAAGTGAGAATAGCATGACATGGCATGGCATGGCTAAATGAGGCGCGCGCATTCCGCTTTTCGGTTCAAAGCTTGAAACGGATTTTTATCTTTAGCCATCCATTATCCACCCCCAGCGTCAAATCCTCTTTCTCAGGATTGCGACCTTGACATGCGATTCCCGACCCCACCCGCGCGCGCAACAGCGGGACAGGTAAGACACTTCATCTCAATGTAGGTACCGGCAAGAACACAGGCTTTTGGTTTTGGTGGGTTGGAATCGTGCAGATCAGTCTTGGCGATCACGGACCAGCAGCTGCTGATTTGCTCCTAACTGCCTAATCGGGCGAGCGAGGTCACTGAGGTTGGAGACGGCTTACCCGTTGTAGGTAGGTAGCAAGGACGTCGTCCAAGATGCTAATATATGCAGCTGTTTCGCACCGATGTCACATGCCTAGCCCGGCCAGGTATTCTATGCAGCGGGCTGCTATTCTTGACACAGTCCATATCACTGGGAGGGAGAAGGACGGGGTCGACCAGCCAGCATGCAGGTCATCAAGACGCCGCCGAGTGGGGTTCCTCCAATCTGCTATCGTGACTCCAACGCCCAACCCTCCTCAGTCAGGAGGGTGAGTGAGAGGTTCTGACCAGAGCTTATGCGCGCTACAGCGTCTTCGCCAACATGCTACGTTGCAATCCTGGAAGGGGATGGCCAGCCAACTCCACGGCATATGTGCCACCCCTGAGAAGCTGGTAGCGTTATGTGAGCCATCACCTGCCAAGTTCATCGCATGGCATCTAGTGATCCCATGCCGCACCGAGAGGATGGGCCAGAAGCTGACATTGTCTCGGCCGTGGCCTCTATCTATAAGAGCGGCCGTCGCACCTGTGCAAGAGTGTAGTATTCTTCTCAACGGTACCTAACCATCTTCGCTCATTTTCTACCACCGGCCAATTTCCCAAGTCCTCCGTCGACATCTCCGTCATCATGGCTGCTCGTCTTCTCGATGCGAGTCTCGTGGTGCTCCCCGCCATAGCATCCATCCTGCTCGGCGCTTCCCCGGCATCAGCGGCGGACACATGCGATACCAAAGGCAAGCCGGAGGGCAAGGTCCTTCAGGGATACTGGGAGAACTGGGACGGAGCGAAGAACGGAGTTCACCCTCCCTTCGGCTGGACGCCCATCAACGACCCGGTGATCCTAGAGCACGGGTACAACGTCATCCAGGCCGCGTTCCCCATCATCCTACCCGATGGAACAGCGATGTGGGAGGACGGCATGGACACCGACGTGCTCGTCGGCTCGCCCGCCGACATGTGTGAGGCCAAGGCCGCCGGTGCCACGATCCTCATGTCCATCGGAGGTGCCACGGCGGCTATTGACCTGTCCTCGAGCGACGTAGCCGACAAGTTCATCTCGACCATGGTGCCGATCCTAAAGAAGTACAACTTCGACGGCATCGACATCGACATCGAATCCGGCCTGAGCGGAAGCGGCAGCTTCGAGGAGCTCTCGACGTCCCAGACCAACCTGATCCGCATCATCGACGGCATCCTCGCGGAGATGCCCGACAACTTCGGCCTCACCATGGCGCCCGAGACAGCCTACGTCACCGGCGGCTCCGTGACCTTCGGATCGATCTGGGGATCCTACCTCCCCATCATCAAGAAGTACGTCGACAACGGCCGCTTGTGGTGGCTGAACATGCAGTACTACAACGGCGAGATGTACGGCTGCGAGGGCGACTCCTACGCTGCCGGCACCGTCGAGGGCTTCGTCGCGCAGACCGACTGCTTGGACAAGGGCCTCACGATCCAGGGCACAACAGTCACAGTCCCGTACGACATGCAGGTTCCTGGCCTCCCCGCGCAGACCGGTGCCGGTGGTGGCTACATGTCCCCTGACTTGGTGGGCCAGGCTTGGGACCACTACGAGGGAAAGCTCAAGGGTCTGATGACATGGTCGATCAACTGGGACGGCTCGAAGGACTGGACCTTCGGCGACAACCTGGTCGGCCGTATCCCTGGGCCGTAGATGGCTTGGCTTGGCTTAGCTTCGCATCTCGTCAGCTTGTCTGAGTCTCAAAATATTCATGTATATACTTTTTTTGAAACCCAGTACATAAATTGATTTTCTTTTCGCGCGCCACAATTCTGCATGTTTCAAATAGCGCGACGTGGAACCTTGGTTCTTGATCGCTACCTATTCCTTGGCACTGATCGGCATCGTGCAGCTTGCACATGAGGCCTGTCGAGCCCGTTGCATGCACGTGTGCAGGCCGTGCTCAGAATTAACGTGGCTGACCGAGCACAATGACGCAACGGTGCAGCCTAGCGAATTAGGAAGGGCGCAAGTATTTTCGAGTCTTCGCCATATCAGTGATATACAGATTGGCAGCGCGACTTGACTCGGATGCTGTTGAACTAGACTTTTGAGCATGCACCGATTTTAGCTCCCTCCCCTAGATCTCGAACTAGAGCCTCAGGGGTCAAGCAAGTCAGAATGAATCATACTGATTGATATATCTATCGCACAGCGGGGTTAGCGCTGGCCTAGTTGGCCATCGTAGCTGATCCAATAATCAGACAACCAACTGACTGAGCAATTATAAAGATCCAATGTCTTATGATGTGATGACTTAATATAATATCTATTACTTTGTGCATCCGTGATATCGTAAACACAGCAATAATGGACTCTTCACCAAACCACGCCATCGTCTTCGGCGCATCCGGTCTCATCGGCTGGGCCGTCGTCGACCAGCTCCTGCGCGCGTACCCCGAGGCAAAGACATTCTCTCGCGTGACGGCCGTCACGAACCGCAAAGTCGAAGAGTCCGAGTCGCATTGGCACACCCAGGGCGCAGACCGTCCGAGCTTGCAGCTTGTGTCGGGCATCGATCTTGCGCGATGCGATGGGGCTGCGCTGGCCGAGGCGCTGACAGCAGCGGTCGAGGACGTCCACACTGTCACGCACTTGTATTACCTAGGTACGTCCGTTGTCGCGAACACATGTCTAGGTGGGTGCCAGAGAGGGCTGGCTAACAGCAATAAGTCTTCGCCTCGGTTCCGGATGAAGTCGAGGAGGTGGCAACGAATCGCGCGATGCTGCAGAATGTCATCGATGCACATAACCTGCTCTGTCCCAATCTGCAATTTGTGGTGTTTCCCGGTGGAACGAGGGTGAGTGGTCCCATGTGTGTAGAGCATCTCTTTCATTGTTTGCTGATTAGTGTTCCCAGGGCTATGGCATCTACCTGCCCGGAGGCGTGTTCACCCCTCCCCTGACCGAGGACATGGTGGAGAATCTACCACCTGATTACGCAAAGACATGTGTATACCCCGCGAACCGAGAGCTACTCAATAAGGCGAGCGAGGGAAGGAAATGGACCTGGTGTGAAGTGTGTCCAGATGCGATAGTGAGTATCCAGTCCAGTCTTCTTCCCCTCAACACAACTAAAGCAAACCAAGATCGGATTCACGCCCAACGGCTCCCAATTCAGTCTATCACTCCACTGGGCGCAATACCTATCTCTATACGCATATAATCACGGCATCGGTCCCTCGACCAAAGATGTCGCATCAGGCGCTATAGAAGTACCGTTCCCCGGAACCACAGCCGGCGCCAACGCGCTGTTCTCGCCGGCCTCGGCAGGGAAAATCGCGCAATTCATGATCTACGCCTCGCTGCATCCCTCCACATGCGGCTCCGGCCAACTTTTCAACATCGCCGACCGCGAGGCGCCGTGCACATACGGCGAGCTCTGGCCGCAGCTCGCGAAGTGGTTTGGCCTGGTCGGCGTCGGGCCATCTCAGGGGCGGTCTGCATCAGCATCTCTGGGCGTAGGCCAGACTCCAGAGGATAGCGATGACATGCTGCCGGGCGCATATGTGGCGAAGCACGCGGGCGTCTTCGAAGGGCTCGGATACGGGAAAGCTATCAAGGGCGGTGTCGGGGCTGGGAATCGCCAGCTGGATAGCGTGGGGCATTGGCTGTCGTTCGACAGGCAGCTGAGTTTGGAGAAGCTGAAGAATACGGGGTTTCATGCAGATGTTGATCCGGTTCAGAGTTGGATTGATAGCTTTCGGATGTTTAGGGAGGCGGGGTTGATTTTGTAATTAACGTTTGGTGTGTAGTGGGGAAGGTAGGAGAGAAGAAGCACTGATGACCTCAGCTGCATAGTGAATGAAGTATAAGGTCTATAAGCGTACTATTCAGTTAAGTGACTAGGTAGAATCTATGGAAAGATGCAAGGTGGGAGGGACCTTCTTATGTACATGATGAGCCCGTGAAGTATAGTGACTCCTTGACCTTGTACCACTTCAACACTGTATGGGCACATCATGTTGTTGACCTCTCTTGCAGCAAGGATTGGTGTTCTAGTGAACTATCAACATCAAAGACTCACATCAAGAGTTTCCATTCGTGTCGATCGTGATAATTGGCCACCTACTAGTAGCGATATCATTAATGATGTAATTATACACGGCATTCCTTCGAACATCTCTATCAGTCGGCAGGTGTACCTACCTTAAGTACCTGGGTCGGTGATTTTTGGGTAAGTTCCCGCCGCCGGATGCACATGCCTTCCTCGCCAGGCTGCTTCTTTACATGGCAGAATTGTTTAGATACCAACGCCTTCCCTACTAGGTATTCTACTTGGCTACTGCTAGAATTCCATCCTCTAGTGCAATGGTACATGACATTATAATTTTCTGACCCAATCTTCTATCTCGATTGCTCACGTCTACATCGCTCTAATCAATTATAATTCCACTTTTGAGTATCCTCTGTCTATGATTGAGATTTGACCGTCAATACCACCTTACTTTCCAAAACGAACAAACCCGCGGACGACAGCTCTGCCCTCCTACCTGAGCTTACCGCCACTTTGCCCACACTCTGACTCTCCGCGCCGGTACCCGCCATGGCAGCAAACATCGTGCGATGGATATTTCAGGAGGGAACAACCACCGACGAAACGGGCAACCCTTTCGAATGGTCAGGACCGAGAACAGAGAGTGAGTAATTGTCTGTCACGAGTTATCGTGTCCCACCGACTTAGATGCTGACCAAGTTTCCAGTTCTGAACTTTCTTCTGGTGGTGTTCGACCATCCAAGCATAGGATTCTATCCACTACCGGGGGAATTAATGATGACATCTCTCCTGGAAGACACGGACCTTCCTCACGAGATGATGCGTGCTGCGATTCTTGCTCTTCGCGGTAGCCTCGTACAACGCATGACAACACGTAAAGATTTTACTAAGAGCGAGATCGAAGACATCAACTTGGACCTTTCCCTTCTCGGTGGCATCCCGGCTTTGGCAGGTATTGTGGCACACCCATCAACCCCAACATTACCCCTCGTAGAAGCGGCGGGCAGCAGCGACAGCCAGGGCCTTGATTTTTATAAAGAAGCCGCAGAGACCTACTCTGAGCTTCGCAAGAACTGCGGATCTGCCTACAGACAAGATATTCCCGATTTCATGTGGCGGACACTAGCGCGGACAGGATATGACAAGGTCCTCCGAGAAAAGAGAGCTCTCCTTATCAACCTTCAAGGATTATATAATACGATAGAGTCCTTTGAAAAAAACATCATCCAATGTTGTGCGCAACTAATTGACCCATTTTTCCCCGTCAACGCTAAGCAATCCGCATGGATCGATATTGAAGGTTGCATTAAGTCGATAGAAAAAGGGATCAAGTGGGACGTCAATAAAAATTTGACGTCCATCGCTGGTAAGGATCGAGATCTAATAGAGCTACAGACACATCATCTGGCGGTTCCCTTTTATGATACCCGATGGTTGGAGCGTTGTCAAGCTTTTTATTACACTCCTGATGATCCCGGGAGAGATGCCCGGATAGTGGCTGCTAGGAACACGCCGTATTTCCTTTCCTGGAAGAAGAAGGAGGGAGACAATGGAGAAGGGAATGAGGGAAATAAAGGAGAATATGAGGAGGGAGACAAGGGAGAGAGGGAGGACAGCCCGAGACGCGAGCAGTGAGTTTGATATCACCAGCGGTCATTGTCTATCAGCATAACTATAAGTGTTCTCAAGGTCAAATGAGATGGATCATAGCACATCGAAAAAACAGTCCTAGGATAGATTCTTATTCTATAATCGACTTAATTCTAGAGCCCCCTATACTGCAGCTTGTACCTAGGTCCTACCCAGCTTTAGTACTGTAAGCTTGGATAGGGCTTTCTGTGTCTAATACCGCTTGTACTGCTGTAGTTAAGGACGTGAGCATTGGGGAGTCACCGGTGGGTGCCTTCGTCACCTCGCGTCCCGTAGCTCGACGAGTGTTCCTATGCATCGCTACAGTGCGCATATGTGCGCCTTAGCAGTACTAAACCAACCGCGTCATCCTCAGCTCCTGCATGTACATCGGATTTTCATATAGTAGGTATTGATTGAATGTTAGATGTGCATCCCCACCTGGCAAAATGAAAGGTAGCAAGGCTAGAGCTGAGCTTGATGGACTAATTATCATGCTGACCCTGCCTGCTCGCCTGTCACCTCCCGAGGCTATCATGCCGCCATGGAGGAAAGAAAATGCAACGATCCAAAACAATTACGGGGTCTATTTACGTCGCAGTATTATTGACTCAGTAAGAGTAATGAACTTGTGCCATTCTTTTGATGTAACAACTTTTGATAGTTGATATTTTTTAAATGCTTTCACCAGAGGGTGCAATAAGCCCTGTTAAAGAAGCTGCTTGACTTCAGCAACGAGATCCTTACGCCGGATCAACCCGTAAAAATGTTGCTCCAACCATTGCTCGTCGCGTTTTTCACCCCCTTCACCCTTCACCCTACCATTCTTGACCCTTTTCAAAGTCCTGACCCTGACGAATCCCTCCTCCACCAATTTCTCAGAAAGGATAACCAATACAGGTACACCTGTGCCCTCTTTACGCTGCAGGATGTTGCTAGCGTTGACGATTCCCGCATAATCCGCGCGTATGCCTGCCTCGCGCAGCAGTGCAGCAAGAGCTCTTCCCTCGTGGTGAAGCTCTCCGTTGTTCCCGATGGCCACGATATATACGTCGAGCTCGTGTATAATGACCGACAGGATCACGGCCCTCGTAGTCTGCAGGATGGTAAGGATTTTTTCCACGTCGAAGGAGACACCAACGCACGGCGTATGGGGCTTCCTGAGCGCGCACGCCATCTCATCGAAGGAGAACCCAGCCCACGGCATAGGGCACTTGCGCAGGAACTCATCGTAGCGACCACCTGCCGCCATGGTGCCCACCCCCGCCTCTCGAAGTGCGTGGTGGTACCTGAACTTGGGACAACTCAAAATATCGGGAGAATCATAAGTGTTAGTACCGATGTCATGAGTCATTCAGCGATGCCGCACTATGACTTCGAAGACGATCCCCGAGTAGTCATCCAAGCCCCTCCCAAGTGACATATCAAAATACATGTACTCGGCGATGTTGGACTTCTCCAGGTAGGAGAGTAGGGTTTCTATCTCTTTGACTCCAGCTATCACATTCCGATCGCACGTTCGCCAAAGCGCCCCGAGAGCCTTGCTCATGTCACCATGAAAACACTCGAGGTCGTGAAGAGGCTCGGCAACCTTCTCACTTAAGCGCATCTTTGCCAGTTCCCTCTTCACTTGCTCCCAACTCGTCTGCCGCCACTTATCCAAAGCCAAGGCGACATCTGGAACCATGTGATGCGGAACCCCTCTTGCGGCCAAGACGCTACGTAGAATCTTGTGGTGATTAATCCTGATCACGAAGTCGAGCTTCAGCGCCTTGAACATCTCCACAATGACCTCCAGCACCTCCGCATCGTGAAACATGGGATTGCACTCCTCCCCCGCGATATCAAAGTCGCACTGATAGAACTCGGGCAGGGCGCCCAGGTGGCGGATGTCATACTCGTTGCAGCAGTACACTTGTCCGACCCGGTAGGTCTTGATCTGCGTGCGGCTGGGACGCAGAGCCAGCCAGCGCGCAAAAGGGGGTGTGAGGCGATGGCGGATGGAGTAGAGCTTGCTGCGGGAGTCATTTTTGGTACGCGGGCCGTCGCTCCATTCCCCTGCGAGGTTCTCTCCGATCTCAAAGATGGGCGTGGATAAGAGCGAGGCGCCTTCGCGTTTGAACACCTCAGTGATTGTTTGCCTATTGAATCATTCGTTAGTCTAGTAACTCATGCCAACGAATGACCCTTTGAAAGCTCCCGTGCGAGCCTCCCGTGCAACGACGTACAAGATGTGCTCCCGGAGTTTGCGGGCCGAGCCAGCGTCGTCACGGTCTTCCTTTGAGATTTCTAGCGGGACGCTTCTGCCAATACCATATGGGAAGGAATATCCATAATTTGTGTAGTCGCGCAGGTCATATGTTTGTTGCATTTTTATCGTATAGCCTGATGGCGATTGCGATTCTGAGTCTCATACACGCAAGCGATACTGTCACAGAAAAACAACGCCGTTAGTCCATGAGAGAACTAATGGTATAATTATGCATATCGCTCCACCTCTCCGCGACAGATACATCATGGATAGGAGCATGCGGACACGCAGGTGTAAACTTTCGTGACTGCTATGTCACCCGCCTACACTCGCGGAACGAACGGCCACGTAATTTTGCATACGCGGGGCAAGGGTAGGACGGAGGACACGATTCCGCCATCCGCACCATCTCTTTACTAGAGTTGTTGGGGCCGTATTGCAGCCTGTCATGCATCACGGAAACCAGAACTTTGCGAGGCCGTCATCCGATTGCGCCGGGAGTACGCGACAAACAGTCACGAGCGGAATGGATGGTACATGCACAAACCTTATGCGTAACGTGGGACATGGGCAAGAATGTCAGTATCAGGCGAACCTTTCAACACGAGAAATAATTGATTCATATTGTTGATTTGAGTTTTGATTGAATTTTCTGGCTATGCGAATTATGATAAGTGTATTAGCTTCAATTGAGCTCAGAGGGCAATTATGACTTGATCAAGATGGAGAAGTTCATCTGGTTGCTTCAAATTCAGTCAAGTCAATAATGTGTAAGTTCTAAGAGGGAGAAAGTAACAGAACCGTCTTGATGTCGACAAGATATTGGAAGTGATTCCAGCGTGCCATACTTATAAGTTTACCTAAGGCCTAGAATACGGCGAGCGGCGTGAATAAGTCCGTCCAGCACGCAGCCGCCTGCAAGGTGTATTATTTACCGATTGGATACAGGCGCATAGACCCTGATTTTAGTGTGCGTCAGCGTCGATCGGATCTTGTGGGCGCTACGACCCAGTAGGTATGTGCACCCTTTAGCGGCTCTCTCCAGCTTTCGCCGTGAATCTGGGGGCCTGTCCTGACTCTGACTCGCCTGGGAGGCTTCGTTGTCTAGACTGGATGATCGGGATATGTAGGAGTCGAGCTATGCAATGTCAATGAGGACAGAACACTTAGAAGTCGAAGCATGACAATAATGAGAAATTGTTATGACTATTGCGACGCGAATGTAATTAAAGTCCCTACCAATGATGGTGATGCTGATGATGTCAGAAACAATTAGCAGTCTTGGCCATTCGTATATGTGGACGAGCTCTATAGTCCCATGTCACTATTACTTGCATGCGGTTTACTGCTCTTGGTATTCACCTTGACGTCATGCGGCTGCAGCATCTGAGTCGTGGCTCCAGGTCACATCGAAATAAGCCCGTGCATGGCGAGTATGTACTCGTGCATGGCCAAAGGTAACAGTCGACATGTTCCCTGCACGTGGCAGCGTCGCAGAGAATTGACCGACGCGTCGAAGCACTGTTGCCGCTCATATCATCCATCATATTGTCAAATGGACGCGCAATTGACGAGAAGGTTTCAAATACCATCACCTTGATGGGTATTTGAGATATTCTGGGTAGTGATAAACCTGCGATACTTACGGAGTACTATAGATAGCAGCACATCGGGACTCTTGAGAGGGACGAGCGCAGGAGTGCATCTCCCGTCACCTCTCCACCTTTCATCATCAATCACCCCAGGCAGGCGGACCAGACCCAACTCCTGATATGCTCGCGATCTAAACTTCATGTACGCATGATGGTTGGTGGCTACGTACGTGCGAGCAGGCGCGCGACAGGACCGGCTCAGGAAGCTGACCGAGCCGACGTAACAGATCAGAACACTTACGCACATGGCCGGGGCAAAGTTGGAGGCTCGTCAGGTGCATCGTGATTTCAGGACTGGCCTTTCCGCGACTCGGGCTTGGGAGTTGATGATTTTTACGTAAAAGGAGAAATAGCAATGGATGATCCATACCGTACCTGGCATTAGGCCCACGATGGTGTACGTAGGTACATGGTGAGCATCCATGATCGCAGCGAAGTGAGGGTCCGCGGGGATGCTGCTTAGCCGCTCTGCCCCAGGTTGGACCCAGACAGGCGAGACACAGGTAGGTGACAGGCGAGAGGCACCGTGACGAGTGACAGGCGGGAGATGGCTCGCAAGGGAGCGTACGGAAAATTGGTGCAATCAAGCCGAAACCACCGATGGGGTCGTATATACGGGTCGTACTAGCTGCTTACATACATACTATGTACATGTAGAGAGGAGCGAGAAGCTCCAGCTCTGACTTTCTGCTCGCGCGGCTCAACGCCACTCGCCAAGAGGCCGTTACGCTTTTCTGCGGCCGTCGAGTCGACGCATGTGGCAGCAGCAAAGACTGCTAGTGGTGCGCCAGACGCTGCCAGACGAAAGCCCAAAGCGGTGCTGCTTTAGCAGATGTCTAGCAGAATCGGGCCTTGGCTGGCTTCGCTGGGTTCTCGAACCAGGTCAGAACCACTCGGAACCAGTCGAAGCGTCAGGAACCTAGCCTAGATTAGGTTTTGACCCAGATCCCCTATTCCAGATCTGTGGCAAATGCCGGCACCCTACGAGCAACTTTAATCTCACGCTCGGTCGAGTGGGCAGCGCGAGGGCAAGCGACAGGGTGAAGCCGGGCAACTTGAGCAGCTGATGGGAAAAACTTGCTTAGCTGACGAGCTGGTTCTGGCCTGGGTTAGTCTTTGAAGATATTTCAACAGAGCATTCCTTGGTCCAGGGCTATATTTAGGCACACTGCACATTGCACATTGCACATTGCACCATGGGACAAAAGCAACAGAATATCTAAGGCACTTAGTCATCCTATTGGTACCCACTGCGTGCTGACTACGTGGCCTAAGAAAGATAAGAAAAATAAGAAAAAAATGTTAGCTGTTCAGAAACCATCTTCTCGGGTTGTTGAGCTAGTGTCGTGACCACTGTGAATAGGTTGGGTATGTCATACCAGGTTGCACTGTCGTGCTTCTGTCAGCCCAGCCCGTCAGTGCGCCACCCAGTCAGCCCCCCAATCGGAATGGAGCGACTAATACCAGCATCGTGCAGCAGATCTCGGCACCTGGAGCAGATACCCGCGTACATAGCGCCCTCACTCTCCAACCACATGTCTATGTGTGCAATGCCGGGTGCCACGAAATCCGACTTGTCCGACCGCAATTACGTACTCACTGCATTGTCACGATGCGTGAAACGAAGCGGCAGGAGGCCCCCCGGCCAGAGGCAGAGTCATACAGTACGTATTGTGTGAAGACACGGGGCAGACACGGGGAAGACACGGGTCCCAAGCATCCAAGCTCCCCAACACGGGCGCACTATCAAATGCGCTGGGCAGAAAATGGGGCTCTGCATGCCCAGGAGAACTATAAACGGGAAACTGTTACGTGAGAAGAATAAACAAAAAAAACTCTCCCACCGTCGGTGATCGTTGCATATCCACCACAACCAACTATGTTTAGACTAGATCAGTTAGCTAGCACCAGGCCGCGAGTGGTGGCAAGCGTTAACGGAGGAGCCGAATTACACACTGGCCAATTTGCTGTTTGATTTATAAGAAAGCTCCTGCCCAGGTCGATCAACGTACCAGCATCTGCCTGGGTAGTTTGTGACAGCTGTGATATCATCTTCATCAAGCGCAGACATTCTAGCGGCATTCATTCACTCGTTTCCATGGAGCCACCCTCCCCATACCCTCCCCGCGAGCTTGACGACCTGTCGCCTCCCGCTGGCATGTCTACTGAGAAGGATGCTGGAGATATCGGGGCGGCCAGGGATCTGAGTCAGAGCCCAGGAAGGCGTGCATCGCCAACAGGGCAGCAGGAGAAGCCCAAGGTCCGCTTCAACGGCGATGACCATCCGCGTACAGAAGCTACTGGAGACCGGACTGAGAAGCAGTCGTTGTCGCCTGCAGGGGGTGCGAGGAAGCTTCGCCCGGCGTTGTCGAGGAACCCCAGCTCTTTCGGCTCCGCCACCAGTGAAGCCGTTCACAATGAGTCTGCAGACCCGACGAAGCTTGCATCTGCAGTGGCTGCTGCAGAGCGTGCCCGTGCTGTGGCCATCGATGCCTGGCGCGATTCTACCGACAGCAGGAGATGGTCCATGAGTTCCGACGCCATCACCGATGGCAGTTATTCAGAGGTCCCCATGACACACTCGTTTGCCCCCCAAGCTGAGGCCGAGGCCGAGACCGATGCGGCCTCGGAGGCCAATACCGCGAAGCTTGAGGATGAGGCCGAGAGACTCTTCAACGCTCATACACAGCAGATGGATAACGCATTGCGTGAAATGGCTGGTAAGTTGCGCGATCCTCATACAGCTTCAGATCGTCTACTCGATGGCTAACTTGAACATGCAGCAGGCAACCGGGCCCATGCAGATGTTGAGCTCCCTGTCGATGACGAATTCGCCCACGTTTCGTCAGGAAACCAGAAAGGTGGCGTGTTCTACCAGCTTCTCCAGGCTTATCGCTCTCCGATGTACGATCCTCAGCAGGATCAGAGGCCACCCAAGAAGAACCTCACTCCAGGATCATCAGGCACAACAACGCCAACGCGTAGGAAGTGGTATGAGCAGGACAAGGAAGCACGGTCCCAGGAGACCATCGCCGGCTTGGCTGCAGCGTCAATGAAGCTGGCGAACCCAAACAACAAGTCTCCTGAAGTCCGCAGCCGACGCCCAGCGCACAAGAGGACTACAAGCGGAAAGATCAAGTCCATGATGGGCCTGGCTAAAGATGAGGAAGTCAAGATCAAGGTTCATGTTGCCGACATCTTGAAGCGCCAAAAATACATCGTCAAGATGTGTCGGGCGCTCATGCTCGTCGGTGCACCCACGCACCGACTGGAGGAGTACCTCGCCATGACAGCCAGAGTTTTGGAGATCGACTGCCAGTTCCTCTACATTCCCGACTGCATGATCATCTCGTTCGACGATGTCCTTACGCATACAGCTGAAGTCAAGATTGTCCGCACTGCCCAGAGCGTCAACCTCGGCAAGCTCAAGGACGTCCATGACATTTACAAGGAGGTCTTACACGACGTCATCAGCCTCGATGACGCCCTCGCGAGGCTAGACACAGTCATCAAGGCGGGACCTCTCTACCCCGTATGGGTTTGCGTCTTGATGTATGGTCTTGCCAGTGCCGCGGTATCGTGCTTCTTCAAGGCCCGTCTCCTCGACCTACCTATTATCTTCGGCTTGGGCACTCTTCTCGGCTTTCTGCAGCTTGTTGTCGCCCCCCGATCGCGCACATACAACACCGTCTTCGAAGTCAGCGCAGCGATTCTATTCAGCTTCCTCGCCCGTGCCTTCGGGAGCATCCGCGGAGGAAATCTATTCTGTTACTCAGCCATCACCCAAGGGTCCATCGCCCTGATTCTCCCTGGTTGGCTCGTGCTTTCCTCCGCATTGGAGCTGCACTCCAAGGCCATGGTGCCCGGCGCCATCCGGCTCGTCTATGCCATCATTTACTCACTATTTCTAGTTTACGGCATCACAGTAGGCACCGCCCTATACGGCGCCATTGACCCTCACGCAGTTACAGAGACGACGTGCCAGAACCCCCTCGATCCCCACTGGAATTTCCTCTTCGTGCCCCTCTACATCTTCTTTGTCACGTTCACCGTGCAGGCCAAGTGGTCGCAGATGCCCGTGATGATCCTCATCGCGCAAGCAGGCTACACGGTCAACTTCTTTACCAGCTCCAAGTTCGCCGCCAGCCCGTCCATCGCGTACACCTTCGGCGCTTTCACCGTGGGCGTGCTGGCGAACCTGTACAGTCGGATACGGCACGGACTCGCGGCCGCCGTCCTGTTGCCCGCCGTCTATGTCCAGGTCCCCGGCAGTTTGGCTTCGACGGGCGCCATCACGAGCGGCTTGGCCATATCCTCGCAATTCAACAAACCCGGCGCAAGCTCAGATGTAAGTCCTATGATGATGATGATGATGACCAGGATCTTTCCGTGACCACAGACAAACAAACAAACAAACATTGGCAAAGGCATATATACCTAGGTATATATATGCATGAAAGCCTTATGTAGCTCGACTCTCTCTCGCCCGCTCTCGATCCAAACAAACAAACAAAACCACTTCCGACCTGACCTTGACCTTCGTACTATCTATCATGTAACCCGATGACAGCCATGTCTCTCAGTCGCGACACACACACATACATACATATAATCGTCGACCAACTCTAGCTAGATATTAGATAGATGGAAACACCCCTTCCCGGTTTCATGCTAACATAAACCCAGGCCGACAATCTGCAACTCAATGCATCAGTACGTAACGCCCCCTCCACCCTTCTCTCGTCACATGGTTTATTAATCCTGCCTGCTTCTTTCTAGGTCTTTAACGTAGCTGCTAGCATGATCCAGATTGCCATCGGCATCACTGTTGGCCTGCTGATTTCTGCGCTGGTCGTGTACCCCTTGGGCAAACGGCGTAGTGGCTTGTGGACTCTGTAGAAGGTTATTTGTAATCATGCGTCGTCATCGTCATCGTTATTATTGGTATTGGCTGTTTGGATTGCGGGTTTAATATCTGGTTACTGCTGGTTTAGGGATGTGGTCTTTGTGGGATTGCGGGAAAAGTCTTGAGGAATGAATTCGGAAGCCCATGCGCGAGGCGAGGGTTATGTTCTGGGAGCATTTGCATGGCGTTGGCTGATGGTAGCTAGTAGTTGGGTATTATTCATGATTGATTAATTGGTAGAGTTTACTTAATAGATGACTACTGTATGTGGTTTCATCCTTTCATCACGTCATTTAAGGACATAATTGCGATGGAGCATCCTGAAACTCGACTCGCGAGACTTGCGAATAATCAATTACACCTAATGCGCAATATTTAGACGTCCGGTAGGTAGGTAGTTCGATAGCGCAATCGTCATCCCGCTACGCTTTGCTTGGCTTTAGTGGCTTCCCTAATGTGGCACGAATTGAAGCTTGATTGATTGATACGGTGAGCCGATTTAGAGATTGTCTGTCTGGGCGCAGATATCCACCTCTCTTCTCCTCTGGGCATAGATCATGCACTGCGACCCGACAAGCTAGTGTCGCAAAATGTCCGTTCGCTACAGGTGCAGGCCGCTATCACAACCCCAACTCGCCCAGCAACATGCACGTCGTGATAGGGTGGGTATCCGGGAAACACCGGGAGTGAGGGGCATGATCAAGTCGCTGACTATTTGGCGGGGTTTAGTTCTCCCATCATTCACAAAGTAACAATCTTGAACTTATTGAGGGAATTTTAATGAGATTCAGCAACTAATACCCAGTCATTTGCGATTTTCGATATTGTGAGTCTTCAAACTTGAAATCTCATCCGAGCTCACAATTGCCGTAGGGACTAGCTGTAGAGCCTCCTTTGTATATGCACAAGTCTCAAGATGGCCAAGCTCACGAACTACATCGCGTTCGTGAACCCAGAGAACGGGTTAGATCAGATTGGTCATTTCGACATAGAAGCAAATACCATACAGCCCCTGAGCTTCCTCTCTGGAACCCCCGTGAAGAACCTCTACCAGGTCATCGAAGCGGGGTCGCCAGACGCGTTGATCGCCGCAGGGTCGCCCATCGCAGCAGACACAGTCAAGATCCTGCCTGCCATATCGGGGCGCGATGTTTTAGCCGTGGGCAAGAATTACATGGAGCATGCGAAGGAGTTCAACAGTTCTGGTTTCGACAGTTCCGACAAGGTTGATCGCCCGAGTCATCCTGTCATTTTCACCAAGCGGGCGACTGCGATCGTTGCGCATGGGGAGGATATCCTGTTGCATGAGAACTTCACTGCGACGGCTGACTATGAGGGTGAGATTGGGGTCATCCTGGGGAAGCCGGGGTATCGGATCAATGAAGAGGATGCGTGGGAATATGTCTGGGGATACACGATCATCAATGACGTGACGGCGCGCGAGAGGCAGCGAGATCATAAGCAGTTTTTCATCGGAAAGTCGGCTGACACGTATTGTCCAATTGTAAGAAAATTTTCCCCGAATAACCCTTCGCATGAAACATACATCAATCCCTGCGCCTGAACTCCAACTAACAAAATCAGGGTCCCATCGCAGTACCAAAAGAAGACCTTCCAAAGACTCTACGAGTCCAAACTCAAGTGAACGGCGAGCTACAACAGAACTCAACAACCGACGACCTCATCTTCCCCATCCCCGAGCTCCTAGCCGTCATGTCGTCCGGCCAAACCCTGCAAGCAGGTGACGTTCTCGCGACGGGTACTCCTGCTGGCGTAGGCATCGGCAAGCAGCCTCCCGTATTCCTCAAGCCCGGCGACGAGATCTCCATCTCCGTGACCGGCCTCGGCACATTGACGAATCGCGTCGCACAACCCGGTGCCATCAACAGCACATTAACGCGTGTCTCATCAGCATCAGCTTTCGAAATGACAAATGCGACCAGGACAGCTGGTCGCACAGGAGCCAGTCTCACAACAATAAACGGCAAGCCAACCTCCTACCAATGTCTAGGCTCCGGCGACAAGAACACAATCTTCGTGTACGGCCTCGGCGGAACGAAGGAGTACTGGACACCTCTCATCACCCAATTACGACTCGATCGATCTGAGAGAGGAAGACTCCATCTCTACGACTTCGAAGGTCACGGCCTAAGCCCCACGCATCCCCTCAACGAGCTCACAATCACTTCCCTAGCTGCCGATCTCGCTGGCGTCTTCAACGTAGCCGGAGTATCCGCCTCTGCGCCCGCAACCCTCGTCGCACATTCGACGGGATGTCTAGTAGCGATGCGCTTCATCATCGACAACCCAGGATTAGTGAAAAAGTTGCTTCTCATGTCTCCGCCGCCTTTCTCATCATCCGATGCCTCTGGTACTGATCAATTCCTCGCTCCCACGCCCAAATTCGTGCGCAGGCAAGGCATGGCGTCCGTCGCGGATCTCGTCGTAGAGAAAACCGTCTCAGACGCTACGAAGAGGGATCATCCCCTTGCTGTCGCTGCCGTGCGGTTGAGTCTTCTCGGGCAAGACCCGGAGGGGTATGCGAAGGCTTGTCAGGCTTTCTTGGGTGCGACGGCGGGGTTCGAGGTTGGGGAGATGGATGTGGATGTGGAAGCGTTGATTGTGGCGGGTGGGGAGGATCAAGTGTCGACGCGTGCGGGGTGGGAGGGGTATGAAGGGAGGATTAGGGGTTCGCGTGTTGAGGTGGTTGGGGGGGTTGGGCATTGGCCTGTTTTCGAGGATCTTGGAGGGGTTTGTGAGGCGGTGGGGGACTTTTTGACTTGTTAGATTGATGGTCGTTAACTAAGTTGACATCGAAGTCGAACGACAACATCACTCTATCGGTCCAAACACATCTGAAAAACACCCCAACATATCGTATTCATCGGCATTGCCGCTGGAGTTATAGTGCGATCCATGAATTGACACCAAGTCGTCTTCGGCCGGTTCACCGAGCTCCATAACTCTGTTCCTCGTAGGAATCTGGAACGAATCCAGGTCATATCCTAGTATATGCTGGTCAGTAAAAGCGTTGGCAATGATTCTGGAGGGGAGGCCCTCCAGCCAGGGTTGAATCATACCATCTGTGTTGTAATAACTACCTCCTGGTACCTCTGTGACATCTTCCATATCACTTTCTTGTTCGAGTCCAGTATCTGGGTCATCCAGCTCAGAGTCATCATCGCTGTCTGAAATCTCTGATTCCGTTTCCGTTTCCGTCGTGGCATACTGACTGTCGGAAGACCCAACACTGCCCCAGGTACCATCTCTTTTGACTTTCAATTTTCGAATATGCCAGTCATCTTCCTCCTCGACGTACTGGAAATGTTTCCAATCCTGGTTGTCCGGATCGAAAGTGCCAAGTCGAGCATATAGAGCATGATCTCTCTCATTCCAAGGTCCGCCCATTTCCACCAAGCGATCGGCGATATCCGTGTGTCCGTTGTACCTGGCAAGACCGATGGCTCTAAGATAGTATATTCGCATTTGGCCCCTCAACCCTGCGCCCATCTCCATGAGGAAGCAGACCGTGTCGAGCCTCCCATGCTCAGCTGCGCCCTCAAGGGCGGTGCGGCCGTCCTGCTTTGCTGGGAGTGCGTTGATTTCTGCTCCTCTTGATAGTAGTAGCTGAGCTACAGATAGATGCCCTTGAATCGAAGAATATTGCAGCGCATTTGCTCCTTCGGATCCTATAAGATCTACATCTGCTCTTCGTTCGAGAAAGAGTTTGACCAGTTCCAAGTTTCCTTCCATTGCTGCAAGTTGTAATGCTGTTTGGGGGCCGGATCCGTAATAACTCTCAAAGTTTACGTCCGCTCCGTTCTCTAGCAAAAGCCAGACTAACTTGACATTGCCGTGGCACGTTGCTACCATAAGGGGAGTGTCACAACATCCACAAGGGCAGTATCCTGAGTAACTCAAAACGAAATCTAGTGTTTCCACTCCCATGACGTACTTGAGTACCTTTTCTTCGTTTCCTGACGCAATCGAGTGGAGGAGAAAAGCCTGAAGACACGGTTGACTCATAGGTTCGGAAGAGTACGTGGACCATATTGCCCCGTGCACGTGATTAGGAACAGCCGCAAACCAAAGCCTTACATCTTGTTCGTGAATCTCGTATCCTAGACGGATCATATCTTTAACCACTGGCTTCACCTTTAGATCGTGTGTTGCAATTAAGATGGCCATGCCAAGTGGTGTGCCCCGGTGATCATAATCCGAGATGTAGTATGGGTTGCCGTCCAACAACCGGTGAGTATCAGTAGCTAACCGTGTTGGACCTGGGAGGAATGGCTTGCGTAAAAATAAGGAAATGAGATCAAATATTCGATGATGGATACATAAGATAAAGGACCGAATCTCGTTTTTGTCAATGTCTCCAAGTGGTCGCTTGCTCACAACGAATCGAGCCATAGAATGGTCGTTGGATTTAATACCGTCATCGATAGCCCATACTAGAGCTTGAGATCGATAAACTCCTCCAGATTCGAAATATAACGGTATGATTGGAAATGTACAGTTCCTTTTGGTATTGGCAATAGCATCAAGAACCGACCACCCATATCGGTCGACGCTCAAAATATTTGCTCCTTTAGACACAAGCTCGTGAAAAATGGAGTGGTCCCCCAGATACACTGCAGGTACTAGCTCTGCGCCAATTGGTTTCGACTGTTTTAAGAGAAGTTTTATAGTAGCGATGCTTCCAGACGCTAACGCGCATTGGAGAGGGGTGGGACAATCAGACTGTAAGAGTATCCAATTTGGAGTACATTTGCGGCGAGTTTTCGAACGTGGCTTCATTACCACATTGCAGTTGACCCCTAGATCCATGAGAAGCCCTACAAGGCTCGCGTTGTTGTGAGACGCCGCAGCGTGCAATGGTGTAGGGCTTGAAACATGTGTAGACCCATCGCATAGTTTGGGGCCAATGCAAGCACCGGATGCAATGAGCAATTTAGCAATTGTAGTATCTTCGTTCCAGGCTGTCGCAGTGAGAGGCTTGATGGGCCCCTTCCAACTTTCCTCGTTTTGTAACGTGGGGTGCCGTTTCAAGATCGTGAATACGGTGTCTGTATCTCCTACCAGGCAGCCGGCTAGCAACGCGTTCTTGATGACCTGCATAGATGCCTGGTTTGTGTTTGACAGCAGCATACGGAGTAGCTTATCGATCAGTTTCCTTTTACCTAACACAAGCACAGCGTTCAAGGGCGTCGAATGTCCTCCCCTCACATGGAGGCCAAGAAGCTGGTGTGGGCGATCACATCCGTGTCCGGGGGCATCAGAGGTCTCATAGTTTGGAATGCTCATGAACATTTCAATCAGAAATTCCGCCATGCTATCGTTGCGGCACTCGATTGCTATAGCGACTGGCAGTATCAACTCTATATGTCGGCAGACAGGACAGGTCATGGGCTGGTCAGTTTGGGCCCTGTGCTCAAGCAATAGCTTCGCAAACTCCACAGATCTGTCGCTTTTGACGTTGTCACCGTTAACATGTGCGGCGTAATCCAGAAATGAGGGACACCCTGTCACTTTATCGTCAAGGTCTGCTTCTTCACGCAGTAGTATTTGTGCAAGTTCGATGTCACATGTGGAGGCAGCTGCGATCATAGCACTCCGTGGCTCGTATTCATTAGTCTATTTGGACTCCAACTTGAGTAAGCCGCGTCGAGAAGAATATATACGTGGCATGTAATATTCCCCCGTCCGTGTGTTTGGGCAAAGGCCAGATTTAAGCAGCTGCGAAACCATGGTGTAGTTTCTCTCTCGGACTGCAGATCCATACACTGCTTTCTTGATCGTCCTGGTTGTCGCACAATGGCCGTGAAACATGGCTGATATCATTCCCGGATTACTGTGAGAAACCGCTGTGATGAGATGTATTACCAATCGGTCATGAACCTGCAAATCTTCCTTGTTGTGATAATCGGGAATGTGGTTATTCGAGAGGTTGTAAAACACGAGCCTGAGCATTTCTGTCGCCATCGATAAGGTGAATTGCTTCGGCTGCAAGGCTTCTTCTCTCTGCTCTCTGTCGATGTCGTCTTTCGGAATTCTTTTGGTAAGTTCGAGAGCCACTGTGCGAAGTTCCGGGGGGCTTCTCGATACTCGAAACAAAGATGTGAAGGCGCTTTTCCCATCATACTGGAGGAAAATGTCGTCGGAGCCAAACGCGGCAAGAAAATCACTCATTAGCCGAGATGGGTTTTTCAATACTTTCGAGATATTAGCATTTACGTGAGTTCAGTGGGTGCTACTCAAACGTACTTGGGAATATTCTGTTCTTGAAGCTGAACCAAGGAAGTGACGGCCAGGCGACCACTTCCATGGGCGGTGGTGTCCGAGTTCGAACAACCATTTGTTCAATTGGCCTTGGGCTAGGGACTATGGGGTGATGTCAGTACCATAGAGTCTCGTAACGTTTTGTTGGAGCTTACCACTCTTCCCAAAATCTTCAACAGTGGGGATCCTATTGTATCGCTGGGTATTTCTTCTCACTCTACTCAAAGAGAGAGGGACATTGCACATGGTGACCTCAGTCTGTTTCCCTGCCCTCTTCTGGATTTGATTGCGGAGATGCTCCCACTCCTCTCTTTTCAAGTTCTTCTTGATGCCCCATTTCTTGAGCTGGTACTCATATTGGCTCTTCCTATAGAATCGAGTTAGTACGTCAAAATCGCAACGCATGAAGTTTGCGTACTTTTTGGTGAAATTGTGATTCTCCGACATATAGGATATGACATCTTGCAGAGGCCTGTGGTCTAGTATGTAGAGCTGTATGATGAGTGCTTTGTACTGATGCCACTCTGAAGACGCCATCTTGAGAGGTATTGGTATTCAGCAAACTGAGCATGAAGGGGTGAAAATTGGAAGGTGGAGGAGAAAAAGAAGTGAGTGAAATTGAGAGGCATCGAAGCAGCCTTACAGTGACAGTCGTACTTGAGTACTTCCCCCCTCGAAGTGTAGTGATGACATGGCTAGGCGGAGTCTTCTGCATAATACTAAGAATCTTCGCCGTTCAATTGGCTACGACCATAATCGGAAAAGAGATCTCATATTTGGAGCTGATACTATGTATGTATCTCTGGTCCGCGGCCATGCAGGTGTATGCACAGGATTCTGCCTGTCGGCCTCCATTGAGAGGGCTCGATAGGGATCGTGATTGGACAACGCCAAAATCTGAATGTGCCAAGGGTACTTCACGAGAACGAGTGGATCAATGCTGCCTAGATTGGCCACTGCCGTTACATGCAGCTACTAGGAAGCCCTATCTTGATCTGCATCGTAGCTGGCCAGGTCCAAACCCGGGAGGGGAGGTGAGCTGCACCTCGAGGTCTCGTTCCTGGACCGAGAACATGCTCATACTTGTTCATGGATCTCTGACCTCATTGGTCGCTGCCAAAACCAAAATGGAGAACATGCTAGATGATAACCGGCTCTGACCGGCTGTCTTCTCATGGTAATGTGTTGCAGCCATGACCGTAGCCACAGGCGGTTACTATTGGTTGGCTCCAAAACCAGAGTGGGGAGGGACACTCGACAGCGCCAGGGAGGAATCTAATGGCAGTCATTTGCAGTCATGGCCGGAGATATCGACAATTTCCATTCGAGAAATCCAAAACCAGAATGGAGGAGGTTGCCTATGTCCACCGAAAGGTCACGACATGCAAGTTTTTGCTGCCGCGCCTTGGACGCTGAGGATTGCCGTTGGAGGACGCCAAAACCAGAATCCCCACTGTCACAGCTATGAGCTTCATGATGGTGTTGAGGCCAGGAGACTGCGCCTTTCAAAGGGCAGCAAGGACTTCACAATGAGAAGAAAGAAAGGGATATAAGGGATGCCAGTACTCTGGCCATTTCGACAAAAGATGGAATCAGATTCAACAAGCCAAAACACATATCAAAACTCACAAGCCTGTCACATCTTACTGCCTATTTCAAGCTCAGCGAAGTTTTGAAGCCTCGAGCTCATTTCTACAAATCAACGATGGACAAGAACGGTTGGTGCCTCATTCCACAAGACCTTCTTCCTCTCATGTGCTGATGGAACACAGGCTCCTCTTCCTCAGGTGGCAACACCTCACGAGGCACAACGGACCCTAAGAAGTCAAAGTCCTCCTCTCGAGACAAGACGAAGAGCCAGCAGGATGCTGATCTGGCCGGGTTTGGGTCCCAATTCACCGAGTACGTATACAACCCTAATCCCCTTCGTTCCTTACTTGGGCTAACACAGTGACGGGACATCAGGGACGACAAGCTGAAGTCGATCAACCCTGCGAGCTATCCGAAGAAGGTCTACTTCTGATGATGGGCTTAGCTCAGAGTCATTCGAAAGCCTCCTCGAACGCTGGCGTGCCTCATGATAGTTATACCAGTCGGAGTTATTCAAGTCGTGGAAAGAGGTTGATTGATATATTTTGAGGTATCGGCTCATGTAACTTGCCAATGTCCACCTTGACTTCGCTTTGTAGACTCACAATTATCTTCATACCCATTACCACTGGACACCACATCCATTAAATCGACTAAAATTCTGTTGAACTTTCAACCTCAACCTCAAATGTCCTGATGGTGGGCTCCTTGGGCCGTGAAGCTATTGTTGTTATTGCTTTCAACAGCCACTCGTGACTGGCTACAATGAGTGTGCTTATAACACCGGTAAATACTTCTTTGAAGTCACGAGTCTCCAAGCTATGATAAATACCGGAACATACTACTTTACCCAAAAAATCTCCATTATATATCAGGTTTTCAGATGCAGGAACTTTCACTATTTGCCAATCCTGATATGTTCGAAACCCAAACGGAATCAGCTGTAAGGGTAAGCTTGGCCATTAAGGGCTGCTTTCCTTGTCTGGCATAATAAGTGGGATTGAGAACAAGGATGAAGACCATTGCTAGGTTTAGTCCATTGCTGTTCAATATGTGCCCACACTGACTACTAGGTACAGTTATCGGCCCATCCGGTCCAGTGGGCACCCAACCTTACAACCCGATAGATTCACATGCGAGATCCTCGATGAACCATTATGCTAATATGCGGAATCAAATACTTCCCTTGCAAATTGAGGAACTACATAAGTACCTACCTAAGGTACACAACTCTATGACACCATCGTGCTATCAGGAGCTTCAAGAAGCGCCCATGTGACCAAATGTATGTCCGCTCTAGCTCAGGAATTAATCGATAGCTCAGCAGATCGTTTCTACCAATACACAATAGAACACACACCTGGGTTCTTTGTTCCGCCTATCTGCGATGGGAGCTTTCGAAGCAGCCAGCCTTTGCGTTTTTATTCTCCCCATCATATGTATACCTACTAGTTCAGCCACTGAAGAAGCTGTGGCGTATGCGCATGTACCTGGGGCTCGTGCGCAATACACTAACGTGTATTGAGCGCCCACATCTTGACCCCAGGAGCTGGGCTCTTAATTGAATGGATGATTAGAGCTTCTGAACACGTAAGTAGGTATTTATTACTACTTACAAATACCGATAATTCTTACTCTCGGCAGACAGGCAACTACCTATAATCAATTATTCAAGGTTCTATGAGGCTTCCTCCTTGGCAGTTGTTCACTATTGTGTGTTGCTGATTGCCAGGTGTATGTATCTTTTACGTGAGGCAGTTTTTGTTGAAATACTGCTTCAGCGGCGTTTGACCGTTAGAGCAATCTTTTGCTTTGACAGTTTTGTCTCTCCTCGATGGGGCCGACAGGCTGAGGTGATCTGACTGCAGCAACAACAGTCCACGTCACATGTGCATGATACCCACACCGGGGTAGCTACCTGTCTTTCGCAGACTGGATGCGCTATATGTCTATTGAATGTTGTTTTCAACATATTCAGAACAGAATGAAGGTCTTCTGTGCTTCAATCGCTCAATCGATCAATATGATATGGGGAATTGAATTTTCCATTGAATCTGAGCAAAGGCGGCCGCTTGCGAGACCTCGCGGGCCACAGAAAGGTACACCCAGCGGTCTGGTGAAAGTGACGCGGGAAGTGGAGATCCAAGCTTGGGCGGAGACAGGGACAGGCCAGAACCAGGTGGGGGCCGGCCAGCGGTCAGGCTGTTGTCTAGCCGTTTCGGGCAAGTCTGTGACGCTGCTGCAGGCTGCACGGACCAAACCCCAACGGCGCAGCTGGTCACCAACGTGACCTGGCCCGGCGCTGTAGTGAATGGATGGCAGCTGTTTACACACGTTGAGTGCCTAAAGCACTGCCAGGATTTACTACTACTGGCCAGGTGGTGTTGTTTTTCTCTACGGCAGGGAACCCTAGCGGCGGTCTCCCGAGAAACGGGTCCTGCTCCCCACAGCGACCGTGTGTTGACTAGAAAAACTGGACGAGCCCTAAGAGCAGTAAGAGGTAAACACATGGCGCCCTCGTAGCTTGGGCTTCCCATCCCGCCCATTGGACCATTTCCTCTCCCTCTGCCGTCTCTGACATCACCCTTCCCTCCTCCTCTGTTTACTCTTTCCCCTTCCTCTCCCTCCCTCTTCCCCAGATCAACACGCATCGCAGCACTACTCAGTGCCGCTCATTTGCTCATTGCATCAATCAACTAGCTCCTTGCTATAGCCATACCACTTCTTTTAAGCCACCCGCACACCCGATTCCGTCGCGACGAGGGATCCAACAGACTGTCTAACAGTAGAACAACAACAACATTCCTACACTGCTCGTGCACCGCATCACCAAGCTCGCAAGACTCTACCACGATTCAATACAGATAGTCAAAATGACGCCGCGCTGCCGCCGTTCGGCGCGCATCGCTTCCAGTTCTAAGGTAAGGCCCATCCTCGACAATGTAAACAAACCGACCGCGCGCACCCTCATCATCATGGCTCTCGTCACAACCACGGCTGTCTTTACCCTCACCACCACCACCACGGTCGCATCGCTCCTCAACTCGACACAGCCTCCCTCTCTTGACCGCTTTTTGGCATACGCGTGATTTGCTGACACACGCATCAGAAGAACAGGGACTCGCCCGCGCCATACCTATTGGCTTCGGTTGCCGAGGCTGACACCGAGACGGTCGAGACTCCCAGCAAACCCTCGTCTCGCGCTATCGCAAAGATGGCCTCGTCGCCCATGCCTGCTCCGTCCACGCCCTCGGGCGCCGCTCCCCCCAAGCTGGCCATGTCCGAGATGCACCCCAGCAAGGCCCACCAGACCATGGGCCCTCCCTCATCCGGCCTACGCAATGGCTTCACCGACATCGACTACACCAAGACCCCCATGCAGAGCTTGGTCCAGAACACACCCTCCAAGACACCCGTGCCGTCCTCTGACTTCACCTTCCGCGCCGCTCGCCTAGGCCGCGACGGTGGGCTTGGCCCCGAGGCCCGAGAGATGATGGACTCGCTCCGTGAAGAGGCGGCCGCCATCAAGGAGGCTCTGAGGGAAGAACGCTTCCGCGAGCGCGCCGAACGCAGAGAGTCAAGCATGGGCCGCAAGATCGCCACCGCCCGGGGCAAGTCGGGCCGCTTCAGCGCTGCTCACATGGCCGAGTTCAAGAAGATGGATTCCATCGAAGGCCATGCCTCTGCATTCCGCGCCGCTGCCGGTCGCCACACCCCAGTCAAGGCAGGCACTAGCTCTAACACACCAGTCACACCGCTCAAGCCGGGTCTCAAGCGTAGCCCTTCGAAGGCGAACCTGGATGAGCCCGAGTCGGCGCGAGCCAGAGCCGGCCCGTCGCGCACCCTCGCGAAATCAAAGTCGGCCGAGACTGTTCTGCCCCCTCACGCCGCCAAGCGCGTCCGTCAGCACATCGAGGACGACGCATCGTCACGCCGTCCCGTCTCCCGAGACGCGACCTCGATCCCGCGGCCCAAGAGCAGCGGGGCTGATACTATGTCGTCTGGCATGACCCGCTCCCAGACGATGGGAAGTCTCATGACCCCAACCAAGTCAGCGCTGTCTCGCAATCCATCTTTGAGGACCCCGACTGTGACCCTTGTCAAGTCGCCCAGCCACCCCGACCTTTCTAGAATGAACAGCTTTTCTGCCAAAGTCGGCACGGGCATAGCAAGATCTCCTACCAAGACCAACCTCGAACAGCTGACCCGATCACCCAGTAAGAAGTACTTGGGTCTCAGATGGGGATCATCAACCACCGCCAGCGCCGAAGGCAGCAGCGTCCCCTCGCGAATCGAAACACCCGGGCGATTTGATAGAATCAAGTCGATCCTGAAGCGACAGGCCAGTGCATCGAAGCCCAAGTCGGGCATCCCCCAGCTCACGGCCTCGAGCATGAAGACACCTACGCGACCTGGGGTGACGGAGACCATGTTCCCGCCTGTTCCTCTGACCAGCCCCGGAAAGAAGCAAGAGCGTCACGTCGACTTCACGCCAGAGACCAAGAGGGCCGCCATGGCGCAGAACTCGCCGTCACCTGTCAAGTCCAGTATCCCGAGATCCAAGACGCTTCCGAAGGTGCCGGCCCCCAAGTTTACGGCCGGTGGCAAGGGAGCTGCTTCCCCCAAAGCAGCGGCCGGCGAGGTTGCATATCCCGACTTGTCAGCTTACCAGGCCGACGGAGACGAGTCCGAACAAGCGGCCGACTCAGTGCCCGGCACCTTCACGTTCCGCAGCGACCACACGATCCAGGTGGAGACGAGTCCATCTATGAAATTTGGCTCGGCGGCGGGCCAGGCCAGTCTGCGACGGGTTCGCCAATCCACGGCGCCGACCAAGATGCCCGGCAGCTTCCCCTTCCTCACGGAGACGTCGCCCGACAAGGAGAACGACGCGCCATTCGCCAACAGTAGCAGCATCCCCCACGGAATCACGAACAAGAAGCGTCATAGAGCGAGCGACGACGAAGAGGACGAGGATGAAGACGAGGGTGCCAAGCGGGGCGGTAAGAAGCTGCGCAAGAACCCGGTGGTGGCAGAAGGACATGCTCTGGTGGCGCCGAGGCTGCTGGCCAAACCGACTCCTAGGAAGAAGGCGGTGGCCGGGGCTACGACACCGCAGACGCCCAGTCCGCAGAAGAAGAAGATGGGGCTGAGCTTGAGCCGGTTGCAGATGCTCGCGCAGCCCAAGATTCGCAAGTGAGCGGATGACTCTTGGGGGATCGTCTTGCCTTCGGCATGCCGGACCTTGCAAAGTCATGCCGTCGTAAGCCACTTGGACCTGATTGCTTCTTCAGGAGACGGCATTGCATATCTTGGAGGACTACGACAGGATATGTTCTATACAAGTCGGTAATTGTGTGCAAGTTCCTCAATACTTGCAGCGCAACATAGCTCATGGCGGCCGCGATGGAAGTAGCCGATTTGATTTTCTTACTTGATGCTATGTTCACATCAAGGATCACAGTGGACATGGCTCTGTACCAACAATGGGAGGGGATGGAAAATTTTGCCTTTACCAACTACATTCATGGGAGAGAATCCGATGACAAGCGGGGGGAATCAGGAATAAGGCGTTTGTTTCAGTGGTCATGGCTGGAATGGGGTAATTGGCGTTTTCGGGACGAGACGACTTCTTCTATCGTCTATGTTTGATCGGTCTATGATGAGGAATGAAATGCAATATGGTACCAAGCTACTTGAATTCAGTGCTCTATGTCTCTGTCCCTTCCGACTTGTCGCTTTTGACTGGGAATTGAAATGGACACAGGCAGAGGGAGACAGATGCTGCGCGGTATTGGGTGTTCGTTGCGTATGGTGTACTTGAGGTATATTTCAAAAACAGGTTCAATCGTGATCTACTTGTTTACTCGACTGACTCTCCATTGTGTTGGTGATGGTGCCACTGAGTCTGAGAGAGGAGCTTCTACTAATACTAAAAGCCAAGAGGTGTGAAAGGTGCCGTGATGCTAAGCAGCTTGGGAAGGTGCCTGGCCTGGCTCCTGGTACCATATATCGAACGTGCCTGCCTTTAGCAAACAAACACCTGTCGCCTTTCTGGCGGAGGTGTTGGCTTAACAAGCTTGCAGGTGGTAATTGAGCCATAGCCATGCACCTGCCATCATCCAACTCCCACGTAAGATACTTCGAACAAACACTCTTGCGTGTGCCGACCGTCTACTGTATCGGTGCACGATTCCTATCTTTTCGCCCTCCTAAACCGACATCCTCCCCATCGTGGCCGTCTCTACAACTTCTGCATCTCTAGCCACCCTCCACGCAGTAGAGCCGCTTCTTCGTCGCCTACCTACTACCAACATCACATACAAACACGCTCTTTCTCTCCCAAAACATCACTCAATAATATTATTTACAAAGACCTATTCATAGACAGCCAGGATTCGATCAGACCCGACCTGGTCTGGTCTGGTCGACACAATGTCCAACCCACGCCTCCCCCATCCCTCCCGACAACCCGGACCCTCAAACTGGCATTCGCAGCCTCACTCCCACTCGCATCTGCTCCCTCATTCCAACGGTACGGTACAGCAAGCCAATCCACGCCTCACTCGTCCCACCTTCGACCCGATCTCCAACTTCTCCATCTGCTTCGCATGCGGCCATGCCCTGTACCGTGACGTCCGCTACCTCATCCCGTCGCATCTGCTGCAGCACCGCGGGTATAATGGATGCTTGCTATGCTGGGGCGGCAGTGGGGGGAGAGATAGGGAGAGGGAGAGGGATATGACAAGGGCAAGCTACATGGTCGAGGATGAGGGCGGAGGTGGAGGCAGAGGCAGAGGACACGCAAGGCAGATTGGGCACGTGGACGACCATCGCGGGTACGTTGACCTCGAGCGCCATGGGAACAATCACGATGCCAACAATCGGAACTATCATGATTCATTTTACTCCAGCCACGACGCAGCACCGACAGAGAGCGAGATTGGCAGTATGAGCACCAAGGCGACCAAGAGTGGTGAACAAGCGCAAGACATGGTTGACGGTCCCTCAAGCGTCTACGACACATCGACTTATGACAGTCTGCACGAGCACAGCAACGCTCTTGTGAGGAAAGCGCCCGAGAGGATGGCTCTTGTCGCCCAGACGTGCGCGGCATAGGAACCCGCCACCACGGCCCTCTCGACGCCATACACGAATCAGCTTGGAGGCGATAGCTCGATGGACCTCCCGCCTTCGCCTCCCATGTCCCCTGAGCCTGGCGCATCTTCCATCTCCTCTTCCACTCGCTTGCCTCTCCTCGATCGAGAACGACACCAGCGCGGGATTGAGGCCGGTACTGGCAGAGGTTTCAACATCAATACAAGCACAGGCCCAGGAACCAGAATGGACAGCATTGCCCCAGGGGACACGATAGCCCAAGTACACATCCGCAGATCAAGTCACGATCCACGATATGCCGAGTTCGAAGGCGTCGTGCCGCTGAACTTGGGCGCTCGAGTCTCGCTTGAGCTTGACGTCGATCAGGCTTTGAGTTTCGAAGTTAATGCGCGCGGTCCGTCGCAGATGCACAGCCAATCCCACGCTCACGCAGGACCGTACGTGAACACTCGAACTCATACGGATTCACATCACCCACGTGCTTCCACCCTCGCGAGACGAAGTCTGCCGTGGCTCAACTCGCATCACCGTGATCGGAACAACAGGATCGGAGAAGGAGATAGGGAAGTTGTGGGACAGGATGAGGAGCGCCCGGCATCTGTTCTCGACGCGCATTTCCATCCGTGCTGTGGGCACACCCACCATTCTCATCATGATGCTGCAAGCTGCAAGATTGCGCATGGCAGAGACGGGCATACAACACCTACTCTCCCGCAGACGCCCACGATTAAGCCTGCACTGAAGAAGTCACGTCCCGTCGGCGAAGCAGCCATGGGCGCGCAAATGACCAATCGCTATGCTATGCTGCCATCGCAACTCAACGGCACATATCCGGTTCAGGACCATGGCAATGGCGACGACCCCTTCTCATCTGCGGCTTCACTCACAACGTCCAGTCCGATGAAGAAGGCATTTGCGCAAATGCGATTACTGTCTCCGGCCAAAAAGAAAAAGGAGGTGCAGGGAAACGAACAAGCTTTGACCCCGACTAGAGCACCTAAATCGACACCCTCGAGGCTCATGGGGGACGTGGGTGAGCATCGGAGCAGCACCGACACTGATGAAAGCCCCGATACCGATATCTCGAACACGAACGCGATTGCAAACTCGGACATGAACCTGAATGGAAACGCAAGAAATGGCGACATAGATTCAAACAAGCCCTTGCTCCCCAAGAAGCGCGTATCCTGGGATCCAAACATCGGCAAGGTTAGGACGGAAAGCGATACAAGCACTGACGATGATGTGACCGTCGGTCAGAATCCTAATCTTGATTCTGAACTTGCCGCCAATTCGAAAGCTGATCTTGTTTCCAAATTCAACTCTACTCCTGATCCCAGAGCCAACTCCAGTGCCAAGTTCCATTACAGTGCTAAGTCTACCACGAAGTCCACACCTAAGCCTACGACCACACCCTTTTACAATCTCAATCGCAACTATGACCTCAACCCCATTCATACCATTGATGATCAGGACAGCAGCAGTCACGAAAGCTACGACCGAGGCATCGAAGACAATTACGCTCATTATACACATCACCCACACACACAGACACAGGCACATGCACATGCACTTACACCTACCCAAGAAACACATCAGCAGACTGCGCAACGATCGCCTCAAAGACGGTTTCCCCTCGCCGGCGATCCGCGGAAACGTGAGACTCAGCGTCAGTTTGGGGTTTCAGGTCAGACTACAACTTCTGACTCAAGTTCGGATCAGATGTCAACCCGCGCCCATGCAGGGACTCCAGCTGGGCCTCGGGCTGAGATGAGTCGCGCTCGGGCTCAGAGTCTGCCTTTACCTTCGCATGTCCTTGAGGAGTATGAGGAGTACGAGGATTATGAGAGGGAGATGCAGGATGAGATCCCTAGACAGGATGGAACAGTCACGCATGAAGATGGACATGGGCATTCAATACGCTCGAGTGAGTATGACGCCAGGGACTATGATGGCTATCATGATGCGGACTCGTACCCGTCTCATCTGCCTTACCGGCTTACTCAGACGGGACGGGCAGAGCTATCTCGGGAGCAAAGTTTTCGTGCAGGTCTTGGTGATGAGAGCGTCAGTGGGAATGGCGGTGTGAAGAGCAAGGAGGCGAAGGTGAAGGTGGACGGTGTGAAGTACCAAAAAGGTGCCAACGCGAATGTGAACGCGATTGAGTGTGCTAGACAAGAGGATAAGGATGGCCAAGGAAAGGGTAGACAGGGAAAGGCGAAAGGGGATAAGAGAGACGAGACCATGCGGTTGGCTAGTCTTGCTGTTCCGGGACGGTGGCGCGGTCGGTGGGTTGGGGGTGGGGGTGGGGGGTAGAGTTGGACTTGGTGGAGGGAGTGAGTGAGTTGGTGGGAGTGAGTTCTTTGCGAGGCAGAGAAGGGCGTTAGTCGTACGAGAGTTGGAATGGGGTAATGACAGGCGAAAGGGGGGAGATAGGTGGAAGTAATGGGAGAGGGAGAAAGGGAAGGGGTTGGGTTGTTTATGGTTTGTGTGTGACGTAGACACTAAGGACCGAGGACTCAAGTAACTGCCGGTTGAGTCAGTCAATTGATAGTCTACCTACCTAATTTACGTACCTACCTACGTAAATCAGGAGACTGAGGCAGTGGACTGACTATGATCGAGCGTGTCATAACTAGAGTCAAGTCATATTCGTCCGTGTTGTTTCAGTGTTCATGGATCATTCTAAATCACAAAGCATGCATGTCGCGTAATTGCTTCTGAAAGCTGAAAGTAGATTGCAACGCAACTATTGACTATGACAGTCAAGTGTTATGACAGTCAAGTGTTATGACAGTCAAGTGTTATGACAGTCAATTGTTATGACAGACAATTAGCTTTCGGATCAGATGTTGACGTTACTGTATTAGTACACTGTATCATCTAAAGTACCGACATCCTCTGACATGAAACACTACTAGGTCCACGGTATGGTAGGTACATAGCCGACCCGCAACATTTGACGCGATCTCCATTATACCTGCCACAGTGATTGCCCATGATTGATGATTGATGACACACCGAAATCCGAAACAGCTACAACAATTGTACCGAGCAATCGGGACAATCAAGCGCGGACTATGATTTTAGTCATTTCTCCGTCTCCGCCCGTAAGCTGACAATACCCCGACCCTGTCCCCGACCCTTCTCCAAGACAGCCCGTAAGCCCAAAACAGCCCCGACGAGCGGAAAAACGGAGCGCGCGACGTGCAGCCAGGCCCAGCGCGTCAGCAGGGTCTGCGCGGTGTTGAAGAGGACATCGGATTCTCCTGCCGATCCTGCCGATCCCGATGTTAATATTGATGCCGATCCCAATGCTGATCCCGCCGATCCTAATCCCGTTCCCGTTCCCGATGCTGATAGTCCGTCTGATCCTCCCGATGCCGATAGTGCTTCTGCTTGCGCGTCCGCCAGCAAAGCAAACAACGCCTCATTCGTCGGCACCATGGCTAGCCACGTGAAGGGCACCATGGCGATTGTCGCGAAGGCGGCTAGGGCGTAGAGACGGCTTCGGGACGGGGACTCATTTCCATTTTCCTGTTGATTTTCATCGACCTGTTGATTTTGCTGTTGTTCGGACTTACTCGGGGTTGAGATGCTCGGGGTTGAGTGGGTTGAGTAAGACGCGTAAATGTACATCCCGCAGGTCCCGACGCAGATGGCCGGCATGATGATGTGCCCGTAGTGGTATGTGCGGGCCCATTGTTGGAGGAGGTGTGAGGGGGAGGTGTTGGTGCTGGGGTTGGTGTGCGTGTCGAGGAGGACGGGCACGGTTATCATGGAGATGCCGGCCATGGCGCCTGGGTTTTTGGTGTTAGTGTTGGTGTTTGTGGCAATCCTGAAGTCCTTGATGCATAGGAGGAGGAATTCTAGTGTGGTCTTACCTGATAGAAAGGCTCCGGAGATCACGGCTGTTGCTTCTACGCCCATCTTGGATGTTGGTCGGTGGTTATGGGTTTTGGTTGTCATGTTTTTGATGGTGTAACTGATGACCACTTTGAGTGTGTGTGAGGTTGCTGGAACTATTAACTGAAATTTGGGCCTTGATACGGGCGATAATGTTGCATATATATATACTATCTTGGACGCAGCTGTCGGGCATTTGTCTCTCTTATTTATTAAGATGTTATAAGATCAAGTAACCGAACCTGATCAAGTGACTAAGCAGCTTTAATATCAGAATAACATTTGCTAAAAGTGCCGTGTGTTTATATTGAGAATTAAGTAATTAGAAACTTAAAGAAATCTTAAATGTTAATTCGATATTGTAACTATTGTGGCTCTATCCTTTATAAGTCCAGGAAATATATGATGTTGCGTTAGGTAGTGATGGCGACCTTCTCCGAACTATGCTAGTCGTTGTCGGCAAATATAGAAATTGTTTCGAGCTGCGTGCGCAGCAATGCTATTTACCTACCACGTCCGGACCGGAGATAAATTTACAAGGTATTAAGGAGGGAGGTAGGCTTGAAATAGTTCCATTTTCCTTTATCTTTCTAAGTTGAATCTCTATTACAATTAACCTTTACTTACCTACTCAGTTACATCAAAGGTCCATTAACACAACTACCCAAGTCAATCTTATCTCACCCAAAATCAGCAATAATGGCAAAACACCTCGAGTCATCCCGGGTTCGCCTATCCCCTAACCAACTAGGCCTAGCCCGCCTCGCCGCCTCACCTCCCGCCTCCCTAGAAGCCGCCAACTCGCTCCTGCAAAAGAACCACGACCTCTACCACATGTACTTCCGCGACGTGGCAGGTCACAACCACATCCCGCACTCGATCCTGACCGTCCTCGCCATGGGCGGCGGGCCCGCGCAACTGCAACGCGCCTTCGACGACGGCGTCCCAATCCAACGCCCTCTCCCACCCCTGTCTCCCTCCATCGCCACCAGCTTCCGCGACCCAGCGAAGTTCCGCGCGCGCATGATGTCCACCGAAGACTACAGCAACTACCTCTCCTTCTTCGAGGCCGAGATCGAGACCAAAGGCTGGGAGGCCGTTGTCCAGGAACACTGCTTCAGCCGCAGTGCCAACGCCGACTACATGCTAGCGCAGCTCTTCGAGGGGGTCTTCCACCCGCTCATCCACCTCGGCTTCGGCGTCGAGTTCCAGCTACCGAGCATCGTAGCCGAAGGCCTAGCGCAGGCGGCATCGCACTACCGCGGGGACCTAGACGTCTTCTTCCTCGGGGTCGAAAAGCTGCTGCAGACAAAACCAGTGGCGCCCAGACGACTACTAGACCTGTACCACGCCGCCCGCGCCGACGAAAAAATCCGCACCGCCGCCCGCGCCAGCGACCGCGCCTTCCGCGTCCGCGATGGCGTGCTGGGGCGCGCTTTGCCGGATATCACGGCGCTGGCCGCGCAGTACCAGGTCACGCCCGACAGCCTGGATCTCGCGATGGCGGAAATGCTGTCGTGCGCCGCGTACGTGGCGGCTACGACTGTCACAAAACCCGGCAAGCGGCGCCGCATCGACTTCTACGTCATGCACAACGTGACGAGCGCGGTGGCGCTCGTCGTGCTACTGCGGCGCGCGCCGTGGCTGGCTGTTGCGGAGAAGGTGCGGCTGCTAGAGTGGAAGGGGAGGCTGGACCTGGTCATGTACGCCGCGATTGCGTGTCCGGAGCTGAGGGAGGAGAATTTGCTGGGGTACGAGGCTACGTTGAGTCAGGGGTGGGATTGGGAGGGGTTGTATCGGGCTGTGTGTGGGGTTAGGGACGATGGGCATATTGCGAAGTTCGTGAGGGCGTTGAGGGTTGGGGAGGAGGTTGAGAGGGGGTTGGAGGGGGAGGGGGATGGGGATTGGAATGCGAGGTTGCCGGTGAAGGGGGACTTGTGGTTTAGGGTCGCGCAGTTGTGCTTTGATACTACGTCGCGGAGCGATGGGATTGAGGCTGAGGAGAAGTGGGTGATGGGCGCGGGGTTCGAGCCTATGTGGGCGATGGTGCCTGATGAGTGAGTAGGAATGGAATGGAAATCACTTTGGATGAGTATAAGGTGCTTTTCTCACGAGATGCACGATTTTATTTATTTACTTTACGCAATAGCATAGTTGCAGATGCAATATTAGTATTGCTCTCACAGTGCGTTATCTAATACTGATGGGTTCTACGTTCCAACAGGCTAGCGTCCGCACAGACCTGGCCCACCCACATGGGCTCCCTTACAAGGGGCGGCTTCGCCCAGGTCCCACGCGAGGGTTCTTTTCCTTGTCACCTTTTTTTTCCACTTCCTACAAAGGGGGTGGTTTTTAAGGTGGTCGGAGGTTCTTTAATACCTTCCCATAGCCTTAAGGCCTCGTATGACCTATGAGACCTTAAGGCACCCCCCATCTTTAAAGAATTCTAAACACCGTATGGGCATAAGGGTTGGGGTGGGTATTCGAGACCTAGTCGCGGAAGGCACGTACTACTCCCCTCCGGGTAGCGGGTAGTATGTTTTGCCTATACTTCGAGGCTTTGTATACGGCTCATGCCCTTTCCCCTAATGCACGCGTTTAAACTATTCTCTTTTTACAAGCCTATTGAAAGCGTAGATGTCGCAGTTCTGTATCCAAGTGTGCAGACAGTCAACCCTCCGAGTTGACAATGTTGTATCTTTTGACCATGTAGTGGCGTAGAGTTGCAGACGTGAACTGTCACAAACAAGGACCCATTACTTCAATGTTTATCACTCCTTTTTGTCTACATCATGTAGCTTTATCATCTCTCTACCAAACATTCCATTCAGAAGCCGAAAACCGACTTGCCGCCCAAGCTGCTATCGAGTTCATTCCACCCCTTATCCGGCTCGAGACCTGCAAATTTCCACGTCCCGTCCACCTTGCGGTACCAGACGGTGCTCCTCCCGTGCGCGTGCATCTTGGCCTCGACCGTGGTCTCCTGACTATCGCTGTAGCGAATGTGCGCCACTCGCATCTGCTGATGGCTTGCCATCTCGTCGTTGCTGATCTTGACCCATTTGATTGCGCCGACCAAGTGCTTCGGGGCCATACGTCAGCTAGAGGTCCTTTCACATGTTTCATCTTTACTCGTCGCTAAACCATTTCCAGACAATGCGTTCAACAATAAGGTGCATGTGACAATGATAACTCTAGGGTTGTGAATGAATGATTAGGGCGATTGACTCGACTCACCTGGGTCTTAAGCAGTGGGTTGCCCAGGAACTTCGGGTCAAACGCCATCTTGATAAGGTCGTCTGCGGGCATATTCTCCCAGACCTTGCCCATAACGGACGTATAATTAATCTATAACACAAAAGGTTAGGTAAGTATTACTAAAGTTGAAAGAAATATTATCTGAAATAATAAAAAACACCCTACCTTTAGGGTGGGCGCAATGCATTTGGCCAGGCGGACGGGGTCCTTCATGTCGTAGCTCTCGGCCCATTCGTAGAGCGCGGCTTGACAGCCGAGGACATCTAGTTATTTTTGCATGTTAGTAATTACACATGCTAGTGATGACTATTGAAATGTTAATTGGTACAAACCTTCGTAATTGGGTAACTCGGCCATTGGATTATTGATCTGGTCCAGGTAAAGATAGGGGCAAAGGTATCACACGGAAGAGGGAAGTGGTATCGCATTCGCATGGGAACAATGCCATTTCGGAGGCGTATAATTACTATGTATGTATTCCGCAAGATTCGTAACATTGAACCGGATGTTTCCCGATCCCCTTGAAATGACCGGACAATGTTTCGGAACGATGCATCTCACACACTATCCGAGTCCGGGGATCAGCTGAAGGGAGCTGGGATGGACAGTTCGGACAACTCCAGTCCATGTATCATTGATGCAGTAATGGTGTCTGCTGACGGGCCCGACCCAAACTTCCGACAACGGGCATCTCGGAGCTCAATTATTAGCATATAACAGACCTAATCACAAGCGATTTCTCACGACAAAACACCTTTCCAATCCTCACTATCACTATCTCAGCATCTAGCTCTGTCCTACTACCTCTAACTCTCTCCCAACTGAACATCCCCCCAAAATGTCCCCCCTACACATCCCCTACCGCCTCGACGGCCGCGTGGCCCTAGTAACAGGCTCAGGCCGCGGCATTGGGGCGGCCATCGCGATCGAATTCGGCCGACTCGGCGCCAAGGTCGTCGTCAACTACGCCAACTCGAGCGCCGCGGCCGAAAAAGTCGTCGCCACGATCAAAGGCCTGGGGTCCGACGCCGTCGCCTTCAAAGCGGATGTCCGCGACGTGGCGCAGACGGTCAAGCTGATGGACAACGCCGTCAAGCACTTTGGCGGGCTCGATATCGTGTACAGCAATTCGGGGGTTGTGAGTTTCGGGCATTTGGGCGAGATTAGTGAGGTGAGTGACTGCTTTATTCTCCCGAGCAATTTTTTTCCCTTCATTTCACGTCCTGGAAGTGCTCTGAATCTGATTTGACTTGTCTCGCTTGTGATTAACTATTATGTAGGAAGAGTTCGACCGCGTGATCAGCCTCAACACGCGCGCGCAGTTCTTCGTCGCGCGCGAGGCGTACCGGCACCTGAACGAAGGCGGCCGCATCATCCTCATGTCGTCCAACACGGCGAATGCCTTCACCGTGCCGAAGCACGCCCTCTACGTACGTAATTATCGAGATCATTGACACTATAGAAATGGGAGCTGACAGACAGTCACAAAACAGTCCGGCTCCAAAGGCGCCATCGAGTCCTTCGTCCGCGGCTTCGCCAAAGACGCCGGCGACAAGCGCATCACCGTCAACGCGCTCGCACCGGGCGGCACCGTGACCGACATGTTCCACGACGTGTCGGCCAACTACATCCCCAACGGCGAGTCGTACAGCGCCGCGCAGCGCCAGGAAGTAAGTCGCTGCCTCCCCCCCTTTTCGCGAGCACATCACTATGTCAACTACCTATTTAACCTCTGATCTTTAATGTCTGATTCTAATCTCTAACTAACACTCAATTACCCCAGATGGCAGCGAACGCCTCGCCTTTGCGTCGCAACGGATTCCCTGTTGATATCGCGCACGTGGCGTGCTTTCTGGCCAGCAAGGAAGGGGAGTGGATCAATGGCAAGACTATCGTTCTGGATGGGGGAGGTGCCTAAGCTTGCTGCTTTTGCTGGGTCTTGGCAGGACTAGTGTCATAGTTTAGTGTTATGTAGTCGCAGCTGCTTATACTAGAGATCTTGGAAACTTAGGTATAAGCTTGAATATTCGATGGTTCGCTCTTGAAGTTGCCATGGGTCTTCTAGTGCTCTTGTGATCGATGTGGACTAAATTCCTTTGGAAGGGGGACTATCGGAGGATAGAAAAAAGTGTTTAGTTTTCAAGATAAACATTAAACGCAAGCTGTGATAGTTTAAACATAACGGGTGGTTTAGTTGTATATGCGTAAAATACACGAGAAGACTGGCCACCTTGACTGTAACACTCCATAGCCTGTGTGGCAAAGGGTTCTGGAGCTTTTGAACAATGGGTAGCATTGGCCGTGGCATGTCATTTGCTAACATGATTCGGCCTCTGGGATACTTTGCGACAAGATAACCCTTCGTTTAGGTAGAGCCGAGAGCATATGCAAGGCGTGTTCAGTGTACTAGCTATTACCCCTATCTTAAGCGTATCACTAATACAAGTTGCGTAAATTAGAAAGCCCTAAGATTGAATCTAACAGAATTGAACTCATGCCGGCCCCGTACTAGGTAGATAAGGGAACAAGAAGGGGAAGAAATGGCTGATGAGTCCCACGACAATCGTCATAGGCGTGCCCCTGGGGAACTTAGCCGCGCCATTAGTGTTGGCGACCCCGATATTTCGCATGTCGTACCGGCCCTCCTCCTCGTCCGCAGCCTCGATCATAGCCGCCGCAAGATCGAGGTACGAGAGCGGGCGTCCCTCAGGCTCCATGCTCAAGGCATGGCCCCGCTGCACGTCCAGCGACAGCGGGCCCGGCTTGACAAAGACTGTCGTCAGCCAGTCCCGTTGCGCGCGCAGCATTCTCTCCGTCACTTCCAGATCTGCGTAGACGTTCGAGGCAGAGAGGTGCAGGACCCACCGCAGGAGCCAGGGCGTGCCGCTCGCCAGCTGGTCGTCGAGGAGCGCAGACGAGAGAAGCACGAGTCGGGGCAGCGCTTTCGTGGCGTTAGGGGCTTGCGTCTGTGTCTGTGTCTGCCGGAGGCCATCCAGGGCGCGGATCACGCTCGCCGCCGTGTCCTGGCTGGCGCGCAGGCCCGGGATGTTGTCCGCCGTAGATATGACCAGGAACACGGCGTGGCAGTCGCTGATGCATTTGGTCAGCAGTTCGACGTCCTGGATGCTGCCCTCAAAGATGGCGACCTGCGAACTGGACTCGATCTCGGGGAGGAGACGCAAGAGCTTCATCCGATTGCGACAGTACGCCCGGATCTGGGCGTTCGGACGACATGATAATAGGTTCTTGATCAGAGCGGTACCGCAGTTTCCGGTTGAACCTAGGACGGCGTAATTTTTCATCGCGAGGGATTGGGTCCTTGTACGGCAAAGTATCTCGTGGCCAATTTCACGAGCGATGCCTTGAGGATGGATCAGAATTATTGATACGAGATGGCCATTGGAGGTGGAAGCAAGAGACAACGTATGTGAACGATCACTTGACACTTAAAGTAACGATTAACTACTTTACACTATATACCTACCAATGCTCCGAATTTTCGGGACTGATTCGGTACATGGTCTGGGGTTGCCGATGAGTCGCAAATGGAATTCCCGCACTACACGACACCGCCAGTATGGCAAAGTTACATCATGTGAGATGGACTGGAGATTGAACTTTGTCAAAAAAAGAAAGATTTTTCGAATTACCACCAAGAACATAGCTAGTTATAATTATTCTACTCTCGCGAAGGCGTGCGAGTGATGAAGTGGTGTCTCCCTGAGTGGTATAGAAGCCAACAAGAATCTTGCTGCAAGATGCAAGTGAGACTATCTATAGAGCACACAAATTTCATTTTTTGCAATGTTATCTAGAGTAGCTATATTTTGTTGTGTTCACAGCAGAGTGTTACTACAAGGCCCCCTGGCTTCGCAGATATCCTTCGAACTTGGGCCAGAACACTCGGAAGAAGTCCGTGTCTACCATTTCCTCGAGTTTGTTTATTTGCCGCCCGTCGTCGGTGAACGTTATGATGACAGAATACTCATTAGTCCACTTGAAATCACCGAAGATGGTGTCGGCGGTTGAAGTAGCGTAAATGAACGCCTTTCCCCTGGTGCTGTCATGAACGACCTGGTGAAAGTTGACCTAAGTCCGGTGAGTCAGCTCTTGATCTGATTGAGGTAGATGACAGCCACCTCTAGTTACGAATGGGGTGGTTTGAGTAACTCTGAGATGGATATAATGTAATTAATTACCTCATAGTTCTTCAGCGTTTCCATGAGTTTCGTCAAACGGGCTAATGCTTGGCCCCTGGGTTGAGGTGGAACGCGTAGGTTGAAAGGCAACATCTGTTGCTGAAAGTCTTCAGACCATTGCTCGGTCCATGACTGTGGCGTGAACTGTTTCCACCCTGCCAGGAACTGTTCAAGTGTAGCGGCTTGGATTTGGGCGGTATCAGGCATGCTGTGCAGTGTTGGGCTCTGATAGGGACAACTGTTCCGACGAAAACCTTGGAGAAAACCCCTCTACTCACTCTCTATGTAAGATGTTATGACGTTTTCGGATTATATCTGAGACCAAGCATGTTTCCCGATAATCACTTGAAGTCCTGAGAATTCCTAGACAGCAACACGGTATATTCAGAACCAAACCTTGTCAAAAGTTTCGATAGAAGCCGAATCCGATTCGCGCAAGCTATGCGAGCGCCTATAGTCCGAGACCTAGTGGTCCTAGTCGGACAACATTCGGACTCCGTTGCTACCATGGATCAATGATGCGATAACTTCCCGCATTCCCGTTGCTTGGCCATCTGATGTAAGATCTGTTCCACGGATCTAGGCATCTAGGTAGAAGATGACAACTGCCTGCTGACACATGAATGATTCACCATTCTCGGATCCTATTGAGGAGGGCTGATTGGAGTAGGGTCTACGAGGGTTAAGGATGACAAGGATCCAGTGGCTTTGCCAGTTATGGCTTCGTAGTTGGTTCTTGGGAGTTCTAGGCGAGCATGGGACCCTCATTATCCTTGCTCGACTACCTCACAGAGGATGCTAGCCAAAAAGGATCAAGCGCTCCCCCAATGCCGAGAATGCATGCAGTACAGACAATACCTTAGTGTATGGTGTATCCACACCAGCTATGTTTAGCTCGTTCCACTCGTGCATTACGTTACGTATGAGCCTATGAGGACGCGAGCCTATTCGCCTGCGGCAGAGGACTTTTTTTACTGCAGCCCCCGCATGTGCGATATCCTCATATACAAACAAACACGTGAAGCGGGGGGAAACAAATGACATGCTTGCTTATTTCTGTGTGGAATTCTATACTGGGCAATCATTCGCTCAACGCCGAGTTGCAAGAATGACGGTAGCTGGCCAGTAACCTTGGACGACTTTTCCATCTCCCATGATTTCCTCCAGCTCTCCAAACAGGGTTGCGAAAGCAGATGGGTCCTCGGAGACAAAAGGAAACGAATTGATGTGCTCCTTGACCCCTTCTAAGTCTGCAGTGAAGCTCCATCCCTCCTCGTCTTCGTAGATCTCAACATCGTTCGGGCCCACATAGTCGGGCTCGGCATTCATGTGTTGCTCTTCTGGTGGAATCAGGGCAGGGATGCCTCCCTGGTCCATGTTTAGATGAAAGCGCGTGGCACCAGGGGTGAAGAGATCTGGATCCAGGGGTGCCACATTATAGTGATCCGCAGTCCGTGCTAGGATGCCCAGGGTTTGCTCACGCGTTTCGGTCTTGCGCAACAGTAGACGCCCACCCTGATGATTGATCCTCGTCCAGATGTCTTGGACTTTGTCGTCGACAAAACGAGCAGCTCCAAATGCGCTACAGACAAAGGTCCCACCCGGTTTCAGCTGCCTAGCGACCGCTGCCATGGCCGCTTTTTGGTCGCAAAAGTGCATCACATTCGTGGCGAAAACCATGTCGACGCTGGCCGGCTCGATATCGTCCGCATCTTCCATCTTGGCGACTCGATAGGTAAAGCCATCCGTTCCGAGACGGCTTTCGGCCAAGACTACATTCTTGGCAACAACATCAGAGACGACAACGTGAGAAAACCGAGTTCTTAGCTTTTGGGCGTATGGGCCGTTTCCAGCGCCGACGTCATGCACAGTGCCGAAACCAACGCTGCCATGAGTCTGGTGATAGGTAAAGATGCGATCGAAGAATGCCTGGGGTGGGCTAGGTCGGCCCTTGAGGTAGTTATTCCAAAACTCATTGCTTTGCGCGAAGAATTCCTGTCCGTTGAGGCCCATTTTGAGTGAAAACACGTGGTGCAAGTTGAAAGCTTACGAGAAAACTAAAGCTCACGAAGAAAAAGCCACCAAGCACCTGGGGTACGACAAGTTCTATAGATAACTCATTGACTTGCTAGAACGTAGACGACTGCACAGCTAGCATACCGACCTCTAATCGGTTGTTCGCTGACATTGGTATCAACCGGGTCGCGTTTCCTCGGAATGTAATCGTGCTTACAAAGTCAAATACATGAGTCAACGTTTTATTTGAATTAGCAGAATGCGTCTATTGCTAAGGTGGCTCAAAACTGAATGTTGACGTGTTCCTCCTGCCACTTCACGATCAGAGCGGTTACGGCGTTGTTGCTTGACAACAACTTCCTAGAGACAACTAATCTTCCCGAGCCGTCCTTAACGGTGTCAATAAGATCCAAGACCTCTGTCAGTTCCAATTCTCTCTCATTGGCTAGTTGAAGGTAGGTAAGATCACGCGATCGAGCGACAGCTTCAGCCACAAGGTTGCATTCATCCCCCGATTTCGGTAGAAGATGTGCGGTGGGGATAAGCATCACGCTGTTATTCGCTCGTAGAATGCCACAGTGGGCTTGTAACTCGGAACAAATCGTCTCGGGAGAGGAAGACGGTATGTGGAAGATGTAGACGCCCGCATCGGTGACTGTCTGCCTGGTTCCGAGGGCTCGGGGCAAAACTTTGAGATTAGGGGGTAACATAACCGACTCAAAATCAGGGGTCTCGGCCACTAAGAAAGGTGGGGGGTCCAGAGTCTGCACAACGAACTGAAGAGATGGATATGTATTCGCAAGCTTCTGAGCTGTTGTCTTGGTCTGGGCCCCCACCTTGGTGCAGTCTGTCAGCACTAGCTCCTTTAATCATAGTAGAAATAAGCGTGGAACGGGTAGGACTACGTGAACGTATGTACCTCTACAACGCGGGGGTTGCGTAGCTTAGACCAGTTCAGTTGTGTAAGAGTGTCAGACAACGCGTCGTTCACACGGAGCCCGGCGGCATGGAGCAGATAAGCGCGGTATTGGCGACTGAGTCTCGGCACTTTCTCACACGCCACACGGAACGGGTCCGTCGTTGCCACCGCCAGGTTATACGCGGTCTGACCCGCACGACTGGGGTCGTTCACGCTAAGGGCCTCCATCTTTAAGGCAGCAGGGGCCGCCGATTCAGCCACAAATATTGTCGCGTCCAGTAGCGAGGGGTTATCAAAGAAGGCGTTTGACAATAACGTATCTGAACAGGTAAGCCCATAGTCCAAGCATTGCAGGGTATCAGAAGTCCTACGACCAACGGAGCCATGCGGTTCTTCTCGCAGGAATCCTGCAGTGGCTGTCATCCGGATCACCCGGCGAAGCTGGCTCTCGGGAACGTGAGCCAAGTCTGCCACATCCTTTATGGGAACGGTATCTGCATGAGGTATGCATGCCAGGATCTGGGTCTTCCCCAGCCATCGCAAACACGCAAGCATCTGATTCTGCTAAAGATTCAACGACAAATGCCGTAAGCCGAGGGGAGGACATGTAGGTACCTGTGTACTGAGGTGCTCTAGAAAGTCTGTTGGCCCATAGACCAAGATTTGGATCTTGGCAACCATCGACAGAATATTGCTGCGAGCCTGGTCTATCTCCACTGTGCTCTGAGAACCAGTGAGAGAGCTGGGTCCATGACCATCGCTTTCCCGTATGTGACGGGACACGTGCTGAACAGCTGTGACTAGCGCAGATGCGGATGATTCCAGCTGAGCTAGAATGTCCATGGCAGTATTACTTATTTGAGACGTCATTCATGTAGGGACATGAGCCTTTGCAAAGAACGAGGACTGGGTCTACAAGGATTACTGCCAAAATAGTACCGCGTAGGCGGCAAGTAGCCACTTATATATATCTATTCCAACGCCTTCAAGTACCCGCAATCAATGTTACGCCAAATTGTCCAGTTGAGATCATACAGCTTGTACAAGGCTTGCGGTTCGGGAAAGCCTGCCTATGTGAATGCATAATTTCTAGTTCAGAATGTAATCGCTTACATAGGATCCCCCAGGGTCTTGCAGTTGTAAGAATACTTATGAAGGATGTATCAACAATTTCACTTTAGAGGATTCAACAGATACCAGGCGATTTTAGATTCGACTCTTTCGTGAACCCTTAGATGCTTAAAGCCTTCCTTAACGACCCTTAAACCTATTTGGTTTTGCTAATCCTCTTTCATTTCAGCCTAGGTATATAATAATTAGTAATATGATCTATTGGATTGCCAGGTGAAGCGATGGGCTAGGCGTTCGAACCTGTCCCACTGGCGCTACTCATCGTTTCATATCACTCCTTGAAAGGAAGTGGTGGTCTTCCTTCAAACTCCCAAGTCTCACATCAGCTACTGAGCGTGCAAGATAAGCAATCAAAGTGGCGGTGAGGAATTCGAAGACGCCTGATAGGCCGAACTGGTGTTAGTCCACGCCACATGCGCTTATCACTCATCCGCCTTCTCATATCGTATAGGTCTAAGCTGACGACATTAGGTGTGGAATCTGGAGAAAGAGGCTCTAACACGCAATTCCACTCAATGTGAGTCTATACGGGGTTGAGTGAGACGAGCATGGAATTGAAATATCCTGGTGGGATCTAATAAGACGATGAATGGAGTGCGTAGACAAAAGGGCGCAACTTGGAAAATGCCCCGACGGCGTGATTATAACGATCGTTCCATGTGACTTATTATCCCTTGCCAATCAATCCGTTAACGTACGGATCTGAGTACAGTTCATTATACTTTTCAAAAACGTCAGCCAAATCAACCCTACTCATGGCTGACGAAAGAAGCGCCAAGTCAAGGCCATCGCCCACCTATGCTTCATCCTCATCGGGTCTGAAGCTACGAGGCAGCTGTCGAGAGTGTGCCGTATCCAAAGTCAAGTGCCATAAAGAGAAGCCAATATGCTCACGGTGCGCCAAGCGTAATACCAGCGTATGCGAGTTCTCTCCCTCATTTTTTGCAGCGCGATTTAAAAATCCATCTGTTCGTGCCTAATTCACGGTTTTGCAGTGTGAATACTTCGCCGCCAAACGTCCGGGCCGAGCCCGACGCCCCAAGGACCAAGAGACTACAAACAATGATAACGCCGATTGTATTGTTGTGCCACCGGCGGCGTTGAAGATACCAGCCGACCTAGGGGCATCGGATATTGCATCGATGGTCGACAATTCACTCAAAGATATTGTATATCTCAACCCTTTTGGCCTAAGTCCGGAATCTATCGGGCCGGATCAGGGGTCTGGTGTCGGAACCTTCGAATCTTCCGATTTTTTCTCTGGCCTATCGACGGATTTTCAGGAGTCTCCATTCCCTGACCTTGGAGGCATTCAAAGCGATTTCGATGAATTTCTTAGCTCAGAGTTCTCCGAGGTCAATGCTCTGGCAGCATGTGATTTCAGCCCGGAAACCGGTGGCATGGCGATACTTCCCGCATACGATCAGATAAACTGCCACCCAGCATCAAAAGCACCAGTACTGACGCCGTCCCCAACCATCTCCTCAAATAGTCGGACGCAAGCGATGATTGACACAGAAATGAGCGACGCAAAGGATCCCACATGCTGCTGTCTATCTAAGCTACTTGGTGCTTTGGAGAAACTTCTGAGGGATAGGTCAAGATCTCGTAGACTATCGAAGAATGTTGACGATCTAACGACATCAACTCGAAACTGTTTAGGAGGCAGCACCAAGACTCAGCTTGTGGTAGTTGATAATCAGCAGGTGATCAACTCCTTGAGGAGTGTACTACAATGTCCCTGTGAAAAGGATGACTACATGCTGACCCTGTTGGCTATGATTGTGACGAAGCTATTGAGCCGCTACTCGGAAGTGGTACCTGGAGTGCTCCGAAACGAAGGAGCGAGCAAGGCCAGATCTTCGCTATTGGCCTCAAAACCGGTCCTACCCCAACAGCCTGGTCACGGCTCTGTTGGACACGGAGGTGTCGAGAGGCTGGCGGCTCAGAAGATCCTGAGTGAGCTGCATCGTGTACAGCGATTGATAAACGAGCTCTGCCCCCAGCTACTGACCCAGAAGGAGTTTGCAGGTGCAGGAGACAGTCGCCACTGCCAGGTGCTGCGACCACTTATCTCGCAAAATGGGACTTTAGAGCGGCCGTTTTCCGCAGTTACTTTGGACGGGATAGGAAAGGATATGCGTTCGGGACTTAGCGCTCTCTCTAAGGGACTCATTGGTATGCTTCAAGAGACATAGAGTTAGAATTCTAAAGAACAGGTTGGCGTATGCGCCGCACAAACCGCAGTGAAATGGAGGTCGAGAACTAGCACCCATATATCAGAAGCAAATAGACATTGCCATGGCACCATGACCTTGATTGAACATGTGATACACAACCATTGCATAATGTATACACAACGACTGAGAAAATATAGTCACTTGTCTAGGCTGCCCAAATCAACGTGCAATAGACCAGGCAGGCGCTTACCGAAGATTCGTCAATTCCACCGATTGAGTTTGCTCTCACGCCTAGTCCTAGGAAATATAACAAGCCGTAGTAAGCAATTTGATATCCCATCTCGGCGCTAAATGTACATGACTTATTTCCGTGGTTTGCGACAGCTTCTTTAGCTACAAATGTTGAGTTGTTAGGGGCAGAGAGGCGTACTCATCTAAAGTGAAGTAATTTTGTAGTTGTGTACTGGATTAGGACGAGTTGCATGCGACCTGGCATGTATTGCATGTTTGCTAACAACTAAAAATGACCTTTAGTTAATCTCTCATATATTGGGTTGGTTATCGTTGCGATAAGATAATAAGTATTATTATGCTCGAAGTTTGAAATTTCAGATTAACCGTACTGGCAACGCATGTTGGAGGGCCAGGAAACTTGCTAGCTAGATGCGTGCTTGACTAAGATTTGTAAGTTACGTTTCCTTTGCTGAAGTCTGTCTCTTCAATCCTGAAGATATATTTAAAGCCACTGGCCTTTCCATCGCGTAGATTTCTCAGCCCCGTCAAGACTCCGCCAAGACCACCAGGTACAACCTGGTGAGGGTGCCCCTTGAACCTCTCATTCTCAAGAACTTTGCCAAAATAGCGTAACCAGAGATACGCAAAGTCCTTATGTGTCGACAAGACTTGAGGCGCGGCAGTGTTGATCGAAGTAACTCCGGGCGGGTACTTGAAGTTTTCCGGGTCTTTAGCAAACATCTGAGGGGGTAGCATAGTGCTGATGGATCCATTTGGGTCAATCAACCGAAGGCCCGCCTCAAGGGATCCCTCCTCGCTGACAGCATCGAAAATATAGGGAATCTTTCTACCCAATCCTTCCTTTTTCAGAATTCCCTCGACTGCCTCGACGATAGCATCTTCACCGTTGCGGTAGTCAATGACATAATCGACCAAAGTGTTAGCGAAGTCGGCCGCTCGCCCTGCGACGCCAATGATGAGCTGGAACCCCGAGAGCCGTGCCAACTTGGCTGCGAATGCGCCGACAGAAGTTGTTACGCCGTAGATCAGAAAAGGTACCCTTCTCCACTCGTCCCTGGTGCTTTGGGATGCCCACGGTGGGGGGAACTGTAGATCGCTGAAAAGGGCCAGTGCAGTAGTCAGACCTGCAGTTGGGATAGTAGCAGCCTCTTCAAAGGACACATGGTGGGGGACGTGAAAGGTCAAATAGTCTGCGGCAACAGTGTATTCGGCGAAGCCTCCGTTTTCATTTCCAGGTTCGTGCATGGCGGCCACTCGGTCACCTGGCTTGAACTCGTGAACATTCTCGCCAACCGAATGGACGATACCGGCAACATCATCGCCACTGTTGTGGGCAGACGAGTTATGTGGTACCTGAGCTGCTACCTCTGCAGGAATTTTGCCGGTTGCAATCCATTCGTCCCTATTGTTATCTTAGTATTACGTAGTTGCAATCTGAGTCTGCTTGAATGTACCACATATAGAATTTCCAGTCCTTAGGGTTGGTCCCAGCGACAGAGACCTTGATAACCACCTCCTTGGGCCCGGGGGTGGGAATAGGGGTCTCGACAATCTCCACCGCCTCTAAACGAGGATAAACAATTGCTTGCTTTGGCATTTTGACAAGAAATAGTTCGTCTGTTTGTTGCTCGTTACTGGGCATACACTTCGTACATTATCACCGTTATCGTCGTGGTACTTATATCTCCTTTCAAGTCCATCTAAGGCAACATAAAGGGTCCAACACTGACTAGCCAATGCACAAAAGTCGGTCGAATTCTTTAATGCCGAATTCCGTAAGAATTTCAATCTGTGCTTAGCAATTGGACCGAAGTGCTGGCCCGAGCCCCGGATGCGAGTCTTACGCGCCCACAGTTTGTCCTACCCCTATTCAGCCGAGACCCACCAATCGACTGTATCATTCTCGTCCGCAACAACGAGATACATTACAGATCATGTACAATGACGCAATTTCTGTTGCTTGTATAGAGAGAAGTCAGTCGCTCATTTCAAGGAATATTTCCAAGAATGATCTTCTTTCCCAACCTGTTCCCCCTTAAGACTGAGCGGATCCTACCATGTTTCACACCGACAAGAGTTGGGATGAGGGCTTGCGTGCATTGGAGAATATTGGAATGCGTGAACATTCACTCATCTGCAGCCTGTGTCAACGCAATTCCTGCACTGCCTTCTCACAACATATAGCTACCACCCTTGTTAGCTCGCCTTTCCTCAAAAATGAGACGCATATGGGAAACACTCAAGCCAGTGAATGAATTATAGATGATTAGGGAATATAACGCTCGAGACAAACCCGGTTTCGTATCTATTAACCCTATAATAAGTACAGATCTCCTATCTGTAGCAGAGACAATATGCGATTGAATGAATCTATTAAATGGGCTAGCGCTAGAGTGACAAAGTCAAGTCAAGTCGGCTCGTAGCCATGTAGTCACAGTAATCGTTTAAGGTAAGGTGCTAATTGTATCGGCTTCCGGGCCCTCCTATAAAGCTGGAAGACGCCTAGCTCATATATAGCGAATTCTACTCCTATAGTTGGCCCTTGCTGGGGTAGGTCCTAGCTGAGAGGCTTTGGCACCTGACAGAATCTTACAACATGCTCGTGCCTACCTCTACCAATCTCACCCTATGCTACTCTACAGTGGCCCTGCTTACTCTAGATACATTGGCTCCTAAGAGCTTCCTCTCCGTTGATACCGCTAGTGGGCCTCACTACTACGATAAGGCAAAGGGCTAGCCCTCTTCCATTTTCTACCATCCCCCTCTCCCTTTACTTTCCCTTTCCTCCTTCTTTTCTTCTTCTCTTTCTTTCTTCCTTTCGTGCTCAATGGGAGTTCAACAACTTTGAAATGGTGGGTGTTAATCCTAGCTAAAGTAGTCCATACGGGTGTTGGCTTACTCATCCTTCTTGGGTGACATACCTATAGCAGCTCTTTTACGCGTGTCTGTGTCTAAAAATACCAAATTGGCATCCTCGGCAAAATTCCAAATCCCATGGTCACTTCCGTGTCTTCTTTCGGTGATGCATTATCAGCCACGTGTGACTACACATTCCTCCAAGCCCTCTTTTTGTTCAGCCGCACACTTTTAACCTTACCAAATAGCAAGCTTAGCTCAATGGTCTTTACTCACCACGGTACGTGCACCATACCACAAGGCTAACGGTCACTTGATCGTTTGTATCTATTATTGGATATCGGAATGTAAGAGAATAGTTCATACTACGGTATGTTCCCAGTGCCCTTTTCACTACCAATTCGACTTATCGCAAACTCAATAGTAACACAACTGTGGCGTATCTAGATATCGGTCATGCCGGACGAGCCAACTACGCACTTTGACTTGGTGTAGTCTGATGGAAGGATTCAAGCCATGCGGCTGGGTGCTTGATTCCTTCAACTTATCGTGAGTGCTCCCATCCGGGGATCCTACGAGAGCTGTAGAAGAGGTTCTAGCCCTTAGAGTCATCAGTCAAGCTCGAATTCATAGCCATTTGGGGCGAAGCTATCGTGGCAAGCCATTGTATCCGTGTCGCTGCGCCTTCGAAGGCAGCTAAATGCTATTTCGAGATACAAGTTCTAGTTATATATAAACGCTTCAATGCCCTGTGTCGATGATGAATCAATTTATTATGTCCATGCACAATCTACAGTGCTGAATCGACTTGTAGCGTATCAAGCATTCTTCCGACGCTGCAAAGGCTTCTTATTATTCACGATCTTTCTTTTCAGAGAGCTAGAAGGATATTGGTTGATCTGTTTCGTTTCATCCCCTTATCAAATCACTAGTTAGCCAGATTGGCCCATCGAAACAATGTGGTATCAACTTATAGCTGCATGTCTTGCCTTTTTGGCGACGGGTGTAGACAGCGCCGCACTCAAGCAACTTCAACCACCCGTGGGCCGCCGCGGGTTTGACTCCGACGTACTCCTCTCTTCGTCATTTGGTGTTCCTGGGCGGGACGCTACGTATGATTACGTCGTCGTCGGCGGCGGCAATGCGGGCTTGGCTTTGGCGACTCGCCTTGTGGAACAGGGAGTCGGTAGTGTTGCTGTGGTTGAAGCTGGGACTTTCTATGAGCTCAGTACCGGAAACATCTCTGATGTACCGGCGACCTCGGCAACATGGGCTGGGAAGTCGGTCACTGACTGGCAACCTTTGGCGGATTGGGGCTATATAACCACACCACAAGCTGTAAGGACACAATCACCTATCTTCAAGTTTCGCCTAAACTGCCATCTAACGTTTCTTAAGGGGGCCAACAATGATTCTATCCATTATCCCCGGGGCAAGATGCTTGGGGGATCTTCTGCACGCAATTTCATGATTTACCAGCGAGGCAGCGTAGGATCTTACCAAAGATGGGCAGACGCCGTTGGCGACGATAGCTACACATTCAAGAAGTTCTTGCCCTACTTCGAAAAAAGTACGAAATTCACCGCACCTAGAAACGACATAAGACTACAGAATGCAACCCCGCAATTCAATGCCGCAGAATGGGGCCAGGATGGACCTGTTTCTATCATATACCCGAACTGGGCATACGCCTTCGGTACATGGGCTGTTAAAGCTTTCTCCGCTATTGGAATTCCCTTGAGAAAGGAAGGTTTCAACAGCGGAGGTCTGCTAGGATATGCGTATACAACCTTCACTATTGATGCCAAAAAGCAGATCCGGTCCTCTTCTGAAACGTACCTTCGAAAAACCATTGGAGACCCGAACTATTTTGTCTACCCACTTACCTTGGCTAAGAAAATCATCTTCGATCAATCCAAAACGGCAAAGGGCGTTCGAGTTGACACACAAGGCGCCAGCTATACTCTCTCTGCTCGTAAGGAAGTGATTTTAGCAGCAGGCGTATTCGGCTCACCCCAGTTGCTTCAAGTATCTGGTGTGGGACCGGCTAAGCTTCTGAAATCTGTTGGGGTTCCCGTCGTTAGTGATAGACCGGGTGTGGGTCAAAATATGGAAGATCACATCTTCTTCGGCGTCACCCACGCCGTGAACTTGATCACAACTTCATCACTGGGCAATCCTGATGTTCTGTATGAACAGGAAACTCTCTTTGACACAAAAGCTGAGGGTCTCCTAACAAGCCCCGCTGCGGATGTCCTTGGATGGGAGAAACTCCCTCGCAAGACTCGTTCAATCTTGAGCAATTCCACGCTGACAGCGCTAGCGACATACCCAGCTGACTGGCCCGAGGTCGAGTATGTCACCTTTTCCACGTTTTCTGGCAACAACAGTGTGTTTACGACAACGGATCCTAACGACGGCAAGAACTACGCCTCGATCGGTGTCGCACTCATTACCCCACGGTCCAGAGGAACTGTAATGATAACTTCTAAGGATACAAGCGTGGCGCCAGCCATCAACCCGATGTTCCTCACCGATCGTGCTGATATCGAGGTTTCGATTGGTGGCTTCAAGCGCGCGAGGGAGTTTTGGAAGTCCAAGGTTCTGCGCGACATCGTCCTGGGAGATGAGGCCTTCCCGGGTCTCGATGTGCAGACAGACAGTGAGATTGAGGCTTCCATCAGGGAGAACTTCCAAACAGTCTTTCATGGTGCATGCACTTGTGCTATGGGTAAGAAGACGGATACCAATGCCGTGGTTGACTCGAAGGCTCGTGTCTATGGCGTTAAGGGCTTACGGGTTGTTGATGCGTCCGCGTTTCCGTTGTTGCCACCTGGCCACCCAATGTCGACAGTGTATGCATTGGCTGAGAAGATCGCCTGTGATATTTCAGGCAAGTGTTAAAACTTTTGGGATTTCTTCCGGTGTTCGGAAGTGCCACACTTTTAGGGGGTTGATCTGCTTCCAATGCACTAGACGATAGAGACTGCCGGGTGCTGTTATGTTAGATTGTAGCCATGGCATATTATTCTTCATGTAAATAGTTTTATTTCTTATATGGTCTGTTAAACAATATTCTATATTTCTCTTGTCTTACTCTTCTGATGGGACCTTTTACCTCTACTTGGCTATTTTATGATATCCTTTAAGATCTATAATTAGCTCGAAGTACTAGATGAATATGGGGTACTTAACCTGTTTATGTGTAGACATGGATAGTGTTTATCTACCCCTGGAACCATATTAGCACTATTAATGCGATTGAAGTGACCGGCTTACATCAATAGTCATTCCTATCAAACTGGAATATGCTGCATGGGATACTATCCCGGCCGTTTGCCTTTCTTCTCGCAGGATGACAAGAAGCATAGCGCATATCATAATATGTTAGTTATTCATTAGTACTGACGTTGCGTGCTGACCAGCGCCGCAGTAGTAAAGTCATTGTTCGGGTAAATACAATCGATGTACAAACTAGCGCTAATCCATCAGTAGGTACAATGTGATGGCGCACACTAATTTAAAGGAACAGCTTACCCTATCAGCTGAGCTGCTGTCAGCGTCGCGGCCCCCATTCATACCCAGCTGAGAGCGAACACATGAAACATCGAAGGTCAAGAACTAGTCGGCCTAAATTTTTTGATTTCTAATCTGATAAATGATCGGTATTATAGTGTGGCCGATTATCCGCTCGAGTGACACAGCATCCAACCAATACCAGGGCTGCCCATAGGAATAAAAGGAGCAGTGGTCCTTGACATTGATGGTCAACTCTTCTTTTTAACGCTTATTGCGCACTTCAAGCTTCAGCACTTGGTAACTTCATCTTTTCAAATTTCAAGGCAGATCTTCCGGAGAATCACAATGGCACCAACCAACGTCCCTGTCAGAAAGCTAGGCCGAAACGGGCCCAAGGTACCGGCACTTGGCTTTGGCTTGATGGGCATGTCCACGTTATACGGAGTGGCTCCTAGCGACGAAGAGCGCTTTGCAGTACTCGACCGTGCCCTTGAACTTGGTGCAACACACTGGGACACCTCCGAGTAAGTCATCAGACCGCATTTCTAACTTATACTAGCATTGGCTCATCCTTCCAACAGTCTGTATGGGGATAATGAAGAGTTTTTGGGCAAGTGGTTCAAGAAGACTGGGAAGAGAAACCAGGTTTTCCTCGCCACCAAGTTTGCCTTCGTGAAAGGTTCCGCAAACTGGGCGCTCGACTCTTCATACGGTTATGCTAAGAAGGCCTGCGACGAGAGTCTGAGAATTCTTGGAACAGACTATATCGATCTCTATTACATGCATCGAGCCAATTACGAGACTCCAATCGAGGAAACTATGAAAGCACTTGCCGAACTCAAAGCGTAAGCATTGCCCACCCTGCCCTTCCTCTCAGGGATTACCAATAGCTGATGGCGTTTTAGCGAAGGAAAGATTAAGTATATTGGGCTGTCTGAGGTCAGTTCCAAGACGCTGCGCCGTGCATGCGCGGTTGCGCACGTCGATGCCGTCCAACTGGAGTACTCCGTCTTCGAGCGGGAGCCTGAGGGGCCGGGTGGCACCCACATTCTCCGGACTGCGCGCGAGCTCGGTGTCGCCATCGTATGCTACTCGCCGCTTGGGCAGGGCCTGCTCACGGGGACCCTAACCCAGAAAGGCGCAGTCGCGAAGGAGGGCGATATGCGAGCTGGATTTCCCCGGTTCGCAGGCGAGAACTTTGACGCCAACGTCCAACTGGTTAACAAATTCAAGGCGATCGCCGACAGGAAGCACATCACGCCTGGCCAATTGGCTCTAGCTTGGCTCCTGAAACAAGGCGACGACATTATTCCCATCCCGGGCACCAAGCGCATCAAGTACTTGGAGGAGAATTGGGGTACCCTTGATGTCGACCTTACGGATGCTGAGGTGGCTGAGGTTCGGACACTCGTAGAGACGACCGATGTGTCTGGCGCGAGGCATGTTGACGCAGCTTTGTCGCAATGCTACGCTGACACGCGCGAGTTGTAGACGACGTCTAACGAAACATTGTCTACCAAGTTAGGAAGTTTTGGTTGCCCCCTTGATTCTTCTAGATCAAGCTAGTAATAAAAAATGACTTTGGAAGCTATTCGTACAGGCACTGCTCGGTATCCTTGAATGCTGATAAAGGATAACGATATTAATCCTAAGAGTATAATTATGTCGTATGCTTTTGCGTTGACACTCTTATCACGCGTTGTAATAAAGTGCAGTTAACTAGTCGTACTTATTATGTCAAATTGACGCGAGTTTGGGCTATGAAATACCGCGTTGGGCTTGACCAGCACCACTTTGTTTATCCAAGACCAGACATTCCGCCTACCATGTATAGTAAAACTCCTAATCGGACAGCAGTCTTCATAGGAAAACGGTGACCTCTACCAAATGATGAACAAAGAATAGAAAATCAACAGTCACAGGCTTTTGCCTTCCGTCAGCGCTGACAAGATTCTGACTATGGCCTTTCCATTTGTCCCACCTGTAGAATAATTGGAGTAATGGTGTTTATGCACAAATGGTTAGTTGGGTTAATTCTTAACAGCGCTCGCTATTGGTGTATTAAGACTCAGCTATTTTGGTCATTTACGTACCTAGGTATATTTGGTGGGTAGGTACATAGGTCCTCATGTAATACCTTTCGGACAATTCGGACAATTCGGACAATAAGCAACACAAAACCCGATCACATCATACGTGCAGCCGCCTGCATTCCTTCGGATACCCTCCGGAAAACTCGGACAGTCGCAGCAACAAGCCTCATTGAGGCACATCACATGCGCCCCGCATTGCTTTTTCCCCTGGGCAGCCCCCAACTGGGTACACTTATGCTGTCAGCAATTACTTTGTGGCTGATTCAGTACCCCTCTCGCCCCTCAAGCTTCTTGCTATATTCAATTCGTTCGGACTTTGGCGATTATAGATGAAATAGTCCGATACTATCATCATGCGTAGAACCGTCTATCCATTACGTGTTCAGTAACCTCGACGTAATATGCATTTGGTAGCAGGCGGTGTTATGAATCATCTCTAGCCGGAGGAACCGGGCTACTTGCATTCAATGTGAAAAGGAAAGGGTACAGTCCGATTGATCGAACATGAGGTTGACTGCCTTCAGTTCTCGGAAGCTAGCGTTCTGGTCTTCATCTTTCTGTCTAATAGTCTGTCTTTGTTATTCCCATATTGATAGAACAAACCTCATCTTTGACTACCTAGGTAGATTAAACTGCTCAACATGGCAGCATCAAGTCTGCCATACTTCTACTCGCTTTTTCTAGACTCATTTAGTGGGCTGATAGGGTCCCTTCTTGTCTACTCTGGGATCAAAGGGACTTTCATCGACCCACTGCAATGTATTTCCATCCTTCAATCGAGGCGCGTCGACCTTTTGCTGACATTTTATTGCAGGGTCTGTGGTCTTTGGGCTTCCCCATGCAACCGCTGATACATCCACGTTGATGCCTTCTGCAACCGGTCGTAATCTTGGCGCCGGAATCTTCGTTTATACCTTACTGTTGCAAAGAGAGAGGAAGGTTTTGGGCATATTCCTGTTATGTTGGACTTGGGCTGGGATCGCCGATACAAAAGTTCTATTTGAGCATCCACAAGGCACGAATACAGCAGCTCATATGAGGAATATCGTGCTGTTGTTGGTAATAGGTTCACTCCTGATATATGATGAAGCTGGAACAACTACTTAGAGAGGCTTGACGAGCAAATTGCAGGATCTTCGACAGTGCAGCGAGAAGTGTTGAAGTGGTTTTAGGTCAAGGGGTCACTACACTGTCACGGGCTCATTATGTACATAAGAAGGTCCTTCCCATCTCTCATCTTTCCATAGATTCTAGTCACTCAACTGAATAGTACGCTCATATATCTCATACTTCACTAAGAAGTTGTTATTCAAAACTACATTTTTAACAAATGAGGTACATAATAATCAAAATTAAAGGTTTCTTATAGCTCGGTCTACTTGGCGCTTTTTATCTCTGTCATACTGTATTTTGTAGTGGGTTAGCCTACTCCTGTGTTGCGGGAGTTGCTTAATTGTAGAAGCCCCCATTAATTTCTACAACACCCCGGACTTCTAACTGTGAAAAACAGTAGAGCAATATATAGGTAATGTCTATATTCATAGAAAGTTGTAAAAGCAGAAAGATCCCAAGAGCTCCGTGGGAGTCTACATTCATTCTTTCGAGGGATGTGAAATGAATCAACTACCCCTATTTCGACACATGCGTATGTAAAACAGCAGCTTCCTTGTCCTCTTTATCATGGATATTCTAAACAGTGGATTCTACCTCACAAACCGAGGAGTTCGTTTCTCTTGGCCTCTCCATCTATCTTTGCTTGCGCAATTGCTTCTTTCGTGTCTTGTGTGCGAGGTACAAAAGCGACCTTGAACGGCTTTGCTTGCAACACAGTTGACGGAAGATAACCCGATGAGGGGTTCGTATCTAATGTGTCGGTGGGCTTGATATCAAATGCCCACAAAATGAGAGCGAAAACAATTTTGATGTTTTGATAGAAATAATCTTTGCCGAGGCATTCTCTGGATCCCATGCCGAATGAATATGTGGCTTTCCTGTGGGGCTGCGAAACACCAGGTTTGGCACCAACTGGATCCTTGAGCCAGCGCTCTGGTTTGAAGGATGAGGGGTCGTCATAGAACTTTTCGTCGTGTGCGATAGACCACTGGTTGATTACGACGGTGGTCCCTTTGGGAATGTGGTAGCCCGAGACAATCATATCCTCTGTCGTCTCGCGTGGAAGCCCAAAGGGCCCAAAGACATAGGAACTGAGAGGTCGCCACCGTAGCACCTCCATAACGCAGGCACTGAGATAAGGCATTCTCTCGATTCTGATATGTTCCGGGAGGGCCAAAGGGCTGCCACCATCCTGGGCGAAGACGCTCTCTATCTCATCCTGTACTTTACCCTGAACTTCGGGGTGGCTTGCTAGTGCCTGAACCAGGTTGTTGACACTCATGACGGTGGATGTCCAGGTGGCGTCACTTAACGTGTAAGCGCGTGTTCATATGAGGAAGAAATACAAAAGCATAACCAGAAGAATGGAGAAACATACAATAAACCGCCGATGAACACATTGACTTCATCATCGGTAAAGTTAACTGATGGATCGGCCGCTTGTGCTAGAACTTTCGACGAGAATGGCGTCATGGAGCCTTTTCTTCCACTTCTGCCCGCGTCCATCACGGGTTTCCAAGTATCAAGCAGGGCTTGGCGTGTGACCTTAGCTTTGCGTTTGTTCTCGGAAAGAAGCCAGGGCACCCAACGCAGGACGGGAAAAATGTCAGCCCTTGGTGACTGGTCCGGGTCAAGATAACCAAGAAACATTCTTTGTGCAGCTTGATACCGCCGAATCCAATCTTCACCTAGATCCTGAGGCCTAACTCCAGCCATGAACCAGGTCGGTGTAGATAAGGACCTATACAAACGCGTGAGCCAGATGAGTCCATTAGTCTTAGCTTCGCTATACATACCAATCCAAGACTTTCTGAAACCACTCATCACCAGCGTCGACCAGATTATCTAGAAGTCGCGTGCCGGCGACTTTCTGCATGGGTCCCAGCTTCAGGAGGCCCGCGCCAGTGATGTACTCCTTTCCCATCGTCCGTAACATTTTACTTTCTCTCGGAGGTGATAGTAAACTGTACGGCTTCCATAGATCTGGTAATACATGTCTTTGGGCCATGTAGACCTCTGGTCTAGCATTCACGAGCGCAGACCTTTTGACCAGGAACTCGTGTACAAGCTCAGCGTTGTTGACTATTACCATGTTTTTGGTGCCAATCTTGAGGCCCGTGATGGCACCGTACTCCTGGGCCCATTCATGGACCTTAGTAAAGTTGTAGGCCGCTGGAATTTGGTGAAAGTTTCCCAAGCCTAGCCTGGTAGGAGGACCAGGGGGGAAGTTCGGTGGGCGCCGCGTAGCACGAAGCCATCGTACTATCAGAATGAAGAGGATCGGGAGGCCAACTCCTATGAAAGATGTGACTATGAGATTGTAAAGGGCCATTTTCTAACAGAATCTTTCAAAACAACCAGAAATATTCAACATACTCTGCATTATACGCTGCAACTCCTGAAACTAGTTAAGAAACAACTTCGATATTTAGAGGCTTGCGCCAGTTCCATGATCACCTGATTTTGTTTTCCCACTCCGAGTTGTTACATGATTTCTTTCTATGCTCTAGTAAAATAAGGCGAGTTGGCCCGCGTAGCTTGATTGTCATCAAAGGCCGATAGTGTGTACGAAGATAACCAGGCCTGGCTCGGAAGGGATCGAACCAACCGAGACTCGATAGTCCTATATTCCCGAGCAGACACATTTTACCAGCCACTGCTGATTCTGGTTTTGTTTCGTGAGCTCGGACTCCGCACCCCTCTCAGTAATACCCCGATTTGGTGTAGTTGATTATGGCATGATGAGCAGTTCACTGAGACTTGGATACGGATCGCGCGATTAGAACCCCGAATCACCCACTGTCCTGCATTTTGGTGGCTGTGGGTCATGCATAGCTAGAATCTTTTTCAGATATGACAATTTCTACAGTAGACTATGACGCGGGTTGCTGGCTGTGATGTAAGCGCTCACGTCAGCGACCACAGAAGCTACGATTACTTGTTTCGACTGTTACTTCTTCATGTGCGCAGTGTTTGGCCCCGCACAATTTGGCAGCGTCGCGGTGCTACAGCGCACTCTCGCATGTTCCGGCTGACCTTGACTCGTAGAACTTCTCACCTGCCAACTTCAATGTTGAGTTATTACGGAACGTCACTTAAACCACTTGTGTCGAACTTTATCTGGGCACGTCAATCTTGGCTGATACAAGTTCACTGATCCAGTAGCCCGAGTAACCATTTTTCCGCTAAACATCCTCGCCAAAAAGCTTCCCCAATTCGCCATGTACAGCTCTGGTAACATCCAGTATGCATTGATTGCCAACGCCATCGTGCTGGCACTGATTGTAGTACGGCCCCTTATTACCCTCCCTGACTTGTGTACCTATATATGTGGCGCTAATTGGTTTCAAGTGGATTTATAACGTGTTCAGGAGTCCCATAGCAAAGTTTCCAGGGCCGTGGTACACCATTCTGACGGACGCCATTATTCAATACACCACTGTCAAAGGAACCAAGATATTATACGTGAACAAACTCCACGAAAAATATGGTAAGCGTCATGATTGCTTGGGCGATCCGAGCTCTGCTCCAGGTAGCTGATGGTCAATTTCAGGACCTATAGTCCGCATAAGTCCCCAGGAGCTCAGCCTTCGGGACCCGAGCGTGACACGCAAGGTATACAGCGTGAAGGGCGAGTTTCCAAAGGCAGAATTCTACGACAGGCTCTTGAATGGCACACCAAACGTATTCAGCACACGTGATATCGACGTCCACAGGCACTACAGAAGGCTCCTTTCATCAGGGCTTGCGGAGTCCAGCTTGTCAACACACTTGCCGATAATTGAGAGCAAGCTTCAACTAGCGATTGAGCGGATGAGCGATGAGGCCCATAGGCGTGGTGCAACTGTCAGTGTCTTGAACCGACTTGAAAGACGGGATTCTAACCGTGGGACAGGACGTGTTTCATTGGTTTCTTGCCATGGCCACAGATGTGATTGGCGAACTGAGCTTCGGTCAGGGGTTCCAGATGCTGGAAACGGGAGAGGTTCGAATTTTGGAGATCCCCGAAGAGTGTTTGTCGCTTACTTGAGTTTACAGAAAAACCAATACATACGTGATCTCGAAACGGTTAATAAGCTCGGCGGTATCCGTGTGACCTTCCCGTTTCTCGTCCAGCTAGGGCACTATATTTACATCCCCTTCATCAAAGCGGCAAATGAGCATCGTCGTCGTACAGTGAAGTACGCCGAGCAGTCTATTGCACGTCACTACCGCATTGTAGAGGAGGAAGGCGAAAGCGCCAAACCAACACTGCTTTCAAAATTGTATAAAGCCGGCGACGATGGTATGGCCTTTGATGAAGTTAGATCAAACGCGATGGGGTATGTCATTGCAGGGTCTGACACAACAGTACGTCTTGACTTTCGATTGTTGTTGAAACCAGATAAGTAGAAGCTAAGTCTATCGACACAGGCTAATACACTGACCTATACTATATGGTCTGTGTGTAAACATCCGGAAGTCAAAGCGAGATTATTAGAGGAACTTCAGAAACTTCCTGATCCATATGACTATACAAATGTAAAGTCACTGGACTATCTCAACCTCGTTATCGAAGAGGTCCTACGGCTATATCCCGCTGCGCCCGCTGGACTTCCGCGTGACGTGCCAGCTGGAGGCACGGAAATTCTTGGGTATCATATTCCCGCAGGCTACACTGTCAGTATTGGAGCTTATAACATGCACCGCAATTCAGCTGTTTTTGCAAATCCTGAGACGTTCGATCCCTTGCGCTGGGAGAATCCGACAAAGAATATGAAGGAAGCATTCGTGCCCTTCGGGGGTGGCAGCCGTGGTAAGCTTATCATACACTGTTAAATATGTCTTGACTTCTCTGACCAGGAAGTAGTTTGTCTGGGAATCCATCTCGCTCGTATGGAGCTCCGCATGGCTACAGCTATCTTCTTTCGGACTTTTCCAAACGCCAAAGTCTCACCTGCAGAGGGCTTCTGCGACGAAGACATGGAACCAGAAATGTTCTTCCTTTTAGGGCCAAAGTCAAAGCGATGCTTGATCGATCTATTCTAAGATGGGTAGACCATTTGTCTCGAGTTCCTAGAGTTAACCGTAAGACTGTCGAGATTTAGTCGAATTGTAACATGAAACGTATAAACGTCACTCTTCATTGTACCCAAGCTAGCTACACACGTGAGAAGTGCATGTGAAGTGGCGTGCTGGTCATTCTCTCCACTATCTCGCTTCATGACTGCTAGATATTACAACTCAATTCAGCTTATTCTCTCTACTATCTGGTCTATGCCATGATCTAATACCCAATTTTCTCACTTTCCTCGTGTCAAAGCAGTTAGAATGAACTGCCCTCCAAAGGCCAGACTTAAAGTCTAGATTGTCAATTTCAAGGTTCAAGTATCGTGATTTATTTGGCACCAAAATCATCACATGTATGAGCTTTAGCCACGAGTTTTAGGGATATTTGGCAATCCGTAAGCCGCTACTGCGACTTCCTCAGATGCACAAACGCTTAATCAAACTCTAGTCCGTTGACAGGCTTCCCATCTTTGATCCATTCCTCGATCCAGCCGATAGTCATTCTAACTTGAGTTAACCAGCTACTTTGTCAAAGGATATAAGATAAAACCGTGTTTACTTACTTGCTCCTCTTAGTATCTGCAAACTTTTCATGGTCTCCAATCAAATGCTCCTTGTACCAAGGATCCTGCTTGATCCGTTTGTAGTCTTCTAGACTCTCAAACACGACTTGACTGAAGCAATCAAAGTCGGCAACCACTGTCATCTGAGGATCGAAAAGCTCTGACATCAACGAGCGTGTAGCTTCAGGGTTATGGATCTTCATTCCATGTCAATGGTTGTGACAAGTCAAGTATACACATGGTCGCTTACCATCGTCCATCTTTTGATGCCATATTTCGCCATCAGATCCTTCGTCATTGGTACAGATACCTGAGTCATGTGGTATCTATAGTCTTCTTCGCTCATTCCGGGCTTACGATAGCCGCAAATCGTCAAACACAAGTATTTGCATGGCTCTAAGCCTGGGGGGGACTTGGGCGGGATCTGTGACATGGCTGTCCAATCGAGTAAAGTTATTTGAGATGGAATCGAGTAAGATGGTTGCGCTAATGCGCATAATTGTTTATTTTTTTCTTGTATGTTGTTCGAATTATTTTAGAGTCAGACTATACGCATGATGTCAAATCTGCTTGTTACGAAAGCCGTTCCCCATACGAGTTGTTGATGCCGATGAAACTTCTTAGTTAAACGTGAGCTCTATTTGGCGCGAGAATCTCGGTCTTTTCGACTCAATCTTCCGTGCCCCAAGCCCGATAAGTATCGTACTAGAGGGGTGTTATGTTAGTGCTCAATCCCCAAAGTGTTAAACGGCCTTACATCATCGCCGACGATACCTCTTCGGACTTCGGACCAATCTTATACATAATATTTTTCATGTGACACATAGTAAGGCGACCGAGACTAATGTTTTTGTAAAAATGCATCGGTCTAATTGATGCAGTGTTCTCACCCACATCCCAGCCCCACCAAGAGAAAAGTATATTCCTCCGAACTGCTGGCCCCGCAGGTCTATAAGCATCAAGACAGCCCAGATTTCATGCACGATTCCTCGAAACCCCTAGCTATGGCGCATGATAAGCGGCAAGAAAATGAGTGCTGGATATGGTATATACCGACAATGTGAAATAGCTATAGAAGAGAAAAAGAGTGTGTGCGCTAGAAAGGCCCGGGGATGGCTGCGAAGGTGGGTGATAGTGCTAAGCACCTATAACAATGGCTAGGTAATACTATTCTATCAGAAGAAAGCATAGCTTGCAAGTCGAACAGTAATTACCACCTTGAACTCGATATTAGGGTTTACAGACCCGGCCCATCTCTTGGCGGCCTACGGCCCAAGTGAGCCCATGGGTACCCAAACTAAATACTTGGCATAGGCTTGGCAACTACCCACGGCCCATGGGCTTTTTTTAGGGGTTTTAAAAAACCCGTGGGCTAGGACGTAAGGGGCCCAAGCATACAGCGTCTCAGGTGTTCTCCCCTAATATTGTAAGAATTTTAGATGAGGCGGTAGGTCTATATTGAAATTCTGTCTAATGGGCAAAAGGAAGCTCTCCAGAAAGTCCATACCCTAGCGGATGGCATGCAGCTATCTAGTGGTCGGAGGACATTTACAGCACGACTCTAAAGAGCGGCAATAGCAAACCATTTCTTCTCACCAGCTCTAATCTCAAAGGCCACTTTATCATCCTCAGTCAACTTCCTTAATACCTCGTCAATGAACGGTTCCAGTGCCTGCTCTCTCATCTGCTGGTCCGTCTCGCCATACATCTCCGTGACCAGGCTCTTGACAGTCACGCTGCCTTTCCCACGTTGCTCCTTCTTTATGCGATTCAATGTCTGTAGAACCTGTCTCTCGCGTCTTTCCTTTGACTCGAGCTCCCCCGATATCTTGGCGTTGAGGTCGGGGATGACTTCACCATGGGCGGGATATCCCCTACCACAATTGTGCGATTGCATCAGACGCAAGGTCCCCATCCAGAGACTTAAGACCTCTACTGCCGCCGTCCCGTGACCGAGAACATTGTCGCCGGTAAACATGGCATTTTCTTCTTCGATAATAAAGCACATGTGATCGTGCGAATGGCCAGGGGCGTGCACCGCTCGAACGGTGGCCCCTTCGACTTTGAAAATCTGACCATCTGTTATGGCCTGTTGTCCCTTGCCAGGAGTGTGTTTGTATATACGGTTCGGGAGGCTCGGGTAGAGACGAAGGAGGTCGGGCACTCCGCCGGTATGGTCCCCGTGCCAATGCGACAGCAGCACAGCTGAAATGGTCACAGCAGAGTCGGCCAGAACCGAAGATATCAAGTCTGCCCAATCAGGGATTCCTTGACCGGTATCAATGAGGAGTCTCTGTTTCCCTGTGCCTATGATATACGTATTCGTACCCTGAAGTGTGAACTGTGGTCAAGTGATCAGTTTCTATAGAGGAAACTAAGAATTGAGTTCCGCGAATGATTTCTTACCTTTCCTGGATTTTGGCCCAGGATGCGGACAACACGAGGACTTAGTTGGGCTACATCGTCGAGGGGTGGAAGGCTTCTCTGTTGACCATCGAGGTAATCTTCGAAGGCGCAGATATTCAACGCTTTGTTGATTTGGCGATAGCCCCCCTCTCCAACCATTTCGAAGTGTCTACTCAAAGAATCTGCTCAAGGAAGAGCGCCTGGAGAAAATATGCGCGGGTAATTGGAGAGGTATGCAGGGAGCCTAGGTTTTTCAGTGTTGTGTTAGACGTATATGTCAGACCCGCGGTTGCGCACTAGGTTATAGCTACCGCTATTATGTCTTCTGTTCCCTTTTGGGTGCCCGGTCTTGTGCATACACTGCGTGTTATTCCCTCTGGTAACGCGTCATTTCGGATCCGGGTGGTGAGAATCGGGTCAGAGTGGATTGCTCACATCGCGCCGAGGAGTCAGCTCTCTCGGTTGATTACCACCCTTGTCTGTTTCATGGCTTACTTGAAGTGAGAATGTTATCCCAGTGAGATGAAGTGGCCGACGGCTGTTTGCAGACGGCTCGGAAAAGAGCCGCAAACACAGGGGCCATTGTTCCTCTGTTAGATTTATTAAATACTCATAACTTACATCAAACAATATTTCGCACTTCAAGAGTTTTATTTGCTTGCAGTACAGACTATCTACTTCAGTCCTATCTTCAATATGTCAGCCCAATCCGGCACAAGTTGGGTCTCCCTGAAAACACCCGGGGAACCACCAAGAATCACATTAGGGTATTTCAGCAATGAGTTCCCTTCTGATGACTTGAGTGGCCTTTTTCGGCAGATATTGAGTCACAGCAAGTCGAGACAACACTCGATTCTCAGTCGATTTATCGACGAAGCAACTTTGGCTGTCCGGGAGGAGATACGCAAACTTCCAAACGAGACACGAGCATTGATCCCAGTATTCAAAACCATTTTTGACTTCGCAGGACATGCCGAGTTGAGAACCGGCCCTCTGTGTGGCTCTATAGATGGAATTCTGCTCTGCGCCTTTGAGATCGCCACTTTCATCGGGTATGTGATTCCCACCATCGTCAAGACAAGGATACTTACATGCATTCAAAGATACCACGAAACATCTGATCGTCAGTTTTGTCCTGCCTCACCAAGCTACTGTCTTGCTGGTTTGGGAATTGGCTTGGTAGCAGCCGCTGCAATCTCCACTTCCCCAAGTATTGCAGACCTCCCCCTCGCAGGAGCGGAGGCTGTTCGTATCGCATTCCGTCTCGGTGTCCTTGTCAACAACGTTTCCCAGAACTTACAGCCGCCTGATTCCTCATCTACCGGGAAGCCTGACTCGTGGGCCTATGTCGTTCCCGACGTGGCACCGGTAGATGTTCAGAAAGAGCTAGATGAGCTACACACACGAGAGGTGAGTCATCGTATGGTGTAGCAACAAAGGGGTACAAGTACTAACAGAATATTAGCCATGTGCCATCTCTAGCGAAATATTCATCAGTGCTCTGAGCAGGACATCCGTTACAATAAGTGGTCCACCGAACAGATTGAAGAGCCTCCTTCGTCTTTCTGATTTCTTCAGGGATCGAAAACTGGTGAGTTTGCCAGTCTATGGCGGGTTATGCCATGCACGACACGTCTATGATGAGACGCACGTGCACGAGGTTGTCGGACGGAGCGTGCTCGACAATTTGGGCAAAGGATACTCCCCAACCATCCGACTCTTCTCCACGAGTACGGGGGAACCGTTTTGTGCCACGACAGTGACCGATCTCTTTGAGGAAGTCGTCACTGAGATATTGACCCAGAAAATCGAGTGGGACAATGTCATCAATCGAATCGTTCACTGTGCGAAAGATTCAGGGACAACCGAAGCGGAAGTGCTTGTCTTTCGAAACTCATTACCGGTGCATGAGCTCCTGAAGGCCTTGGATGCCAGTGGGGCCGATTCCCGAACTACCACAGTGGACTTGATGCATTGGATTTCCCAGAGCAACAACAGCCTGCCTGGTCCTCGGGGGTCATTGCAATCCAAAATTGCAATAATTGGCATGTCATGCCGCATGCCCAGTGGCGCAACTGATACCGAGAAATTCTGGGAGCTGTTAGAAAAGGGGCTGGATGTGCACCGAAAAGTCCCTGCAGATCGTTTCGATGTGGAAACGCATCATGACCCTACCGGCAAAAGAATAAATACCAGCATTACGCCTTACGGTTGTTTTATTGACGAACCTGGTCTGTTCGATGCTGGCTTCTTCAATATGAGCCCCCGAGAAGCACAACAGACTGACCCAATGCAGAGGCTCGCCTTGGTGACAGCTCATGAAGCTCTTGAAAGGGCTGGCTACGTGGCTGACAGGACCGCTGCTACGAACCTACATCGTATCGGTACATTTTACGGTCAGGCGTCAGACGATTATAGGGAGGTCAACACAGCCCAAGAAATCAGCACGTACTTCATTCCCGGGGTTGTCGTGCCTTTGGTCCCGGAAGAATCAATTATTTCTTCAAGTTCTCCGGTCCAAGTTATAGCATTGATACTGCCTGCTCATCAAGTTTGGCGACGATTCAAGTATGTTAGATCTATTCCGATGCCTGGTTATTTTTCGCTAATACATTCTCATAGGCAGCGTGTACTTCTTTATGGAATGGAGATACCGACACTGTCGTGGCGGGAGGGATGAACGTTCTTACCAATTCGGACGCTTTCGCCGGGTTAGGAAATGGGCACTTTCTTTCTAAAACCCCTAACGCCTGCAAAACATGGGATGCAACAGCGGATGGCTACTGTCGCGCTGACGGCATTGGATCCATTGTTATGAAGAGGTAAGCAGATTTCGGAGCCATCCAACACTAATTATTTCGCTATTATCCTCAATGTAATCGACCGCTATCCGGCTGAGTCTTGAATATGCCCACTGCTTTTCTATAAGTTCTCTAGACACGGTTTAATACCCTTTTTCATCTGAACATTGACATAACTAACTCCGAATATGATGCAGACTCCAAGACGCCGAGGCCGACAACGACAATATTCTCGGCGTGATCCTGGGCGCCGGAACCAATCATTCAGCAGAGGCAGTCTCAATTACGCACCCGCACGCTCCATCGCAAGCCTTTCTTTCCAGGGAGGTCTTGCGGGATTCCGGGCTCGATCCTCTCGATGTGAGCTTTGTTGAAATGCACGGCACTGGCACGCAGGCAGGCGACTCGGAAGAGATGCAGTCTGTGAGCGAAGTCTTCGCACCGATCACCAAAAGGCGTAGCAGCAAGAACCCACTGTACATTGGTGCAGTGAAGTCAAATGTTGGCCACGGCGAGGCTGTGGCGGGGGTCACAGCTTTGATCAAAGTATTGCTGATGTTCGAAAAGGGGGCCATCCCACCCCATGTGGGCATTAAAGACAAGATTAACCCCGGCTTCCCCAGTGATCTGGGGAAACGCAACTTGAACATTCCTTACCAAAAGACACCATGGATTCGGAACTCAGAAAGAAGGCGTATTGCAATGGTGAATAACTTCAGCGCGGCTGGGGGCAACACTACTATAGCGCTTGAAGAGGGACCTATCCATGAAGTTGTTGGGGTGGACACTCGACCGGCGCCTATCATTGCTATCTCCGCTAAAAGCAAGAACTCGCTTAAGGGGAATCTAGAGCGGCTCCTAGCATATCTGGACGCCCATCCAGATGTTTCACTGTCCGACCTGTCATACACCACTACCGCAAGACGCCACCACTATAACCACCGAGTGGCCATCACAGCCTCAGACGCTTCACATCTCAAGAAGCAACTATTGTCCCAGCTTGACTCGTTGGATTCGCACAAGTCGATCCCTGCCACCGGACCTCCGTCTGTTGCCTTCGCCTTCACCGGTCAAGGGGCTTCTAACAACAGCATGGACTTAGAACTCTACCGAGAATCGCCATATTTCAAAGCGCAGATCGACCAGCTAGACTCAATTGCCCAAAATCAAGGCTACCCTGCCTTCATTCCGGCAATCGACGGCAGTTTTCCCAAAGAGCATATCCATCGCCCTCTTGTTACACAGCTAGCACTAGTCTGTGTTGAGATTGCGCTGGCCAAATATTGGGCTTCCCTGGGCGTCAAGCCTGACATCGTTGTCGGGCACAGTCTTGGGGAGTACGCCGCCCTTTGCACAGCTGGAGTTCTCTCGGCTAGCGACGCCATTTTCCTAGTTGGGCAAAGGGCCTTGATGCTGGAGAAGAAATGTCAAGTTGGCAGCCACAAGATGCTTGCGGTTCGTGCCTCGCTAGCTCAGGTCCAAGATGCTGGTCATGGCATGCATTTCGAAGTCGCCTGCATCAATGGGCCGAAAGACACAGTCCTAAGTGCGACCAAGGAAGATGTCGAAGCCCTTGCAAAGGTTCTCGAGGCGGCCGGCTACAAGTGTTTCACTCTTGATGTTGCTTTCGCATTTCATTCAGCACAGACAGATGAGATTCTTGATGATTTTGAAAGGATCTCAAAGTCGGGTGCTATTTTCCAAGCCCCAAATCTGCCAGTGATTTCCCCCTTGTTAGGTAAAGTGGTTTTCGATGATAAGACTATCAACGCCAACTATGTCCGACAGGCAACTCGCAAAACCGTTGATTTTGTTTCCGGGATCGAGGCTGCGCAAAAGATATCCCTCATTGACAAGTCAACCGCTTGGGTTGAGATCGGACCCCATCCGGTGTGCATGGGGTTCGTCAAAAGCATTGTCGCGGGGACTAGTGTCACAACACCGTCAATCCGTCGGGGCGAGAACAACTGGCAGACATTGGTCCAGGCGCTTGGTGCCCTGCATCTTGCGGGGGTTCCGATCGCCTGGAATGAATACCACCGCCCTTTCGAGCCAGCTCTTCGCCTGCTCGATCTCCCAACGTATAGCTGGAATGATAAGACTTACTGGCTCCAATATAATGGTGATTGGGCACTAACAAAGGGCAACACTTTCTACGCCAAGGAAAAAGCCAGCCAGGTTCTTGAGACAAGCGGTGCCCCACCTTCGTCACCCATCAGTACCTCGACCGTTCAACGTGTTATCAGCGAAATTTTCAACGGCTCTGCTGGTACAGTCACGATTCGATCCGACCTTATGCAAAAGGACTTCCACGATGCCGCATACGGACACAAAATGAACAATTGCGGTGTGGTGACTTCAGTACGTACATTTTATTTAACAAAATACTAAAGGTTAGAGATGGCAACTAACGTGGTCCCACACAGTCCATTCATGCGGATATAGTGTACACTATTGGCCAGTATTTGTACTCAAAACTAAAGCCGGGAAGTAAGGACATTGCTATTAATATCACCAACCTGGAAGTGACCAAGGGGTTGGTTGCCCAGAAGAACCGTGATGTACCGCAGACGATCCAGGTATCAATATCGACCGACGACATCAACTCTAGAGAAGCCCAAGTCATTTGGCACAACGTTGACGTCGACGGCACTCTGGACGAACATTTCGCCACTGCTACTGTCATATATGGCAACCCGACAGAGTGGCTGGGGTCCTGGACCCCAGCCGCCCATCTCGTGCTGGGACGCATCCAAGACCTCCAACGCCTCGCCGAACAAGGTATAGCCAACAGGTTCAGTCGCAAGATGGCGTACGGTCTCTTTGCACGTAACCTTGTAGACTACGCCGACAAGTACCGCGGCATGCAATCCGTGGTTCTTCACGAGCTTGAGGCTTATGCCGACATCAAGTTGTCCCAGGATAAAAGCGGCCATTGGACTGTGCCTCCTTATTTCATCGACAGCGTCGCGCATCTGGCCGGCTTCGTCATGAATGTCTCGGACGCGATGGACGTGGGAACGCACTTCTGCGTCACCCCTGGATGGAAGTCAATGCGCTTTGCCCGGCCCCTGACGGCAGGATCAACATACCGTTCCTACGTCAAGATGATACCGACACACGAAGACGCCGGTGTGTTTTTGGGTGATGTGTACATCCTCCAGGACGACACTATCATAGGCCAGGTGGGAGATATCAAGTTCCGCAAGTAGTAAGTAATCCCGCGAGGAAAGCATCGTTGGGAGAATAATGCTAACAAGCCCGAAAGCCCACGACTCCTGCTCGATCGCTTTTTCTCTGCCCCTGACTCGACGAAAGGTGCCGCCACTCACAAGCCGGCCGATGCAAGGCCAATAATAGCTCCTGCCTTGCAGCCCCCGGTAGCACAGGTCAGAGCAGACAAATTGACAGTCGTATCAGTTCCAGTGCCGCCCGACGCTAGTCCCGAAGCGAGAAAACCACAGCCAGTCACAGAAGTTCCTGTGACGGAAACCTCACCAATACCTGAGGATAGCATCACAACGAAAGCAATGCTGCTCATTGCTACCGAAACTGCGCTCGATGCATCTGAGCTCCAAGATGGCGTTTCATTTGCCAATGTAGGAGTTGACAGCTTGATGAGTTTGGTCGTCGCAGAGAAGCTGCGCGAGGTCCTTGGTGTCACTATCAGTGGTAGTCTGTTTTTGGAGTATCCAACTGTTGGAGACTTGAGAGCCTGGCTTTTGGAGTATTATGGCTAGATGAAAGAGATAAGGGGGCTCACGGGACTCTTTCTGGGAGGATTGGACATATGCGGGCTTGTATAAAGGCTTGCTGTCGTTGGCTCCGTCAAAATGAAAATAAGAGAGCTGTCTCCTAATTTTCTGTTTCTGGGTTCGAGACTGTCGAGGGGTTGATATCGCTGCATTGACTGAATGCGAGGTTGTGCCTCATGTTATTCCCTCCGCAATGTAAGCTTTTTCGTGTTTGAAAAGAAGCCAGTTTGCGCCTCATGCGTCTTGAAAGTTAAAACAGTCAAACGTGTACCCACCATCTCCTCTCTTCCAACCAAGCTCGACTTAAGCAATAACCAAACATGTATACACATACCTAAGTAAAGTTTCGTTCGGTATGTGAGTCGCCATATTTCATGAGGGGCCATATCTTGCACCACCTGTACTGTGCCTTCCCATTAAGTACTTAATCAGACACGTCGTAGCTAGTACGGATGTCATTCTTCCACTCTACATACTTCAACAACAGACACGCATTGACCCAGATTCACTGCTACTATCACAGGGTCCTAACTAACCTCCCTTAGATAACCTGAAGGTAGTCATAATCTGTGCCGCCCCATCTCTGCTACGTACTCCGCCTACCTGTGTTTCAATCAGCCTTCGTTAATACTCCCTCTCCTTACCCGCCGGAGCGCCGTCAAATCAATCAATACTCTTCTTCTCTCCACCTGCATACCGTCGATTCACCTCCTACCTTCTTTGGCCCAGCACCCATGGCTTCTCCACTACGCCCGCGAAGCAGATCGTCCATCGAAAGGCTTGCCAAAGACTTATGGGTGCGGACTGCGACGCAAGAAGAAGAGCTATGGGTTCTGCGCACGGCGGGGGAGTCACAGCATCGCGAGGAGATGTATCGGCAAGGCGTAGTTCGTGCCTACCGCATGGAGTTTGGCAAACCACTGCGGGAGATGGACTTCCCCGCTTTCATTGATACATGCAACAAGTCGGTGCCGATTTATATCTTGAGAGGCGATTCCTATCGTTCACTGGGAGTGGAGCTCCATAATTACATCTACCGCGGCTGGTTCCGCCCCTACCGCAGCGAGATTGAACATGAACGCTTCTTGTGCAAGTTCATTCACGTCTACGGCTTCCCCCAAGACACCAAGCTTTCACTTCCCATCACTGCTGCTGCCATGACTATGGTGAATCAAGACGTCTGCGCCGAGGCGGAAAAGACTCGCCGCAGAATTCACCACATGATTGTTTCTCGCAATCTTGGTCGAACTTGGAACACCGACCACCTCGAACGGACCAGGTTTCACATTATCCAACCATTGTTCCGCGCAATACTTATCCTGGTTGCCGGGTGGGACTACCAGCTCCAGGACTCCAGTGCCGTGGGCCCAATTCCTGCCCATCTAGTTCTTACCGGCATAACCGACGGTCTGAGTGCGCCCATCACCTTCGAATCTATCTCGGGGAAAATAGACGCCGACGTAAGAGACGCGTCCGGGACAGTCAAAACCACACTGGAGACAGCGGTTGATTTCGTCATGGGTTTGGAGGAGAGAGAAGCTGCAGCATTCGGCCTCCGGCCTGACCCAGTCACGACGTGCAAACCTCCCGGGTTGAATGGAACGCTTCCGGTGGGGCCTACCTCTCGGTTCGTCGACACGGAGAGATTTCCGCATTGGGGGGGGGGGGGGCCCGGGCATGACGCAGATACCCGGCTAATGATGGGTTGGGAAAAAAGAGCGTTCTCATCAACTAGATAGACCTGGCCCTCTGGGTTAGAATTTGGTGACTAATTATTATTATTATTATTCTATTTAACGCCCGGGAAAGGCCCATGAAATGGGGTAGTAATCAGTCGAGGTTCCTTTCCGAAGCCTCCCATAGGGCATAGGGGCGTGTCTGGCTGTAAGAGCAGCTCCCACATCAGACAAATCTAGCCAACAGGCGCCGTGGTGTTCTCGTAGGGGGTCCCTTCCTGAATTTGGTGACTAAGGGGGTCTAACAACACATACTTACTATGATAGTTAATATCAGGGTTTTGAAACTCGCTTTAGGGCTTCGATAGCCTATCCTTTCCTTATCCCGAGTGTGACTTCTAATTATAGCATATAGCTAACTCACATCCAGTCCACCTCGGGCAACACTCGCTTGCCACTTTCCACTATTACAAATGCGGATAGAGAGGCAACTGCCACTAGATATGCAGGCAAAAGCGATGAATATCAAAGGACCGCCTACCAACCGTTAATACCTACATCTAAGGCCAGATGAAGTGGGGCGAGGCAGTCATTTAATGCTCATTCCACGGGGCAAGGTAGACGCTTTTTATACGTACGTAGATTATCCACCTAAGAAGCCATAATGCTTCTGCCCCTATCTGCCGTTATGCGCAACCCCGCAATGACCCTTAAAACATGGGACACCAACTTCTTCGAGATGGCCTTTAATCCGTGCCGATGCATGCTTTGCCTATCGAGTGCCACCGCAGCGCTTGGGGCGAACACCAAGGCCTGGCCTGTTTTCATTTCAACGATCTGAGTGGATAGGTCGGATATATGATCGTCTGTCAACACGGAAGTCAGTCCGTCCAAGCTAAGCCGTGGGCAATAACATTTCTCCTCGTCATGTCCAGTTGTGTTAGGCCGATTTATCACCACGCTCGCGACCTTGGAAATGCCCGCGAGATGCTTTGTTAGGGCCGACAGCTAGCAGTAGGGCGAGCTGAACCGATGCACGATGGCCACGCTGCACAGGTCGCGCCGCTTTGGGGAAAGGAAATCGTCGGCTATTGTGCTGTTGTGCGTGGAAATGACGACACGCACTCGAAGGTGGCGCTGTAATCTGATTACGCGCAGCTAGGGTTTACAAGGGGTTGCCCATAGGCCATGGGCTTTTCGGCCCACGGCCCATGGTCCAATAGATTTTTTAAAAAACTTTTTTTCTAATCTGTCGTAAATCTTAAAAATTCAAAAAACTTCATATTTAAAATAAATAAATATCTAAAAATAAAACAAAAATTAAATTAAAAAACCTAAAAAATAAATTTGATTTGATATCAAAATCAAATTTATTTTTTAGGTTTTTTTAATTTATTTTTGTTTTATTTTTAGATATTTATTTATTTTAAATATGAAGTTTTTTGAATTTTTAAGATTTACGACAGATTAGAAAAAAGTTTTTTAAAAAATCTATTGGACCATGGGCCGTGGGCCGAAAAGCCCATGGCCTATGGGCAACCCCTTGTAAACCCTAGCTGCGCGTAATCAGATTACAGCGCCACCTTCGAGTGCGTGTCGTCATTTCCACGCACAACAGCACAATAGCCGACGATTTCCTTTCCCCAAAGCGGCGCGACCTGTGCAGCGTGGCCATCGTGCATCGGTTCAGCTCGCCCTACTGCTAGCTGTCGGCCCTAACAAAGCATCTCGCGGGCATTTCCAAGGTCGCGAGCGTGGTGATAAATCGGCCTAACACAACTGGACATGACGAGGAGAAATGTTATTGCCCACGGCTTAGCTTGGACGGACTGACTTCCGTGTTGACAGACGATCATATATCCGACCTATCCACTCAGATCGTTGAAATGAAAACAGGCCAGGCCTTGGTGTTCGCCCCAAGCGCTGCGGTGGCACTCGATAGGCAAAGCATGCATCGGCACGGATTAAAGGCCATCTCGAAGAAGTTGGTGTCCCATGTTTTAAGGGTCATTGCGGGGTTGCGCATAACGGCAGATAGGGGCAGAAGCATTATGGCTTCTTAGGTGGATAATCTACGTACGTATAAAAAGCGTCTACCTTGCCCCGTGGAATGAGCATTAAATGACTGCCTCGCCCCACTTCATCTGGCCTTAGATGTAGGTATTAACGGTTGGTAGGCGGTCCTTTGATATTCATCGCTTTTGCCTGCATATCTAGTGGCAGTTGCCTCTCTATCCGCATTTGTAATAGTGGAAAGTGGCAAGCGAGTGTTGCCCGAGGTGGACTGGATGTGAGTTAGCTATATGCTATAATTAGAAGTCACACTCGGGATAAGGAAAGGATAGGCTATCGAAGCCCTAAAGCGAGTTTCAAAACCCTGATATTAACTATCATAGTAAGTATGTGTTGTTAGACCCCCTTAGTCACCAAATTCAGGAAGGGACCCCCTACGAGAACACCACGGCGCCTGTTGGCTAGATTTGTCTGATGTGGGAGCTGCTCTTACAGCCAGACACGCCCCTATGCCCTATGGGAGGCTTCGGAAAGGAACCTCGACTGATTACTACCCCATTTCATGGGCCTTTCCCGGGCGTTAAATAGAATAATAATAATAATAATTAGTCACCAAATTCTAACCCAGAGGGCCAGGTCTATCTAGTTGATGAGAACGCTCTTTTTTCCCAACCCATCATTAGCCGGGTATCTGCGTCATGCCCGGGCCCCCCCCCCCCCAATGCGGAAATCTCTCCGTGTCGACGAACCGAGAGGTAGGCCCCACCGGAAGCGTTCCATTCAACCCGGGAGGTTTGCACGTCGTGACTGGGTCAGGCCGGAGGCCGAATGCTGCAGCTTCTCTCTCCTCCAAACCCATGACGAAATCAACCGCTGTCTCCAGTGTGGTTTTGACTGTCCCGGACGCGTCTCTTACGTCGGCGTCTATTTTCCCCGAGATAGATTCGAAGGTGATGGGCGCACTCAGACCGTCGGTTATGCCGGTAAGAACTAGATGGGCAGGAATTGGGCCCACGGCACTGGAGTCCTGGAGCTGGTAGTCCCACCCGGCAACCAGGATAAGTATTGCGCGGAACAATGGTTGGATAATGTGAAACCTGGTCCGTTCGAGGTGGTCGGTGTTCCAAGTTCGACCAAGATTGCGAGAAACAATCATGTGGTGAATTCTGCGGCGAGTCTTTTCCGCCTCGGCGCAGACGTCTTGATTCACCATAGTCATGGCAGCAGCAGTGATGGGAAGTGAAAGCTTGGTGTCTTGGGGGAAGCCGTAGACGTGAATGAACTTGCACAAGAAGCGTTCATGTTCAATCTCGCTGCGGTAGGGGCGGAACCAGCCGCGGTAGATGTAATTATGGAGCTCCACTCCCAGTGAACGATAGGAATCGCCTCTCAAGATATAAATCGGCACCGACTTGTTGCATGTATCAATGAAAGCGGGGAAGTCCATCTCCCGCAGTGGTTTGCCAAACTCCATGCGGTAGGCACGAACTACGCCTTGCCGATACATCTCCTCGCGATGCTGTGACTCCCCCGCCGTGCGCAGAACCCATAGCTCTTCTTCTTGCGTCGCAGTCCGCACCCATAAGTCTTTGGCAAGCCTTTCGATGGACGATCTGCTTCGCGGGCGTAGTGGAGAAGCCATGGGTGCTGGGCCAAAGAAGGTAGGAGGTGAATCGACGGTATGCAGGTGGAGAGAAGAAGAGTATTGATTGATTTGACGGCGCTCCGGCGGGTAAGGAGAGGGAGTATTAACGAAGGCTGATTGAAACACAGGTAGGCGGAGTACGTAGCAGAGATGGGGCGGCACAGATTATGACTACCTTCAGGTTATCTAAGGGAGGTTAGTTAGGACCCTGTGATAGTAGCAGTGAATCTGGGTCAATGCGTGTCTGTTGTTGAAGTATGTAGAGTGGAAGAATGACATCCGTACTAGCTACGACGTGTCTGATTAAGTACTTAATGGGAAGGCACAGTACAGGTGGTGCAAGATATGGCCCCTCATGAAATATGGCGACTCACATACCGAACGAAACTTTACTTAGGTATGTGTATACATGTTTGGTTATTGCTTAAGTCGAGCTTGGTTGGAAGAGAGGAGATGGTGGGTACACGTTTGACTGTTTTAACTTTCAAGACGCATGAGGCGCAAACTGGCTTCTTTTCAAACACGAAAAAGCTTACATTGCGGAGGGAATAACATGAGGCACAACCTCGCATTCAGTCAATGCAGCGATATCAACCCCTCGACAGTCTCGAACCCAGAAACAGAAAATTAGGAGACAGCTCTCTTATTTTCATTTTGACGGAGCCAACGACAGCAAGCCTTTATACAAGCCCGCATATGTCCAATCCTCCCAGAAAGAGTCCCGTGAGCCCCCTTATCTCTTTCATCTAGCCATAATACTCCAAAAGCCAGGCTCTCAAGTCTCCAACAGTTGGATACTCCAAAAACAGACTACCACTGATAGTGACACCAAGGACCTCGCGCAGCTTCTCTGCGACGACCAAACTCATCAAGCTGTCAACTCCTACATTGGCAAATGAAACGCCATCTTGGAGCTCAGATGCATCGAGCGCAGTTTCGGTAGCAATGAGCAGCATTGCTTTCGTTGTGATGCTATCCTCAGGTATTGGTGAGGTTTCCGTCACAGGAACTTCTGTGACTGGCTGTGGTTTTCTCGCTTCGGGACTAGCGTCGGGCGGCACTGGAACTGATACGACTGTCAATTTGTCTGCTCTGACCTGTGCTACCGGGGGCTGCAAGGCAGGAGCTATTATTGGCCTTGCATCGGCCGGCTTGTGAGTGGCGGCACCTTTCGTCGAGTCAGGGGCAGAGAAAAAGCGATCGAGCAGGAGTCGTGGGCTTTCGGGCTTGTTAGCATTATTCTCCCAACGATGCTTTCCTCGCGGGATTACTTACTACTTGCGGAACTTGATATCTCCCACCTGGCCTATGATAGTGTCGTCCTGGAGGATGTACACATCACCCAAAAACACACCGGCGTCTTCGTGTGTCGGTATCATCTTGACGTAGGAACGGTATGTTGATCCTGCCGTCAGGGGCCGGGCAAAGCGCATTGACTTCCATCCAGGGGTGACGCAGAAGTGCGTTCCCACGTCCATCGCGTCCGAGACATTCATGACGAAGCCGGCCAGATGCGCGACGCTGTCGATGAAATAAGGAGGCACAGTCCAATGGCCGCTTTTATCCTGGGACAACTTGATGTCGGCATAAGCCTCAAGCTCGTGAAGAACCACGGATTGCATGCCGCGGTACTTGTCGGCGTAGTCTACAAGGTTACGTGCAAAGAGACCGTACGCCATCTTGCGACTGAACCTGTTGGCTATACCTTGTTCGGCGAGGCGTTGGAGGTCTTGGATGCGTCCCAGCACGAGATGGGCGGCTGGGGTCCAGGACCCCAGCCACTCTGTCGGGTTGCCATATATGACAGTAGCAGTGGCGAAATGTTCGTCCAGAGTGCCGTCGACGTCAACGTTGTGCCAAATGACTTGGGCTTCTCTAGAGTTGATGTCGTCGGTCGATATTGATACCTGGATCGTCTGCGGTACATCACGGTTCTTCTGGGCAACCAACCCCTTGGTCACTTCCAGGTTGGTGATATTAATAGCAATGTCCTTACTTCCCGGCTTTAGTTTTGAGTACAAATACTGGCCAATAGTGTACACTATATCCGCATGAATGGACTGTGTGGGACCACGTTAGTTGCCATCTCTAACCTTTAGTATTTTGTTAAATAAAATGTACGTACTGAAGTCACCACACCGCAATTGTTCATTTTGTGTCCGTATGCGGCATCGTGGAAGTCCTTTTGCATAAGGTCGGATCGAATCGTGACTGTACCAGCAGAGCCGTTGAAAATTTCGCTGATAACACGTTGAACGGTCGAGGTACTGATGGGTGACGAAGGTGGGGCACCGCTTGTCTCAAGAACCTGGCTGGCTTTTTCCTTGGCGTAGAAAGTGTTGCCCTTTGTTAGTGCCCAATCACCATTATATTGGAGCCAGTAAGTCTTATCATTCCAGCTATACGTTGGGAGATCGAGCAGGCGAAGAGCTGGCTCGAAAGGGCGGTGGTATTCATTCCAGGCGATCGGAACCCCCGCAAGATGCAGGGCACCAAGCGCCTGGACCAATGTCTGCCAGTTGTTCTCGCCCCGACGGATTGACGGTGTTGTGACACTAGTCCCCGCGACAATGCTTTTGACGAACCCCATGCACACCGGATGGGGTCCGATCTCAACCCAAGCGGTTGACTTGTCAATGAGGGATATCTTTTGCGCAGCCTCGATCCCGGAAACAAAATCAACGGTTTTGCGAGTTGCCTGTCGGACATAGTTGGCGTTGATAGTCTTATCATCGAAAACCACTTTACCTAACAAGGGGGAAATCACTGGCAGATTTGGGGCTTGGAAAATAGCACCCGACTTTGAGATCCTTTCAAAATCATCAAGAATCTCATCTGTCTGTGCTGAATGAAATGCGAAAGCAACATCAAGAGTGAAACACTTGTAGCCGGCCGCCTCGAGAACCTTTGCAAGGGCTTCGACATCTTCCTTGGTCGCACTTAGGACTGTGTCTTTCGGCCCATTGATGCAGGCGACTTCGAAATGCATGCCATGACCAGCATCTTGGACCTGAGCTAGCGAGGCACGAACCGCAAGCATCTTGTGGCTGCCAACTTGACATTTCTTCTCCAGCATCAAGGCCCTTTGCCCAACTAGGAAAATGGCGTCGCTAGCCGAGAGAACTCCAGCTGTGCAAAGGGCGGCGTACTCCCCAAGACTGTGCCCGACAACGATGTCAGGCTTGACGCCCAGGGAAGCCCAATATTTGGCCAGCGCAATCTCAACACAGACTAGTGCTAGCTGTGTAACAAGAGGGCGATGGATATGCTCTTTGGGAAAACTGCCGTCGATTGCCGGAATGAAGGCAGGGTAGCCTTGATTTTGGGCAATTGAGTCTAGCTGGTCGATCTGCGCTTTGAAATATGGCGATTCTCGGTAGAGTTCTAAGTCCATGCTGTTGTTAGAAGCCCCTTGACCGGTGAAGGCGAAGGCAACAGACGGAGGTCCGGTGGCAGGGATCGACTTGTGCGAATCCAACGAGTCAAGCTGGGACAATAGTTGCTTCTTGAGATGTGAAGCGTCTGAGGCTGTGATGGCCACTCGGTGGTTATAGTGGTGGCGTCTTGCGGTAGTGGTGTATGACAGGTCGGACAGTGAAACATCTGGATGGGCGTCCAGATATGCTAGGAGCCGCTCTAGATTCCCCTTAAGCGAGTTCTTGCTTTTAGCGGAGATAGCAATGATAGGCGCCGGTCGAGTGTCCACCCCAACAACTTCATGGATAGGTCCCTCTTCAAGCGCTATAGTAGTGTTGCCCCCAGCCGCGCTGAAGTTATTCACCATTGCAATACGCCTTCTTTCTGAGTTCCGAATCCATGGTGTCTTTTGGTAAGGAATGTTCAAGTTGCGTTTCCCCAGATCACTGGGGAAGCCGGGGTTAATCTTGTCTTTAATGCCCACATGGGGTGGGATGGCCCCCTTTTCGAACATCAGCAATACTTTGATCAAAGCTGTGACCCCCGCCACAGCCTCGCCGTGGCCAACATTTGACTTCACTGCACCAATGTACAGTGGGTTCTTGCTGCTACGCCTTTTGGTGATCGGTGCGAAGACTTCGCTCACAGACTGCATCTCTTCCGAGTCGCCTGCCTGCGTGCCAGTGCCGTGCATTTCAACAAAGCTCACATCGAGAGGATCGAGCCCGGAATCCCGCAAGACCTCCCTGGAAAGAAAGGCTTGCGATGGAGCGTGCGGGTGCGTAATTGAGACTGCCTCTGCTGAATGATTGGTTCCGGCGCCCAGGATCACGCCGAGAATATTGTCGTTGTCGGCCTCGGCGTCTTGGAGTCTGCATCATATTCGGAGTTAGTTATGTCAATGTTCAGATGAAAAAGGGTATTAAACCGTGTCTAGAGAACTTATAGAAAAGCAGTGGGCATATTCAAGACTCAGCCGGATAGCGGTCGATTACATTGAGGATAATAGCGAAATAATTAGTGTTGGATGGCTCCGAAATCTGCTTACCTCTTCATAACAATGGATCCAATGCCGTCAGCGCGACAGTAGCCATCCGCTGTTGCATCCCATGTTTTGCAGGCGTTAGGGGTTTTAGAAAGAAAGTGCCCATTTCCTAACCCGGCGAAAGCGTCCGAATTGGTAAGAACGTTCATCCCTCCCGCCACGACAGTGTCGGTATCTCCATTCCATAAAGAAGTACACGCTGCCTATGAGAATGTATTAGCGAAAAATAACCAGGCATCGGAATAGATCTAACATACTTGAATCGTCGCCAAACTTGATGAGCAGGCAGTATCAATGCTATAACTTGGACCGGAGAACTTGAAGAAATAATTGATTCTTCCGGGACCAAAGGCACGACAACCCCCGGGAATGAAGTACGTGCTGATTTCTTGGGCTGTGTTGACCTCCCTATAATCGTCTGACGCCTGACCGTAAAATGTACCGATACGATGTAGGTTCGTAGCAGCGGTCCTGTCAGCCACGTAGCCAGCCCTTTCAAGAGCTTCATGAGCTGTCACCAAGGCGAGCCTCTGCATTGGGTCAGTCTGTTGTGCTTCTCGGGGGCTCATATTGAAGAAGCCAGCATCGAACAGACCAGGTTCGTCAATAAAACAACCGTAAGGCGTAATGCTGGTATTTATTCTTTTGCCGGTAGGGTCATGATGCGTTTCCACATCGAAACGATCTGCAGGGACTTTTCGGTGCACATCCAGCCCCTTTTCTAACAGCTCCCAGAATTTCTCGGTATCAGTTGCGCCACTGGGCATGCGGCATGACATGCCAATTATTGCAATTTTGGATTGCAATGACCCCCGAGGACCAGGCAGGCTGTTGTTGCTCTGGGAAATCCAATGCATCAAGTCCACTGTGGTAGTTCGGGAATCGGCCCCACTGGCATCCAAGGCCTTCAGGAGCTCATGCACCGGTAATGAGTTTCGAAAGACAAGCACTTCCGCTTCGGTTGTCCCTGAATCTTTCGCACAGTGAACGATTCGATTGATGACATTGTCCCACTCGATTTTCTGGGTCAATATCTCAGTGACGACTTCCTCAAAGAGATCGGTCACTGTCGTGGCACAAAACGGTTCCCCCGTACTCGTGGAGAAGAGTCGGATGGTTGGGGAGTATCCTTTGCCCAAATTGTCGAGCACGCTCCGTCCGACAACCTCGTGCACGTGCGTCTCATCATAGACGTGTCGTGCATGGCATAACCCGCCATAGACTGGCAAACTCACCAGTTTTCGATCCCTGAAGAAATCAGAAAGACGAAGGAGGCTCTTCAATCTGTTCGGTGGACCACTTATTGTAACGGATGTCCTGCTCAGAGCACTGATGAATATTTCGCTAGAGATGGCACATGGCTAATATTCTGTTAGTACTTGTACCCCTTTGTTGCTACACCATACGATGACTCACCTCTCGTGTGTGTAGCTCATCTAGCTCTTTCTGAACATCTACCGGTGCCACGTCGGGAACGACATAGGCCCACGAGTCAGGCTTCCCGGTAGATGAGGAATCAGGCGGCTGTAAGTTCTGGGAAACGTTGTTGACAAGGACACCGAGACGGAATGCGATACGAACAGCCTCCGCTCCTGCGAGGGGGAGGTCTGCAATACTTGGGGAAGTGGAGATTGCAGCGGCTGCTACCAAGCCAATTCCCAAACCAGCAAGACAGTAGCTTGGTGAGGCAGGACAAAACTGACGATCAGATGTTTCGTGGTATCTTTGAATGCATGTAAGTATCCTTGTCTTGACGATGGTGGGAATCACATACCCGATGAAAGTGGCGATCTCAAAGGCGCAGAGCAGAATTCCATCTATAGAGCCACACAGAGGGCCGGTTCTCAACTCGGCATGTCCTGCGAAGTCAAAAATGGTTTTGAATACTGGGATCAATGCTCGTGTCTCGTTTGGAAGTTTGCGTATCTCCTCCCGGACAGCCAAAGTTGCTTCGTCGATAAATCGACTGAGAATCGAGTGTTGTCTCGACTTGCTGTGACTCAATATCTGCCGAAAAAGGCCACTCAAGTCATCAGAAGGGAACTCATTGCTGAAATACCCTAATGTGATTCTTGGTGGTTCCCCGGGTGTTTTCAGGGAGACCCAACTTGTGCCGGATTGGGCTGACATATTGAAGATAGGACTGAAGTAGATAGTCTGTACTGCAAGCAAATAAAACTCTTGAAGTGCGAAATATTGTTTGATGTAAGTTATGAGTATTTAATAAATCTAACAGAGGAACAATGGCCCCTGTGTTTGCGGCTCTTTTCCGAGCCGTCTGCAAACAGCCGTCGGCCACTTCATCTCACTGGGATAACATTCTCACTTCAAGTAAGCCATGAAACAGACAAGGGTGGTAATCAACCGAGAGAGCTGACTCCTCGGCGCGATGTGAGCAATCCACTCTGACCCGATTCTCACCACCCGGATCCGAAATGACGCGTTACCAGAGGGAATAACACGCAGTGTATGCACAAGACCGGGCACCCAAAAGGGAACAGAAGACATAATAGCGGTAGCTATAACCTAGTGCGCAACCGCGGGTCTGACATATACGTCTAACACAACACTGAAAAACCTAGGCTCCCTGCATACCTCTCCAATTACCCGCGCATATTTTCTCCAGGCGCTCTTCCTTGAGCAGATTCTTTGAGTAGACACTTCGAAATGGTTGGAGAGGGGGGCTATCGCCAAATCAACAAAGCGTTGAATATCTGCGCCTTCGAAGATTACCTCGATGGTCAACAGAGAAGCCTTCCACCCCTCGACGATGTAGCCCAACTAAGTCCTCGTGTTGTCCGCATCCTGGGCCAAAATCCAGGAAAGGTAAGAAATCATTCGCGGAACTCAATTCTTAGTTTCCTCTATAGAAACTGATCACTTGACCACAGTTCACACTTCAGGGTACGAATACGTATATCATAGGCACAGGGAAACAGAGACTCCTCATTGATACCGGTCAAGGAATCCCTGATTGGGCAGACTTGATATCTTCGGTTCTGGCCGACTCTGCTGTGACCATTTCAGCTGTGCTGCTGTCGCATTGGCACGGGGACCATACCGGCGGAGTGCCCGACCTCCTTCGTCTCTACCCGAGCCTCCCGAACCGTATATACAAACACACTCCTGGCAAGGGACAACAGGCCATAACAGATGGTCAGATTTTCAAAGTCGAAGGGGCCACCGTTCGAGCGGTGCACGCCCCTGGCCATTCGCACGATCACATGTGCTTTATTATCGAAGAAGAAAATGCCATGTTTACCGGCGACAATGTTCTCGGTCACGGGACGGCGGCAGTAGAGGTCTTAAGTCTCTGGATGGGGACCTTGCGTCTGATGCAATCGCACAATTGTGGTAGGGGATATCCCGCCCATGGTGAAGTCATCCCCGACCTCAACGCCAAGATATCGGGGGAGCTCGAGTCAAAGGAAAGACGCGAGAGACAGGTTCTACAGACATTGAATCGCATAAAGAAGGAGCAACGTGGGAAAGGCAGCGTGACTGTCAAGAGCCTGGTCACGGAGATGTATGGCGAGACGGACCAGCAGATGAGAGAGCAGGCACTGGAACCGTTCATTGACGAGGTATTAAGGAAGTTGACTGAGGATGATAAAGTGGCCTTTGAGATTAGAGCTGGTGAGAAGAAATGGTTTGCTATTGCCGCTCTTTAGAGTCGTGCTGTAAATGTCCTCCGACCACTAGATAGCTGCATGCCATCCGCTAGGGTATGGACTTTCTGGAGAGCTTCCTTTTGCCCATTAGACAGAATTTCAATATAGACCTACCGCCTCATCTAAAATTCTTACAATATTAGGGGAGAACACCTGAGACGCTGTATGCTTGGGCCCCTTACGTCCTAGCCCACGGGTTTTTTAAAACCCCTAAAAAAAGCCCATGGGCCGTGGGTAGTTGCCAAGCCTATGCCAAGTATTTAGTTTGGGTACCCATGGGCTCACTTGGGCCGTAGGCCGCCAAGAGATGGGCCGGGTCTGTAAACCCTAATATCGAGTTCAAGGTGGTAATTACTGTTCGACTTGCAAGCTATGCTTTCTTCTGATAGAATAGTATTACCTAGCCATTGTTATAGGTGCTTAGCACTATCACCCACCTTCGCAGCCATCCCCGGGCCTTTCTAGCGCACACACTCTTTTTCTCTTCTATAGCTATTTCACATTGTCGGTATATACCATATCCAGCACTCATTTTCTTGCCGCTTATCATGCGCCATAGCTAGGGGTTTCGAGGAATCGTGCATGAAATCTGGGCTGTCTTGATGCTTATAGACCTGCGGGGCCAGCAGTTCGGAGGAATATACTTTTCTCTTGGTGGGGCTGGGATGTGGGTGAGAACACTGCATCAATTAGACCGATGCATTTTTACAAAAACATTAGTCTCGGTCGCCTTACTATGTGTCACATGAAAAATATTATGTATAAGATTGGTCCGAAGTCCGAAGAGGTATCGTCGGCGATGATGTAAGGCCGTTTAACACTTTGGGGATTGAGCACTAACATAACACCCCTCTAGTACGATACTTATCGGGCTTGGGGCACGGAAGATTGAGTCGAAAAGACCGAGATTCTCGCGCCAAATAGAGCTCACGTTTAACTAAGAAGTTTCATCGGCATCAACAACTCGTATGGGGAACGGCTTTCGTAACAAGCAGATTTGACATCATGCGTATAGTCTGACTCTAAAATAATTCGAACAACATACAAGAAAAAAATAAACAATTATGCGCATTAGCGCAACCATCTTACTCGATTCCATCTCAAATAACTTTACTCGATTGGACAGCCATGTCACAGATCCCGCCCAAGTCCCCCCCAGGCTTAGAGCCATGCAAATACTTGTGTTTGACGATTTGCGGCTATCGTAAGCCCGGAATGAGCGAAGAAGACTATAGATACCACATGACTCAGGTATCTGTACCAATGACGAAGGATCTGATGGCGAAATATGGCATCAAAAGATGGACGATGGTAAGCGACCATGTGTATACTTGACTTGTCACAACCATTGACATGGAATGAAGATCCATAACCCTGAAGCTACACGCTCGTTGATGTCAGAGCTTTTCGATCCTCAGATGACAGTGGTTGCCGACTTTGATTGCTTCAGTCAAGTCGTGTTTGAGAGTCTAGAAGACTACAAACGGATCAAGCAGGATCCTTGGTACAAGGAGCATTTGATTGGAGACCATGAAAAGTTTGCAGATACTAAGAGGAGCAAGTAAGTAAACACGGTTTTATCTTATATCCTTTGACAAAGTAGCTGGTTAACTCAAGTTAGAATGACTATCGGCTGGATCGAGGAATGGATCAAAGATGGGAAGCCTGTCAACGGACTAGAGTTTGATTAAGCGTTTGTGCATCTGAGGAAGTCGCAGTAGCGGCTTACGGATTGCCAAATATCCCTAAAACTCGTGGCTAAAGCTCATACATGTGATGATTTTGGTGCCAAATAAATCACGATACTTGAACCTTGAAATTGACAATCTAGACTTTAAGTCTGGCCTTTGGAGGGCAGTTCATTCTAACTGCTTTGACACGAGGAAAGTGAGAAAATTGGGTATTAGATCATGGCATAGACCAGATAGTAGAGAGAATAAGCTGAATTGAGTTGTAATATCTAGCAGTCATGAAGCGAGATAGTGGAGAGAATGACCAGCACGCCACTTCACATGCACTTCTCACGTGTGTAGCTAGCTTGGGTACAATGAAGAGTGACGTTTATACGTTTCATGTTACAATTCGACTAAATCTCGACAGTCTTACGGTTAACTCTAGGAACTCGAGACAAATGGTCTACCCATCTTAGAATAGATCGATCAAGCATCGCTTTGACTTTGGCCCTAAAAGGAAGAACATTTCTGGTTCCATGTCTTCGTCGCAGAAGCCCTCTGCAGGTGAGACTTTGGCGTTTGGAAAAGTCCGAAAGAAGATAGCTGTAGCCATGCGGAGCTCCATACGAGCGAGATGGATTCCCAGACAAACTACTTCCTGGTCAGAGAAGTCAAGACATATTTAACAGTGTATGATAAGCTTACCACGGCTGCCACCCCCGAAGGGCACGAATGCTTCCTTCATATTCTTTGTCGGATTCTCCCAGCGCAAGGGATCGAACGTCTCAGGATTTGCAAAAACAGCTGAATTGCGGTGCATGTTATAAGCTCCAATACTGACAGTGTAGCCTGCGGGAATATGATACCCAAGAATTTCCGTGCCTCCAGCTGGCACGTCACGCGGAAGTCCAGCGGGCGCAGCGGGATATAGCCGTAGGACCTCTTCGATAACGAGGTTGAGATAGTCCAGTGACTTTACATTTGTATAGTCATATGGATCAGGAAGTTTCTGAAGTTCCTCTAATAATCTCGCTTTGACTTCCGGATGTTTACACACAGACCATATAGTATAGGTCAGTGTATTAGCCTGTGTCGATAGACTTAGCTTCTACTTATCTGGTTTCAACAACAATCGAAAGTCAAGACGTACTGTTGTGTCAGACCCTGCAATGACATACCCCATCGCGTTTGATCTAACTTCATCAAAGGCCATACCATCGTCGCCGGCTTTATACAATTTTGAAAGCAGTGTTGGTTTGGCGCTTTCGCCTTCCTCCTCTACAATGCGGTAGTGACGTGCAATAGACTGCTCGGCGTACTTCACTGTACGACGACGATGCTCATTTGCCGCTTTGATGAAGGGGATGTAAATATAGTGCCCTAGCTGGACGAGAAACGGGAAGGTCACACGGATACCGCCGAGCTTATTAACCGTTTCGAGATCACGTATGTATTGGTTTTTCTGTAAACTCAAGTAAGCGACAAACACTCTTCGGGGATCTCCAAAATTCGAACCTCTCCCGTTTCCAGCATCTGGAACCCCTGACCGAAGCTCAGTTCGCCAATCACATCTGTGGCCATGGCAAGAAACCAATGAAACACGTCCTGTCCCACGGTTAGAATCCCGTCTTTCAAGTCGGTTCAAGACACTGACAGTTGCACCACGCCTATGGGCCTCATCGCTCATCCGCTCAATCGCTAGTTGAAGCTTGCTCTCAATTATCGGCAAGTGTGTTGACAAGCTGGACTCCGCAAGCCCTGATGAAAGGAGCCTTCTGTAGTGCCTGTGGACGTCGATATCACGTGTGCTGAATACGTTTGGTGTGCCATTCAAGAGCCTGTCGTAGAATTCTGCCTTTGGAAACTCGCCCTTCACGCTGTATACCTTGCGTGTCACGCTCGGGTCCCGAAGGCTGAGCTCCTGGGGACTTATGCGGACTATAGGTCCTGAAATTGACCATCAGCTACCTGGAGCAGAGCTCGGATCGCCCAAGCAATCATGACGCTTACCATATTTTTCGTGGAGTTTGTTCACGTATAATATCTTGGTTCCTTTGACAGTGGTGTATTGAATAATGGCGTCCGTCAGAATGGTGTACCACGGCCCTGGAAACTTTGCTATGGGACTCCTGAACACGTTATAAATCCACTTGAAACCAATTAGCGCCACATATATAGGTACACAAGTCAGGGAGGGTAATAAGGGGCCGTACTACAATCAGTGCCAGCACGATGGCGTTGGCAATCAATGCATACTGGATGTTACCAGAGCTGTACATGGCGAATTGGGGAAGCTTTTTGGCGAGGATGTTTAGCGGAAAAATGGTTACTCGGGCTACTGGATCAGTGAACTTGTATCAGCCAAGATTGACGTGCCCAGATAAAGTTCGACACAAGTGGTTTAAGTGACGTTCCGTAATAACTCAACATTGAAGTTGGCAGGTGAGAAGTTCTACGAGTCAAGGTCAGCCGGAACATGCGAGAGTGCGCTGTAGCACCGCGACGCTGCCAAATTGTGCGGGGCCAAACACTGCGCACATGAAGAAGTAACAGTCGAAACAAGTAATCGTAGCTTCTGTGGTCGCTGACGTGAGCGCTTACATCACAGCCAGCAACCCGCGTCATAGTCTACTGTAGAAATTGTCATATCTGAAAAAGATTCTAGCTATGCATGACCCACAGCCACCAAAATGCAGGACAGTGGGTGATTCGGGGTTCTAATCGCGCGATCCGTATCCAAGTCTCAGTGAACTGCTCATCATGCCATAATCAACTACACCAAATCGGGGTATTACTGAGAGGGGTGCGGAGTCCGAGCTCACGAAACAAAACCAGAATCAGCAGTGGCTGGTAAAATGTGTCTGCTCGGGAATATAGGACTATCGAGTCTCGGTTGGTTCGATCCCTTCCGAGCCAGGCCTGGTTATCTTCGTACACACTATCGGCCTTTGATGACAATCAAGCTACGCGGGCCAACTCGCCTTATTTTACTAGAGCATAGAAAGAAATCATGTAACAACTCGGAGTGGGAAAACAAAATCAGGTGATCATGGAACTGGCGCAAGCCTCTAAATATCGAAGTTGTTTCTTAACTAGTTTCAGGAGTTGCAGCGTATAATGCAGAGTATGTTGAATATTTCTGGTTGTTTTGAAAGATTCTGTTAGAAAATGGCCCTTTACAATCTCATAGTCACATCTTTCATAGGAGTTGGCCTCCCGATCCTCTTCATTCTGATAGTACGATGGCTTCGTGCTACGCGGCGCCCACCGAACTTCCCCCCTGGTCCTCCTACCAGGCTAGGCTTGGGAAACTTTCACCAAATTCCAGCGGCCTACAACTTTACTAAGGTCCATGAATGGGCCCAGGAGTACGGTGCCATCACGGGCCTCAAGATTGGCACCAAAAACATGGTAATAGTCAACAACGCTGAGCTTGTACACGAGTTCCTGGTCAAAAGGTCTGCGCTCGTGAATGCTAGACCAGAGGTCTACATGGCCCAAAGACATGTATTACCAGATCTATGGAAGCCGTACAGTTTACTATCACCTCCGAGAGAAAGTAAAATGTTACGGACGATGGGAAAGGAGTACATCACTGGCGCGGGCCTCCTGAAGCTGGGACCCATGCAGAAAGTCGCCGGCACGCGACTTCTAGATAATCTGGTCGACGCTGGTGATGAGTGGTTTCAGAAAGTCTTGGATTGGTATGTATAGCGAAGCTAAGACTAATGGACTCATCTGGCTCACGCGTTTGTATAGGTCCTTATCTACACCGACCTGGTTCATGGCTGGAGTTAGGCCTCAGGATCTAGGTGAAGATTGGATTCGGCGGTATCAAGCTGCACAAAGAATGTTTCTTGGTTATCTTGACCCGGACCAGTCACCAAGGGCTGACATTTTTCCCGTCCTGCGTTGGGTGCCCTGGCTTCTTTCCGAGAACAAACGCAAAGCTAAGGTCACACGCCAAGCCCTGCTTGATACTTGGAAACCCGTGATGGACGCGGGCAGAAGTGGAAGAAAAGGCTCCATGACGCCATTCTCGTCGAAAGTTCTAGCACAAGCGGCCGATCCATCAGTTAACTTTACCGATGATGAAGTCAATGTGTTCATCGGCGGTTTATTGTATGTTTCTCCATTCTTCTGGTTATGCTTTTGTATTTCTTCCTCATATGAACACGCGCTTACACGTTAAGTGACGCCACCTGGACATCCACCGTCATGAGTGTCAACAACCTGGTTCAGGCACTAGCAAGCCACCCCGAAGTTCAGGGTAAAGTACAGGATGAGATAGAGAGCGTCTTCGCCCAGGATGGTGGCAGCCCTTTGGCCCTCCCGGAACATATCAGAATCGAGAGAATGCCTTATCTCAGTGCCTGCGTTATGGAGGTGCTACGGTGGCGACCTCTCAGTTCCTATGTCTTTGGGCCCTTTGGGCTTCCACGCGAGACGACAGAGGATATGATTGTCTCGGGCTACCACATTCCCAAAGGGACCACCGTCGTAATCAACCAGTGGTCTATCGCACACGACGAAAAGTTCTATGACGACCCCTCATCCTTCAAACCAGAGCGCTGGCTCAAGGATCCAGTTGGTGCCAAACCTGGTGTTTCGCAGCCCCACAGGAAAGCCACATATTCATTCGGCATGGGATCCAGAGAATGCCTCGGCAAAGATTATTTCTATCAAAACATCAAAATTGTTTTCGCTCTCATTTTGTGGGCATTTGATATCAAGCCCACCGACACATTAGATACGAACCCCTCATCGGGTTATCTTCCGTCAACTGTGTTGCAAGCAAAGCCGTTCAAGGTCGCTTTTGTACCTCGCACACAAGACACGAAAGAAGCAATTGCGCAAGCAAAGATAGATGGAGAGGCCAAGAGAAACGAACTCCTCGGTTTGTGAGGTAGAATCCACTGTTTAGAATATCCATGATAAAGAGGACAAGGAAGCTGCTGTTTTACATACGCATGTGTCGAAATAGGGGTAGTTGATTCATTTCACATCCCTCGAAAGAATGAATGTAGACTCCCACGGAGCTCTTGGGATCTTTCTGCTTTTACAACTTTCTATGAATATAGACATTACCTATATATTGCTCTACTGTTTTTCACAGTTAGAAGTCCGGGGTGTTGTAGAAATTAATGGGGGCTTCTACAATTAAGCAACTCCCGCAACACAGGAGTAGGCTAACCCACTACAAAATACAGTATGACAGAGATAAAAAGCGCCAAGTAGACCGAGCTATAAGAAACCTTTAATTTTGATTATTATGTACCTCATTTGTTAAAAATGTAGTTTTGAATAACAACTTCTTAGTGAAGTATGAGATATATGAGCGTACTATTCAGTTGAGTGACTAGAATCTATGGAAAGATGAGAGATGGGAAGGACCTTCTTATGTACATAATGAGCCCGTGACAGTGTAGTGACCCCTTGACCTAAAACCACTTCAACACTTCTCGCTGCACTGTCGAAGATCCTGCAATTTGCTCGTCAAGCCTCTCTAAGTAGTTGTTCCAGCTTCATCATATATCAGGAGTGAACCTATTACCAACAACAGCACGATATTCCTCATATGAGCTGCTGTATTCGTGCCTTGTGGATGCTCAAATAGAACTTTTGTATCGGCGATCCCAGCCCAAGTCCAACATAACAGGAATATGCCCAAAACCTTCCTCTCTCTTTGCAACAGTAAGGTATAAACGAAGATTCCGGCGCCAAGATTACGACCGGTTGCAGAAGGCATCAACGTGGATGTATCAGCGGTTGCATGGGGAAGCCCAAAGACCACAGACCCTGCAATAAAATGTCAGCAAAAGGTCGACGCGCCTCGATTGAAGGATGGAAATACATTGCAGTGGGTCGATGAAAGTCCCTTTGATCCCAGAGTAGACAAGAAGGGACCCTATCAGCCCACTAAATGAGTCTAGAAAAAGCGAGTAGAAGTATGGCAGACTTGATGCTGCCATGTTGAGCAGTTTAATCTACCTAGGTAGTCAAAGATGAGGTTTGTTCTATCAATATGGGAATAACAAAGACAGACTATTAGACAGAAAGATGAAGACCAGAACGCTAGCTTCCGAGAACTGAAGGCAGTCAACCTCATGTTCGATCAATCGGACTGTACCCTTTCCTTTTCACATTGAATGCAAGTAGCCCGGTTCCTCCGGCTAGAGATGATTCATAACACCGCCTGCTACCAAATGCATATTACGTCGAGGTTACTGAACACGTAATGGATAGACGGTTCTACGCATGATGATAGTATCGGACTATTTCATCTATAATCGCCAAAGTCCGAACGAATTGAATATAGCAAGAAGCTTGAGGGGCGAGAGGGGTACTGAATCAGCCACAAAGTAATTGCTGACAGCATAAGTGTACCCAGTTGGGGGCTGCCCAGGGGAAAAAGCAATGCGGGGCGCATGTGATGTGCCTCAATGAGGCTTGTTGCTGCGACTGTCCGAGTTTTCCGGAGGGTATCCGAAGGAATGCAGGCGGCTGCACGTATGATGTGATCGGGTTTTGTGTTGCTTATTGTCCGAATTGTCCGAATTGTCCGAAAGGTATTACATGAGGACCTATGTACCTACCCACCAAATATACCTAGGTACGTAAATGACCAAAATAGCTGAGTCTTAATACACCAATAGCGAGCGCTGTTAAGAATTAACCCAACTAACCATTTGTGCATAAACACCATTACTCCAATTATTCTACAGGTGGGACAAATGGAAAGGCCATAGTCAGAATCTTGTCAGCGCTGACGGAAGGCAAAAGCCTGTGACTGTTGATTTTCTATTCTTTGTTCATCATTTGGTAGAGGTCACCGTTTTCCTATGAAGACTGCTGTCCGATTAGGAGTTTTACTATACATGGTAGGCGGAATGTCTGGTCTTGGATAAACAAAGTGGTGCTGGTCAAGCCCAACGCGGTATTTCATAGCCCAAACTCGCGTCAATTTGACATAATAAGTACGACTAGTTAACTGCACTTATTACAACGCGTGATAAGAGTGTCAACGCAAAAGCATACGACATAATTATACTCTTAGGATTAATATCGTTATCCTTTATCAGCATTCAAGGATACCGAGCAGTGCCTGTACGAATAGCTTCCAAAGTCATTTTTTATTACTAGCTTGATCTAGAAGAATCAAGGGGGCAACCAAAACTTCCTAACTTGGTAGACAATGTTTCGTTAGACGTCGTCTACAACTCGCGCGTGTCAGCGTAGCATTGCGACAAAGCTGCGTCAACATGCCTCGCGCCAGACACATCGGTCGTCTCTACGAGTGTCCGAACCTCAGCCACCTCAGCATCCGTAAGGTCGACATCAAGGGTACCCCAATTCTCCTCCAAGTACTTGATGCGCTTGGTGCCCGGGATGGGAATAATGTCGTCGCCTTGTTTCAGGAGCCAAGCTAGAGCCAATTGGCCAGGCGTGATGTGCTTCCTGTCGGCGATCGCCTTGAATTTGTTAACCAGTTGGACGTTGGCGTCAAAGTTCTCGCCTGCGAACCGGGGAAATCCAGCTCGCATATCGCCCTCCTTCGCGACTGCGCCTTTCTGGGTTAGGGTCCCCGTGAGCAGGCCCTGCCCAAGCGGCGAGTAGCATACGATGGCGACACCGAGCTCGCGCGCAGTCCGGAGAATGTGGGTGCCACCCGGCCCCTCAGGCTCCCGCTCGAAGACGGAGTACTCCAGTTGGACGGCATCGACGTGCGCAACCGCGCATGCACGGCGCAGCGTCTTGGAACTGACCTCAGACAGCCCAATATACTTAATCTTTCCTTCGCTAAAACGCCATCAGCTATTGGTAATCCCTGAGAGGAAGGGCAGGGTGGGCAATGCTTACGCTTTGAGTTCGGCAAGTGCTTTCATAGTTTCCTCGATTGGAGTCTCGTAATTGGCTCGATGCATGTAATAGAGATCGATATAGTCTGTTCCAAGAATTCTCAGACTCTCGTCGCAGGCCTTCTTAGCATAACCGTATGAAGAGTCGAGCGCCCAGTTTGCGGAACCTTTCACGAAGGCAAACTTGGTGGCGAGGAAAACCTGGTTTCTCTTCCCAGTCTTCTTGAACCACTTGCCCAAAAACTCTTCATTATCCCCATACAGACTGTTGGAAGGATGAGCCAATGCTAGTATAAGTTAGAAATGCGGTCTGATGACTTACTCGGAGGTGTCCCAGTGTGTTGCACCAAGTTCAAGGGCACGGTCGAGTACTGCAAAGCGCTCTTCGTCGCTAGGAGCCACTCCGTATAACGTGGACATGCCCATCAAGCCAAAGCCAAGTGCCGGTACCTTGGGCCCGTTTCGGCCTAGCTTTCTGACAGGGACGTTGGTTGGTGCCATTGTGATTCTCCGGAAGATCTGCCTTGAAATTTGAAAAGATGAAGTTACCAAGTGCTGAAGCTTGAAGTGCGCAATAAGCGTTAAAAAGAAGAGTTGACCATCAATGTCAAGGACCACTGCTCCTTTTATTCCTATGGGCAGCCCTGGTATTGGTTGG
>JAJNNY010000082.1:0-128966 GCA_022453515.1 Astrocystis sublimbata
TGCCAGTCACGTGACCTTATCGATAGAGGGGCTAGCCCACACACTTACTGTATTTAGTGGGATCTGCCTTACGGCTGATCCTTCCCTTCCTTTTTACTTCCTTAACTGTAGATCTTAGTACAATATATCACATATAGCTGGAGCCCTGTCTCTTCGTGAGTGTGACGAGTGCAACAGAAAATACGTACGAAGAATTAGAATAATAGAAACAGAAAGTACATTGAACTTAGGCACTTAGAGAGATTCTTTTATCTATAGCTGTAACTACTCTATTCCCGCTTTTTTTTATACTTATATATATATATATAGTATAAAAAAAAGCGGGAATAGAGTTACAGCTATAGATAAAAGAATCTCTCTAAGTGCCTAAGTTCAATGTACTTTCTGTTTCTATTATTCTAATTCTTCGTACGTATTTTCTGTTGCACTCGTCACACTCACGAAGAGACAGGGCTCCAGCTATATGTGATATATTGTACTAAGATCTACAGTTAAGGAAGTAAAAAGGAAGGGAAGGAGCCGTAAGGCAGATCCCACTAAATACAGTAAGTGTGTGGGCTAGCCCCTCTATCGATAAGGTCACGTGACTGGCAGTGGCATGGCACTGTCAAGGGCTGGCGGTCTGGCAAAGCACCTTACGGCATGGGATGGCTATGTCAAGGTCTGCAAAGGTGCATGCCGTAACTTTTTCTGTAAATAAATAGTTTACGCAAGTCTACCCTATAAGGGACAGTCTCTAGAATCCAATATGATTTTTAAAAGCGACTAGATCTCTAGGCTCTATAACGATCTCTAGGCTATAATTAGCTTAGTAATAGTCTCGGGCTAGAGCCTATAACGTACGGGATACTATTTCTAGCTAAATATAGTACCTAGTATATAACAGCTATAGAGATTGTTACGAAGGTTAGATATGGTCTTAGATTTTAGGGGATAGTCACAGAGCCTATAACCATGCCTGACATCATGTCACAGAACCCCCCCCCCCCTCGCTAGTGTACCTAGGGGCCTAGGTAGCATGCTCGCCTCGCCAGCTGATACGACTGCCCCATACCTAGTTGGTACCTACCTAGGTAGGCAGATAAGATAAGCTTCTATCGGAAATTGCCGCCTCCCTCGTTTACGTAAGGTAAGTCAACCTTGGCCTCAGCCGCCAGTTCGCCCTGAGTTCTTCCACATGCCATGCAGCATCACCCGTTGTTGAACTCAGTCAAAGCACACTGCCGAAACTGCATAAGCGCGAGCTCTTCCACTCGTCAAGATGACCAAAAAACACGATGCTGGGTCTAGACAGGATTTGGCGAAGAGGATGAAGATGAAGGGGTTGCAACGGTTGCGCTTTTACTGCCAGGTGTGCGAGCGGCAAATGAGGGATGAAAATGGATACAAGCAACAGACGAGCCTTCAATTCTTCTACACCTTGTGCGATTTTTGGAATAGCACTGATCGGACTTGTTTAGTACTATGAGCGAAAGCCATGTTCGGCGATGCTACTCGTCGGCGAGGACACCAAAAAACACATTGAAGACTACTCCAACCAATTTCGCCAAAGCTTCATTCAATTGTTGCGCACGAGTCATGGCGAGAAGAGCGTCCAGATCAACCAGTTTTACCAGACATTTATCGCGAACAAGGTAGGTCACGATCTTTCCGGCATCAAACTTTCTGACCACAACTAACGGACACGCTCTCAGGAACACATACATATGAACGCTACGCGGTGGCCCAGCTTGACCGAATTCGCGAAATACCTCGGCAGAGAGGGGTTGTGTAGGGTTGAGGAGACAGACAAGGGAATACACATTGCTTGGATAGACGATTCGCCCGAAGCGCTACGCCGGAAGGAAGCTGTGCGCCGGAAGGAGATGCAGGACAAGGGAGACGAAGAGCGCGAGCAGCGATGATCCGAGAACAGATCCGTCGCGCGAAGAAGTATGTTGCTACACGGGAGCAGGAAGACGACGACAACGACAGGGAGGAGGCCCCGACTAATGGTCTGTCACGCCAAGAAGGCGAAAAAGTTAAGCTTTCCTTTGGATTGAAGCCACTGTTCCTGCGCAGTCGGAAATAGCTTTACGGCAGCGCCGGCTTTGACCGACACGACAGATTTGACGGGCGCGAATACGCGGATTCCGGATGTCGCACAAGCTGCTGGGCTTGTGTCTGCCTCGGCTCCTACGACGAAACCAGGTCCCATAACCATGAAAATGACGGCGAACCGCAGACCAAAAACGTGTTCGCAGCTGCAAAGAAAACGCCTTGGCTGGCGGGCAGAAGAAGGGTTCGTGTTTTGAACAGCCGAAGAAGATGAGCGAGGCGGAGCGGATCATGAAGGAGGAGCTCGAGCGGAGCGATCCCGCGCAGCTCGAGTTTCGAGGGACTCTCTAGCAAGCGCCAGAGGACCTAAAATTGTTGCATAGGCATGTGGAAAGGCGTTCTGGTATACCCATCGGTTAGCAGCTTAAGGGCAATCGACCTTTTGCGGAGTATTGTTCTATTAGTCATTTAGCCAAGCGGACCAAGCTCATATCGAGTTGGATTTTGCAACATTGCAATGCGGCTCCATCTTGAATCAGACTCGTTCAATTTGAGTTGCAACGCCAGAATACATGCATGATACATCCTGCCATCCTTTCATAACTGCAAGTTCTTCTCGTACATGCTGCCTTCGTATAAGGTACCTGCCACTTAATGGCCATTAAGCATGGTCGAGTACTTGAGTTACATACTGCACCTTGGCGCTTGCTTGCGGGTACTGAGTTGTATGCATTGTTGAGGTAGGTACCTATATACCTAGGTATCTACCTAGGTAGTATGAGCATGTCGAATACTCTCCAACCTCGAAGTTAGTGGACATAACCTATATTTAGATCCTAGTCGGTACCGTACCTACTTAGCAGGCTAAAGATCCGCGCTGATGTCATAGTATGGAAGTCTTGGCTGCGGGCCAGAGATGGCTAAAAGCTTAGGTTCAGAACTGACCATTAGTTGGGTTTTACTTCAGTACTAACCTAGGTAGGTACATTCATGTGTATGTATGGCACTGTGCTGCGTACCAACCTACTTAGTAGCCCGTCGAGCCCGTATATGCCGATGCGCACGACGGGCTGCAGTAGTAGATGAACTTTGTAGGGATGTTTCGGGTCATAATACTGTGTTCGAGACGATGCTGCACACTGTCTCTGCTGTGCCAAGCGGACTGTATCAAGGTTGGAAATGACACGGCATGCCCGCAGCCACGGCCCACGGGTGCTAGGGAGGTACCTACTTACCTGCCTAGGCACCTAAGCCTCTGGCCGACGGAGATTGATGGCGCGCAACCCGTCTCTCGTCGCAGCTCATTTGCTGGCAACTGATCAAGCCAACTTTGCCTCATCGCTGCTCCAATGCCGCTTTACCAGTCTATTCGGTACTCATTCGCACAAGCGTGACCGAGCATCGCGTGTTTGCTGCGACCATATCGGATCACGCTTGTAATAGTAAAAGTTTCAATCCCTCCATTAACTCTGTATACATTTTGTGAGTGGTCATCTCCGCCTCATTCCACGTCGTGGACCCCTATTGCGCTCGCTCGCGGCTCGTGCTACTCACTGCTGCAGTCAGTACTTGCAGTACTTGCAGTACTTGCTGCTCATCCGTTGCGCACGATGCCGAAGGCAGCGCGTAGAATGCTGCATACAGTACTGACGTGCGCGCGCAGGACCTCGGGTGCGAGACTACACTGATGCATCTGCCCCTCGCGCCAGCCTTTTCTTTCCTCTTCTCGACCCTGTTTAATTCGATATTATAATGGCCTCGGATACGCCTAGTTCAGCATGGCATCCGGCGAAGAGGCCGAATTCCCTCGCTGGCGACGCTTCTTTCCAGAACAACAACTCAGCCATAAACGAATCCCACCAGCATGTCGCAACTGGCTCTCCGAGCGAGCACGCTCCCTCTGCAGAAGACCTTGCATCCCAACCCCCGATCAGCCCGTAGAGTCCAACAGCGACGAAGAGCAAAGAACCTGCCACTGCCGTGGGCTGCCGAGGCATCGGCGCAAACACCAGTAGCGAACCAAGATGCGAGGTCGATACTGTATGATGACATCGAGGAACACGACATCGAGGACCCCCCCGCTCCCGCTCCCGCTCCTGCTCCTGCATCGAAGCACTGAGCACCATGTCGTTTGCTAGACCGTGTCCACGAAGTGAGCTTTGCCGATGACGATGACGCGGAATGGAATTTCGAGCGTTCCGAAACCGACCCCTTTGGTTTCATGCCCGAAACTGAAAGAACAAACTCCTTTCCCGTTGTCCCCCAGGCGCAATCGCCACTAGCCGAACAATACTCGCACCATCCGCCCACAAGCCAGGCCGAGGAGATATTGCAAGAGCTGGAAACCGAGAGCCCTCAGGTGGAGACCACTGCCTCTGGCCTGCAGGATGCAGGCTTGCTCGAGGCCGAGCGCGCGATCGCGCACCGGGAGGACGACGGTCACCCCCAGAACGCCATGGGCGGCGAAATGGTAGGCGCCGAAGAAGAGGCCTCCGACGCGCGTTATGAGGAGGGACTGCCCTTGATCCCTCAGCATCATTTGCCCAACGCGGCCGCGGAAGTCAAGAACATGGGAGCGGACCCGGTCGACTTTTTCTCTCAGGACGAGACTGCCGACGCAGGGGACGATTTCTTTGCCCAGATACACGACGACCCCGGGACTTCTCCAGCTGGTCCGCAGGACTACTCTCTACAGAGGAAGTCTACGACTATGGTGATTGGGCAAAATACTGGCTTAGCACCCTCGGACTTGACAGCAGACGTTCATCCGGGCACCCCCGCTCAAAATCCTACAAGTGTGAATGGAGACTCTGTATATTCGCCAGGGAGGTGCCAAGATTGCCACTGGTACCGATGACATTGATGCCAAGTGGGCAGCAGCCTTTGGCGATGACGACGACGACGACGGCGGCTTTTTGCTGGATACGACTACAGAGTCGAAGGAGCTGGACCCAGCCGACATCTTTGGTAGTGATGACGAGGGCTTTCTGGAAGATGAAGAGGTACCAACCCCAGCCGCGGCGCCGCCCTCACAAACGCAGCCTGCACACCCCAATCCCAATGGTCGTTACACGCCAGGGGCGGTTCAACCACAATCACATACTTCCCCGAATCCGTATAGGCCAGCGTCCATAGCGCAACAACAGCCGCTCTACGCCTCGGGCATTGCCCCTCCAGCCACGGGATTTGGTTCGCCACCTCCTAGGCCTGATATTCCCAAGGCCCAGAGCTTTGCTGCCAAGTCGAAAGGTGGTTATCAGTCACCTTACGATCTACCCATGGAGGTCGTTAAACCGCCGAAGAGGCGAACGAGCGTGCAACCTTTGCCTCGAGGGAATGTTGCATCGCCAGCGCCTCCATCAAATCTACCACCCAGAAACGCTAGCATGTATGCACAACCTCCACCTTCGGGGGGGTCAGTTTCAAGCTTGTCACCTCCGAGCTCGAGTCATTCCAATCAGCAGTCAAGTCTTGGTGCATTGAAGCCTGCCCCTCAGCTCAAGTCAAAATCTAGCAGTTTCTTCGAAGACCTACCCGTAGCGTCCAGGCCTCGTCCCTCATCACGACAAGCGATCCATCCTTCTCCAACCCTGCCAGACCTTCATGGACAACCAAAGCCACCTCCCCAAGTGCCATCATTGAGCACTCCACTGATGCCCCCACCCGCAGCATCGCCAACAACCCAATCTCATCTGTCTCCGACACGGGATCCCAGTGTAGCTGGGTTAGTTGCCCTGAACGTGTCAGCCCATATGCAGTCTTGCAAGCCGATGCTCCCAGCAGGTCTCAACCCCCTTCTACAGTAGGCAGCCGGTACTCTCCTGCTGGCCAGTCTCCCGGGGCTAACGGTATGGTTCCCGCAACAACCTCTACGAGTCGGTATTCGCCAGCACCGCCGAACTCTCGGTCGTCCAGCGGTAGCTATTCCGCAGTACCTCCACCAATACTTCCTCACCAGCCCAGAACTTCCAGTCCATTGGCTCATTTTGAAGTATCTCACGGAAAGGCCGAGAACAAGCTCGCAAGCCGGTGAATGGGGATGGTGTTCCACTGCTGCGAACTGGTTCATCCCAATACGACCATCGTGTGACAAGAGTGCCTTCACTTCCACCAACAAAGAGGTGGAGGAAGAGCAAATGCTAGAGTCATCGCCAAATATGGCTGCCAAAGGACTGGGCATATCCATGGAACCAAAATACCCACCCGCACGTGTAGGCCACACGCCACCGCCCCTGGGCATCCATCCGTCAAACCCTCTTTCACCACCCAAGCGGTCCTTGTCTAACTACACACCGCAGCCTGTACCCCCTCATCCCTCTTCAAGGGAAACCGGCTTCGTACCACCACTCCGATCGCAAACACAGTCACCCGGGGCAGTTCATGGCAACCGCGGACTCGCAAATCCATCCGAGTCGGCGCCTCGACCGTCTTCAGCACATGCGCCTACTTCTCCACCATCAGAAATCAACGTCCAAAATCCAGTTCCCACCGTCCGGCTCGTGGCATGTCTCAGACTCTTAACTTAGTGCTTCCTACGGATGGCCGAGAACTCGATCCTTTGCAACGTTGGCGCGGCGCCCCCTGTATTGCATGGGGAGTCGGAGGGCTACTTGCAACAAGTTTTCCCCAAAACATCCCACGATATGGCATAACTTCCAACATCCCGCAAATCACCCGAAGCCCTGGCGAGGTCAAATTGCAACACTTCAAAGATGTTCAACCTCTCGAAGATCGACTATCCAAATTTCCGGGTCCACTTAAAGGTAAATCTAGAAAAAAGGAAGTCAGTGCGTGGCTTACCGCCGGTATTGACGGCCTTGAGAAAAGACTACCGAGCGTCTCGTTCCAAACACACGTTGCCCACGAAGATAAGAGGGAAATCGAACGCGTATTATTATGGAAGATATTGAGGGTTTTAGTCGACAATGATGGTGTTCTTGAAGGTAACACGACGGTCGAAAAGGCAGTTCGCGATGTCATCTCACCTGGTCTTGAAACTGACAGGCCTGAGTTTTCGTCCGCAGTATCTGCTAGCGTGGACCTTACAGGGATGACAACAGCGACTGGGATGCAGATCGATGCTTCGGATCCTACCGTTGCTGAGTCGATACGGAGACATCTACTGCTCGGCGATCGGGAAAAGGCCGTTTGGGCAGCAGCCGATAAAAGACTGTGGGGTCACGCTATTCTCATAGCTAGTTCTTCACCCAACGCAGAACTCTACAGACAGGTCGCTCAAGAGTTCATAAAGAAGGAAGTCAATCATGCGGGCCAAGGCCATGAGAGTCTGGCTTCACTGTACAGTGTGCTGTCAGGCAATTTCGACGAAGCTGTCGATGAACTCGTTCCTGCGCACGCTCGAGCTGGATTGCAGCTCATGTCAACCTCTGCTTCTGCTACATCTCAAGATGTGCTAGCTGGATTGGACAAGTGGCGTGAAACCCTAGGCTTGATACTGAGTAATAGACGACAAGGGGATGGTCAAGCTTTGCGTTCATTGGGAAATCTTCTCTCTGAATACGGAAGGGCTGAAGCAGCTCACATTTGCTTCATCTTTGCGAAGCAATTCGCCATTTTTGGCGGCATGGATGACCCTCTTAGCAACTTCGTCCTTGTTGGCGCTGATCATCGACGACAGATCGACCAATTTGCTAAGGAGACCGAGGCGCTACAATTGAGCGAGGTGTACGAGTTCGGGCTGTCACTTGCTTCTGGTTCGAACGTACCACAGAGCTGCCCTCATTTGGCTGCATACAAGCTACAGCATGCTATAGTTCTTGCTGAACACGGCTGCCGAGATAAAGCCATACAATACTGCGAAGCCATATGGAGCGCTATTACATCTCAAACCAAGAAATCGCCGTATTTTAATCCTGTATTGGAGTCAGCTGTTGATGATATCATGACAAGGTTGAAGCAGGCAGCTGGCGACGAATCTTCATCATGGATCACTAAACCTAAGATGGACCAAGTATCCAGTAACATGTGGTCGCGATTCAGCAAGTTTGTCGCTGGTCCTGACGATGGCACTGATAATGGTGGATCAGGGAAGGCGGCGCTGAACTTGGGCCGTTTGCACGAATAGCTGGCGGGACGCCCACAGTTAGTCGGTCACCGTCTGTCTCTAACTTCGAGGTATATGGGACAAGTCCGTCAATGCCGGCAAACATGGCCCCCTCGGCATACACTCCGAATGCCGGCCACTCCTTAGGCTCGCCATATGAGCCTACTGCATACACTCCAGCGTCACGGTCATCGATGGAGAGGACGTCGGGCGAGCTGCGGCGGACCTCGCATGATTTTGCGAGACGGGGTTCCGATGTACCAAGTGCGAGCACCAACCCGTATGCACCTGTGTCCATGAGTAGCTTGTCTCCGAAAAATCCCTACCAGCCCACATCTCCGTTAAACGCTTCGCCATATATGCCCATTTCACAGAACCAGTCATTGGCCCCCATGGCTAAACAGCCGTCAGATGTTGGATACCCGGGGTATCAGCCACCTAGTGGTGATCGGGACTCCGGAGGTGCTGGTATTGCACCTGACACCATACCGCATGATCAAGCACCGGCAAGCGACCTTGACTTCAACTCGGCCAACTCGGCCTATCAGCCTTCTTATGGGAGCTACGAACCGCCCTCAATGGGAAGCTTTGAGCCACATACAGCACAGGCAGATACTTCGATCCATGGCTACGAGGCCCCCTCGTACCAACCTTCTAGTTTTGAACCACCGTCTTATGAAGCTGGTCCGATAGATGATGACGGATTTGAGAACAGACCTAAACTGAAGAGTTTCATGGATGACGATGACGATCGCACCCTTTCCAATTCCAAGCTCCAAGAAAAAAGCAAATCTGAGAAGGACCGAGAGAATGAAGAAATGTTTCGGAAAGTCGCTGAAGAGGAGGGTGAGTATCATCAAATGGCAACGCACAGAAATTTTACTAACCTTCGACAGCAAAACGGGCTGCTGAAGCCAAAGCTGGAAAGAAAGGTGGTTGGCTTTTCCGGATGGTTTGGTGGTGGCAAGAAAGAGAGCACCGAGTTACCTAACAAGCCTATCAAAGCCAAATTGGGTGAAGCAAGCAGCTTTGTGTACGATCCTGACCTGAAGCGCTGGGTCAACAAAAAGTCCGGAGCCGAAAACACACCCGCGAAGACTGCCACGCCGCCGCCTCCGCGTGCTGCCAGTACGCCTCCCACTGCTTCTACGTCAACACCGCCCATTGGCATCACCGCTCCTCCCCTATCTCGCAACACCCCACCGCCAATGACACTGAAAAATGCAATCTCTACCGAAAGCTTGAATGCACCGGGCGGTGCTCCGCTCATGGCACGCAGCGTCTCGAACCAGAGCAATGCGAGCCTTCCTGGTGGTGCCCCAAGCGCACCACCCAGCAGACCAGCTACCAGCCTTAGTAACGCCAGTAGCATCGATGATCTTTTGGGAGCAGCAGGACCTCGGAAAGGGCCCAAGAAGCCCCGCAAGGGAGGACGTTACGTGGATGTTATGGCGAAGTGAGGTTATCTATTAAATAAGTCATTTTCAAATCAGGCCGTACCCAGGTACTGAGCATGTCTCGCTATAAATTGTCACTGGGGGATTGTGTATTGGCGAAAGGGTTAATGGCTGTGGAAGTTGCCCGGTGTTCTCCCGTGGTATCAACTAAACACGGCAATGGCGTTTCGTGGAAATGAAGTTTCAATATTCGCATGTGGTATAGTTATCATAGACTTAGCGATCTTGTAATAACCCATGTCCTTGATTGGTTCAGTCAATGATCAAGATGGACGTGAAATTGTATTGTATATTTATTTTAAAATGGGAATGAACTTTCAACTATTCAGAGATGGAGACAATTCTTCCATGACAGATGTCAGTTTGCCTTCAAGTGTCTGTAACCTATAGCCTGATCCATGCATCAAAGTTCTTCTCAACTGATATGACTCTTCATGGAGTTCAAGCAGCCAAACCCCTTCACAACTAGAGGAAGAGTAGTGGTAATGGTCACTTTTTGGTCACATCAAGCGAGCAATGCAGGGCAAAACAGGAAGCTGGTAAGGGACCTAGAGCTGAGCAATGTGATTGCTTATTGCGAACAACCATGCTCTGCTGCTACATCTAGTAGTACATATATATATATATCGACCAGGCGGTTCGGTTCCACCTACTTACTACTACCCGCAGCGAGAAAGAGCTTCTGTGCATATGATTGATAGTCTCTGAGGTTTCACCTTGAGACTCAGTCAGGGAGTCATTCAGTGTTTGATGTCATCCTGCGGACGGGCTACTACATTTCAGGGAGCTGTAAGTGAATATAAGAACGCTACTGGCCACGCGAACTTGACTCTAAAAGTGGCAGACTCGCCAATTCATTCCTTTGTCAACAATTTGCCTACACATTCCCTGTAAAGTCGCGAATCACATCTAATACCAGGCAGCCAGATTCCTAGCCATAGCAATCCTTAACCTCCAAAAGAGCAGGTTCAGCGCTCATACTATCCAGATGGAATCTCTACGCGCTAGATCTGAGATACTGTTACGGGGGCAATCATGGATTGAGGAGGAAATCTATGCCCAACGAGTGTCTTGGGCGCTCTGCTTCTTTAGCCACGAGGACGATCCGCAATCCGCGATGTTCCAACCGCCCCATTCAGGATTCTTACGCCAGCAATCCGTCGCGGTCTATATCCCATACCAATTTCTGCATGCGTATGCGGAACACCAAGTTCATGCACAAGGAACGGTAGTGGTATTACAGCACCGCACAGCCCACTGCTTGCTCAAGGTTTTCAAGTGCGATCAGTTCGGCCAGGCGCTCAGATGGTTTACCGACTTTCGGGTGTACTGGGATGGAGACTATCCAACTGACCACTTCAAATTCGTCGGCGAACTGATGCCAAATGGAAGAAGAAACGAGAAGATGAAGTTTCCTCCAGGAAACTACTTCATCCAGTCTCAATTCTTTAAGGCGCAAGGAGAGTCCCGTCGACCCGACGCCGAATACATCTCAGGCATGTTCGAAGTCTTCTCTTACGAGTGAGGTGTGTATCTACAAAACTCCCTTGGTACTGGTAAATTATTTACCAGTCAGATTGCAAGGCTTCCACCGTCTGTCACGACTCCATCACACTGACAAATACAAGAAAATGACGAAGCTGTGTGCCTCGCGGTAAGCGAGATCCCACCACAGCTCGGACTGTCTAGATTGTGTTGTCTCAAGGATCGCCGGAAGTGTTTCCGGCGCATTGGTACTATCGAAGTTTATTACATAGATGCGTTGGGGGTGTATCAAAAGATTTTGTTTGCAATTGCGATGAAAAAAACTCCAATGCTGTCTCTCGCATAACTGAACGTGTCTTTTCCCTAAGGTAAACATGTCAGTGGCACGACTGATCCTGACACACCTATGTGAGAACAACGGTAGCACGAACTTTGATCGGTTCTCTCCGGAACATACATCGGGTGACTGGCCTTGAGCCCTCGAAAGCTAGAGATAATAGTCAAAATGCTCGAGCCTAATACCAAGTCTTGTCAATACTCATCGGAACATGACGCCCCCCCGAGACAGTAGATAACACAACGTCTGCTCACAGCACCAAATTATCAAGTTCTTGGAAACGTCGTTGGCATTATCTGACACGGATGCATATTCGAAAATATGGAATTGTTTGCTATCATGCAGTGCACCGAGAAGTTGCAAAGAGATCCGCGACATATGCTGTGTCATAATCACTGGGCTACTATATTGTCGGCTACCCGCTCCAGACTTTGCTACTAGATCTCGGGATTGCTAACCTGCACCGCAGCCCGTGAAACATGCGTGGATTCTCGTTCAATGTCGCCCTCGGATCTTTCTGACACCCCCAAGTTCATTTTGGTCACAATGCTTTCATTCCCAAGGATTCATGAATCTCCACGAGTGTCAATGATGGAACAGTGCCCAGTCTATCTTACAATAAAACAAGAAACAGCAAGCTTGGGGCCAACGTAATGTAATCGAACCAAATGCTGATTTTGTCCGAACCCTAAGCTCAGTGCTTTAAATCAACGTTCGTTCGCGTCCTATTCCAGATTTCAGAACAGGAGAACCTTCTGCTCTAACAAACTTCTGCTATTTGATGTATACCTTTTCGAAATGAGAAAGATAAATGTGACATTGTGGCCTATACGAACTATCAGGATAGTATATCCCCTTGTCTCAATAGCCTCGCGTTATCTGAAAAGGAGGACTCATGTTCAAAAGTAGGCGATGAGCTCCGCCCAAAGCTTTAGTCTCCAAGACCAGCATAAGCACAACTCACCGAGGTTCCAAAACATCACCTCTCTCTACCCCCTGCCTTCTGCCCCTTGAGCACCAGACAGAACAGCAAAATATTGATTTCGCCCGGACTTGAACCGGAGACCTTCAGTGTGTTAGACTGACGTGATAACCAACTACACCACGAAACCTGAGGCTTTTGCACGTGTATGATGTGAAATTGAGAGATGCGGGTTTAAATAGTCATTGTCTTGATAGAAAACCCAAATCCTTAGCCCCTTATTTCCTATATCATACACTTTCCTGACTTTAGGTAATTGACTATGTAAGAACTCTTTATTTATGTAAATGAAACAAAGATGTAGCTATTCAGCTATGAAAAAGTTCAGCTCTTCCAAGTGTAGCTAGCACATCGTGCCTTTAGTATCAGAGCTGCTACATTCTAAATGAGATTCTCCATGGCAGCCACGACTTCCTACTACTTAGTCAACCACTTACCCCATCGCAGGCGCTTCTATTACTCATACTTGGAGGACTTCCTCACTTGTCGCACCGAAGTGAAGCTACTCACGGGTCAATTCTTGAGCAAATTTCTCAACTTGCTTATGTAGAGAAAGTCATCCCCACTTGCGACTGTGTTGCTGTTTCCGTTATTGCTTCCGTTCTTTTCGTTGTCTATTACATTGAATCAATGTACCATTTTCTGTAGCTTCTGCGCCTCATAATACTCACTTTCTCCCATGCGGCTGAGGCATTCTAGGATTTTAGGTAGGGACGTCGCGTTAATCTCTGACTTAGTAAGGGCCGCCGCAACATCGGCGACGAGGCACGGGGATAATGAGGGCTTTGAGTTGCATGCTTGTGGTGAAAGGGCTGATACCAAGGACTGCTCAGACAGCAGCTGAATTGTGGTAATATCCGCCTCCGGCTGACTCCCAATACATTTAAGATACAGGCTCCAGCATGAGATCAATAGCAGCATCTCAATAACTCTTTTTATCTTCCTCTGCTAAAGCCTTGACCTTGCCATCACGGTCTTTGACTGTTGGAATCACTTTCTTGACAATGTATTGTCAAGTTTCTTGATTCCGCTAGCATTAATCATGAGGTGATTGTAATCTCAAGTTACTCGATTGCCCCCCTCCCCCCCCATATCATTGGCGATGATACCTATATCCCGACCTATATAGGTCGGGATATAGGTATCATCGCCAATGATATGGGGGGGGAGGGGGGCAATCGAGTAACTTGAGATTACAATCACCTCATGATTAATGCTAGCGGAATCAAGAAACTTGACAATACATTGTCAAGAAAGTGATTCCAACAGTCAAAGACCGTGATGGCAAGGTCAAGGGCTTTAGCAGAGGAAGATAAAAAGAGTTATTGAGATGCTGCTATTGATCTCATGCTGGAGCCTGTATCTTAAATGTATTGGGAGTCAGCCGGAGGCGGATATTACCACAATTCAGCTGCTGTCTGAGCAGTCCTTGGTATCAGCCCTTTCACCACAAGCATGCAACTCAAAGCCCTCATTATCTCCCCGTGCCTCGTCGCCGATGTTGCGGCGGCCCTTACTAAGTCAGAGATTAACGCGACGTCCCTACCTAAAATCCTAGAATGCCTCAGCCGCATGGGAGAAAGTGAGTATTATGAGGCGCAGAAGCTACAGAAAATGGTACATTGATTCAATGTAATAGACAACGAAAAGAACGGAAGCAATAACGGAAACAGCAACACAGTCGCAAGTGGGGATGACTTTCTCTACATAAGCAAGTTGAGAAATTTGCTCAAGAATTGACCCGTGAGTAGCTTCACTTCGGTGCGACAAGTGAGGAAGTCCTCCAAGTATGAGTAATAGAAGCGCCTGCGATGGGGTAAGTGGTTGACTAAGTAGTAGGAAGTCGTGGCTGCCATGGAGAATCTCATTTAGAATGTAGCAGCTCTGATACTAAAGGCACGATGTGCTAGCTACACTTGGAAGAGCTGAACTTTTTCATAGCTGAATAGCTACATCTTTGTTTCATTTACATAAATAAAGAGTTCTTACATAGTCAATTACCTAAAGTCAGGAAAGTGTATGATATAGGAAATAAGGGGCTAAGGATTTGGGTTTTCTATCAAGACAATGACTATTTAAACCCGCATCTCTCAATTTCACATCATACACGTGCAAAAGCCTCAGGTTTCGTGGTGTAGTTGGTTATCACGTCAGTCTAACACACTGAAGGTCTCCGGTTCAAGTCCGGGCGAAATCAATATTTTGCTGTTCTGTCTGGTGCTCAAGGGGCAGAAGGCAGCGGGGGTAGAGAGAGGTGATGTTTTGGAACCTCGGTGAGTTGTGCTTATGCTGGTCTTGGAGACTAAAGCTTTGGGCGGAGCTCATCGCCTACTTTTGACATGAGTCCTCCTTTCAGATAACGCGAGGCTATTGAGACAAGGGGATATACTATCCTGATAGTTCGTATAGGCCACAAGTCACATTTATCTTTCTCATTTCGAAAAGGTATACATCAAATAGCAGAAGTTTGTTAGAGCAGAAGGTTTCTCCTGTTCTGAAATCTGGAATAGGACGCGAACGAACGTTGATTTAAAGCACTGAGCTTAGGGTTCGGACAAAATCAGCATTTGGTCGATTACATTACGTGGCCCCAAGCTTGCTGTTTCTTGTTTTATTGTAAGATAGACTGGGCACTGTTCCATCATTGACACTCGTGGAGATTCATGAATCCTTGGGAATGAAAGCATTGTGACCAAAATGAACTTGGGGTGTCAGAAAGATCCGAGGGCGACATTGAACGAGAATCCACGCATGTTTCACGGGCTGCGGTGCAGGTTAGCAATCCCGAGATCTAGTAGCAAAGTCTGGAGCGGGTAGCCGACAATATAGTAGCCCAGTGATTATGACACAGCATATGTCGCGGATCTCTTTGCAACTTCTCGGTGCACTGCATGATAGCAAACAATTCATATTTTCGAATATGCATCCGTGTCAGATAATGCCAACGACGTTTCCAAGAACTTGATAATTTGGTGCTGTGAGCAGACGTTGTGTTATCTACTGTCTCGGGGGGGCGTCATGTTCCGATGAGTATTGACAAGACTTGGTATTAGGCTCGAGCTTTTGACTATTATCTCTAGCTTTCGAGGGCTCAAGGGCCAGTCACCGATGTATGTTCCGGAGAGAACCGATCAAAGTTCGTGCTACCGTTGTTCTCACATAGGTGTGTCAGGATCAGTCGTGCCACTGACATGTTTACCTTAGGGAAAAGACACGTTCAGTTATGCGAGAGACAGCATTGGAGTTTTTTTCATCGCAATTGCAAACAAAATCTTTTGATACACCCCCAACGCATCTATGTAATAAACTTCGATAGTACCAATGCGCCGGAAACACTTCCGGCGATCCTTGAGACAACACAATCTAGACAGTCCGAGCTGTGGTGGGATCTCGCTTACCGCGAGGCACACAGCTTCGTCATTTTCTTGTATTTGTCAGTGTGATGGAGTCGTGACAGACGGTGGAAGCCTTGCAATCTGACTGGTAAATAATTTACCAGTACCAAGGGAGTTTTGTAGATACACACCTCACTCGTAAGAGAAGACTTCGAACATGCCTGAGATGTATTCGGCGTCGGGTCGACGGGACTCTCCTTGCGCCTTAAAGAATTGAGACTGGATGAAGTAGTTTCCTGGAGGAAACTTCATCTTCTCGTTTCTTCTTCCATTTGGCATCAGTTCGCCGACGAATTTGAAGTGGTCAGTTGGATAGTCTCCATCCCAGTACACCCGAAAGTCGGTAAACCATCTGAGCGCCTGCCGAACTGATCGCACTTGAAAACCTTGAGCAAGCAGTGGGCTGTGCGGTGCTGTAATACCACTACCGTTCCTTGTGCATGAACTTGGTGTTCCGCATACGCATGCAGAAATTGGTATGGGATATAGACCGCGACGGATTGCTGGCGTAAGAATCCTGAATGGGGCGGTTGGAACATCGCGGATTGCGGATCGTCCTCGTGGCTAAAGAAGCAGAGCGCCCAAGACACTCGTTGGGCATAGATTTCCTCCTCAATCCATGATTGCCCCCGTAACAGTATCTCAGATCTAGCGCGTAGAGATTCCATCTGGATAGTATGAGCGCTGAACCTGCTCTTTTGGAGGTTAAGGATTGCTATGGCTAGGAATCTGGCTGCCTGGTATTAGATGTGATTCGCGACTTTACAGGGAATGTGTAGGCAAATTGTTGACAAAGGAATGAATTGGCGAGTCCTGCCACTTTAGAGTCAAGTTCGCGTGGCCAGTAGCGTTCTTATATTCACTTACAGCTCCCTGAAATGTAGTAGCCCGTCCGCAGGATGACATCAAACACTGAATGACTCCCTGACTGAGTCTCAAGGTGAAACCTCAGAGACTATCAATCATATGCACAGAAGCTCTTTCTCGCTGCGGGTAGTAGTAAGTAGGTGGAACCGAACCGCCTGGTCGATATATATATATATATGTACTACTAGATGTAGCAGCAGAGCATGGTTGTTCGCAATAAGCAATCACATTGCTCAGCTCTAGGTCCCTTACCAGCTTCCTGTTTTGCCCTGCATTGCTCGCTTGATGTGACCAAAAAGTGACCATTACCACTACTCTTCCTCTAGTTGTGAAGGGGTTTGGCTGCTTGAACTCCATGAGAGTCATATCAGTTGAGAAGAACTTTGATGCATGGATCAGGCCTATAGGTTACAGACACTTGAAGGCAAACTGACATCTGTCATGGAAGAATTGTCTCCATCTCTGAATAGTTGAAAGTTCATTCCCATTTTAAAATAAATATACAATACAATTTCACGTCCATCTTGATCATTGACTGAACCAATCAAGGACATGGGTTATTACAAGATCGCTAAGTCTATGATAACTATACCACATGCGAATATTGAAACTTCATTTCCACGAAACGCCATTGCCGTGTTTAGTTGATACCACGGGAGAACACCGGGCAACTTCCACAGCCATTAACCCTTTCGCCAATACACAATCCCCCAGTGACAATTTATAGCGAGACATGCTCAGTACCTGGGTACGGCCTGATTTGAAAATGACTTATTTAATAGATAACCTCACTTCGCCATAACATCCACGTAACGTCCTCCCTTGCGGGGCTTCTTGGGCCCTTTCCGAGGTCCTGCTGCTCCCAAAAGATCATCGATGCTACTGGCGTTACTAAGGCTGGTAGCTGGTCTGCTGGGTGGTGCGCTTGGGGCACCACCAGGAAGGCTCGCATTGCTCTGGTTCGAGACGCTGCGTGCCATGAGCGGAGCACCGCCCGGTGCATTCAAGCTTTCGGTAGAGATTGCATTTTTCAGTGTCATTGGCGGTGGGGTGTTGCGAGATAGGGGAGGAGCGGTGATGCCAATGGGCGGTGTTGACGTAGAAGCAGTGGGAGGCGTACTGGCAGCACGCGGAGGCGGCGGCGTGGCAGTCTTCGCGGGTGTGTTTTCGGCTCCGGACTTTTGTTGACCCAGCGCTTCAGGTCAGGATCGTACACAAAGCTGCTTGCTTCACCCAATTTGGCTTTGATAGGCTTGTTAGGTAACTCGGTGCTCTCTTTCTTGCCACCACCAAACCATCCGGAAAAGCCCCAACCACCTTTCTTTCCAGCTTTGGCTTCAGCAGCCCGTTTTGCTGTCGAAGGTTAGTAAAAATTTCTGTGCGTTGCCATTTGATGATACTCACCCTCCTCTTCAGCGACTTTCCGAAACATTTCTTCATTCTCTCGGTCCTTCTCAGATTTGCTTTTTTCTTGGAGCTTGGAATTGGAAAGGGTGCGATCGTCATCGTCATCCATGAAACTCTTCAGTTTAGGTCTGTTCTCAAATCCGTCATCATCTATCGGACCAGCTTCATAAGACGGTGGTTCAAAAACTAGAAGGTTGGTACGAGGGGGCCTCGTAGCCATGGATCGAAGTATCTGCCTGTGCTGTATGTGGCTCAAAGCTTCCCATTGAGGGCGGTTCGTAGCTCCCATAAGAAGGCTGATAGGCCGAGTTGGCCGAGTTGAAGTCAAGGTCGCTTGCCGGTGCTTGATCATGCGGTATGGTGTCAGGTGCAATACCAGCACCTCCGGAGTCCCGATCACCACTAGGTGGCTGATACCCCGGGTATCCAACATCTGACGGCTGTTTAGCCATGGGGGCCAATGACTGGTTCTGTGAAATGGGCATATATGGCGAAGCGTTTAACGGAGATGTGGGCTGGTAGGGATTTTTCGGAGACAAGCTACTCATGGACACAGGTGCATACGGGTTGGTGCTCGCACTTGGTACATCGGAACCCCGTCTCGCAAAATCATGCGAGGTCCGCCGCAGCTCGCCCGACGTCCTCTCCATCGATGACCGTGACGCTGGAGTGTATGCAGTAGGCTCATATGGCGAGCCTAAGGAGTGGCCGGCATTCGGAGTGTATGCCGAGGGGGCCATGTTTGCCGGCATTGACGGACTTGTCCCATATACCTCGAAGTTAGAGACAGACGGTGACCGACTAACTGTGGGCGTCCCGCCAGCTATTCGTGCAAACGGCCCAAGTTCAGCGCCGCCTTCCCCTGATCCACCATTATCAGTGCCATCGTCAGGACCAGCGACAAACTTGCTGAATCGCGACCACATGTTACTGGATACTTGGTCCATCTTAGGTTTAGTGATCCATGATGAAGATTCGTCGCCAGCTGCCTGCTTCAACCTTGTCATGATATCATCAACAGCTGACTCCAATACAGGATTAAAATACGGCGATTTCTTGGTTTGAGATGTAATAGCGCTCCATATGGCTTCGCAGTATTGTATGGCTTTATCTCGGCAGCCGTGTTCAGCAAGAACTATAGCATGCTGTAGCTTGTATGCAGCCAAATGAGGGCAGCTCTGTGGTACGTTCGAACCAGAAGCAAGTGACAGCCCGAACTCGTACACCTCGCTCAATTGTAGCGCCTCGGTCTCCTTAGCAAATTGGTCGATCTGTCGTCGATGATCAGCGCCAACAAGGACGAAGTTGCTAAGAGGGTCATCCATGCCGCCAAAAATGGCGAATTGCTTCGCAAAGATGAAGCAAATGTGAGCTGCTTCAGCCCTTCCGTATTCAGAGAGAAGATTTCCCAATGAACGCAAAGCTTGACCATCCCCTTGTCGTCTATTACTCAGTATCAAGCCTAGGGTTTCACGCCACTTGTCCAATCCAGCTAGCACATCTTGAGATGTAGCAGAAGCAGAGGTTGACATGAGCTGCAATCCAGCTCGAGCGTGCGCAGGAACGAGTTCATCGACAGCTTCGTCGAAATTGCCTGACAGCACACTGTACAGTGAAGCCAGACTCTCATGGCCTTGGCCCGCATGATTGACTTCCTTCTTTATGAACTCTTGAGCGACCTGTCTGTAGAGTTCTGCGTTGGGTGAAGAACTAGCTATGAGAATAGCGTGACCCCACAGTCTTTTATCGGCTGCTGCCCAAACGGCCTTTTCCCGATCGCCGAGCAGTAGATGTCTCCGTATCGACTCAGCAACGGTAGGATCCGAAGCATCGATCTGCATCCCAGTCGCTGTTGTCATCCCTGTAAGGTCCACGCTAGCAGATACTGCGGACGAAAACTCAGGCCTGTCAGTTTCAAGACCAGGTGAGATGACATCGCGAACTGCCTTTTCGACCGTCGTGTTACCTTCAAGAACACCATCATTGTCGACTAAAACCCTCAATATCTTCCATAATAATACGCGTTCGATTTCCCTCTTATCTTCGTGGGCAACGTGTGTTTGGAACGAGACGCTCGGTAGTCTTTTCTCAAGGCCGTCAATACCGGCGGTAAGCCACGCACTGACTTCCTTTTTTCTAGATTTACCTTTAAGTGGACCCGGAAATTTGGATAGTCGATCTTCGAGAGGTTGAACATCTTTGAAGTGTTGCAATTTGACCTCGCCAGGGCTTCGGGTGATTTGCGGGATGTTGGAAGTTATGCCATATCGTGGGATGTTTTGGGGAAAACTTGTTGCAAGTAGCCCTCCGACTCCCCATGCAATACAGGGGGCGCCGCGCCAACGTTGCAAAGGATCGAGTTCTCGGCCATCCGTAGGAAGCACTAAGTTAAGAGTCTGAGACATGCCACGAGCCCGGACGGTGGGAACTGGATTTTGGACGTTGATTTCTGATGGTGGAGAAGTAGGCGCATGTGCTGAAGACGGTCGAGGCGCCGACTCGGATGGATTTGCGAGTCCGCGGTTGCCATGAACTGCCCCGGGTGACTGTGTTTGCGATCGGAGTGGTGGTACGAAGCCGGTTTCCCTTGAAGAGGGATGAGGGGGTACAGGCTGCGGTGTGTAGTTAGACAAGGACCGCTTGGGTGGTGAAAGAGGGTTTGACGGATGGATGCCCAGGGGCGGTGGCGTGTGGCCTACACGTGCGGGTGGGTATTTTGGTTCCATGGATATGCCCAGTCCTTTGGCAGCCATATTTGGCGATGACTCTAGCATTTGCTCTTCCTCCACCTCTTGTGTTGGTGGAAGTGAAGGCACTCTTGTCACACGATGGTCGTATTGGGATGAACCAGTTCGCAGCAGTGGAACACCATCCCCATTCACCGGGCTTGCGAGCTTGTTCTCGGCCTTTCCGTGAGATACTTCAAAATGAGCCAATGGACTGGAAGTTCTGGGCTGGTGAGGAAGTATTGGTGGAGGTACTGCGGAATAGCTACCGCTGGACGACCGAGAGTTCGGCGGTGCTGGCGAATACCGACTCGTAGAGGTTGTTGCGGGAACCATACCGTTAGCCCCGGGAGACTGGCCAGCAGGAGAGTACCGGCTGCCTACTGTAGAAGGGGGTTGAGACCTGCTGGGAGCATCGGCTTGCAAGACTGCATATGGGCTGACACGTTCAGGGGCAACTAACCCAGCTACACTGGGATCCCGTGTCGGAGACAGATGAGATTGGGTTGTTGGCGATGCTGCGGGTGGGGGCATCAGTGGAGTGCTCAATGATGGCACTTGGGGAGGTGGCTTTGGTTGTCCATGAAGGTCTGGCAGGGTTGGAGAAGGATGGATCGCTTGTCGTGATGAGGGACGAGGCCTGGACGCTACGGGTAGGTCTTCGAAGAAACTGCTAGATTTTGACTTGAGCTGAGGGGCAGGCTTCAATGCACCAAGACTTGACTGCTGATTGGAATGACTCGAGCTCGGAGGTGACAAGCTTGAAACTGACCCCCCCGAAGGTGGAGGTTGTGCATACATGCTAGCGTTTCTGGGTGGTAGATTTGATGGAGGCGCTGGCGATGCAACATTCCCTCGAGGCAAAGGTTGCACGCTCGTTCGCCTCTTCGGCGGTTTAACGACCTCCATGGGTAGATCGTAAGGTGACTGATAACCACCTTTCGACTTGGCAGCAAAGCTCTGGGCCTTGGGAATATCAGGCCTAGGAGGTGGCGAACCAAATCCCGTGGCTGGAGGGGCAATGCCCGAGGCGTAGAGCGGCTGTTGTTGCGCTATGGACGCTGGCCTATACGGATTCGGGGAAGTATGTGATTGTGGTTGAACCGCCCCTGGCGTGTAACGACCATTGGGATTGGGGTGTGCAGGCTGCGTTTGTGAGGGCGGCGCCGCGGCTGGGGTTGGTACCTCTTCATCTTCCAGAAAGCCCTCGTCATCACTACCAAAGATGTCGGCTGGGTCCAGCTCCTTCGACTCTGTAGTCGTATCCAGCAAAAAGCCGCCGTCGTCGTCGTCGTCATCGCCAAAGGCTGCTGCCCACTTGGCATCAATGTCATCGGTACCAGTGGCAATCTTGGCACCTCCCTCTGGCGAATATACAGAGTCTCCATTCACACTTGTAGGATTTTGAGCGGGGGTGCCCGGATGAACGTCTGCTGTCAAGTCCGAGGGTGCTAAGCCAGTATTTTGCCCAATCACCATAGTCGTAGACTTCCTCTGTAGAGAGTAGTCCTGCGGACCAGCTGGAGAAGTCCCGGGGTCGTCGTGTATCTGGGCAAAGAAATCGTCCCCTGCGTCGGCAGTCTCGTCCTGAGAGAAAAAGTCGACCGGGTCCGCTCCCATGTTCTTGACTTCCGCGGCCGCGTTGGGCAAATGATGCTGAGGGATCAAGGGCAGTCCCTCCTCATAACGCGCGTCGGAGGCCTCTTCTTCGGCGCCTACCATTTCGCCGCCCATGGCGTTCTGGGGGTGACCGTCGTCCTCCCGGTGCGCGATCGCGCGCTCGGCCTCGAGCAAGCCTGCATCCTGCAGGCCAGAGGCAGTGGTCTCCACCTGAGGGCTCTCGGTTTCCAGCTCTTGCAATATCTCCTCGGCCTGGCTTGTGGGCGGATGGTGCGAGTATTGTTCGGCTAGTGGCGATTGCGCCTGGGGGACAACGGGAAAGGAGTTTGTTCTTTCAGTTTCGGGCATGAAACCAAAGGGGTCGGTTTCGGAACGCTCGAAATTCCATTCCGCGTCATCGTCATCGGCAAAGCTCACTTCGTGGGACACGGTACGAGCAAACGACATGGTGCTCAGGTGCTTCGATGCAGGAGCAGGAGCGGGAGCGGGAGCGGGGGGGTCCTCGATGTCGTGTTCCTCGATGTCATCATACAGTATCGACCTCGCATCTTGGTTCGCTACTGGTGTTTGCGCCGATGCCTCGGCAGCCCACGAGGCAGTGGCAGGTTCTTCACTGTCTTCGTCGCTGTTGGACTCTACGGGCTGATTCGGGGGTTGGGATGCAAGGTCTTCTGCAGAGGGAGCGTGCTCGCTCGGAGAGCCAGTTGCGACATGCTGGTGGGATTCGTTTATGGCTGAGTTGTTGTTCTGGAAAGAAGCGTCGCCAGCGAGGGAATTCGGCCTCTTCGCCGGATGCCATGCTGAACTAGGCGTATCCGAGGCCATTATAATATCGAATTAAACAGGGTCGAGAAGAGGAAAGAAAGGCTGCGCGAGGGGCAGATGGCATCAGTGTAGTCTCGCACCCCGAGGTCCTGCGCGCGCACGTCAGTACTGTATGCAGCATTCTACGCGCTGCCTTCGGCATCGTGCGCAACGGATGAGCAGCAAGTACTGCAAGTACTGCAAGTACTGACTGCAGCAGTGAGTAGCACGAGCCGCGAGCGAGCGCAATAGGGGCCACGACGTGGAATGAGGGCGGAGATGACCACTCACAAAATGTATACAGAGTTAATGGAGGGATTGAAACTTTTACTATTACAAGGCGTGATCCGATATGGTCGCAGCAAACACGCGATGCTCGGTCACGCTTGTTGCGAATGAGTACCGAATAGACTGGTAAAGCGGCATTGGAGCAGCGATGAGGCAAAGTTGGCTTGATCAGTTGCCAGCAAATGAGCTGCGACGAGAGACGGGTTGCGCGCCATCAATCTCCGTCGGCCAGAGGCTTAGGTGCCTAGGCAGGTAAGTAGGTACCTCCCTAGCACCCGTGGGCCGTGGCTCCATGCGGGCATGCCGTGTCATTTCCAACCTTGATACAGTCCGCTTGGCACAGCAGAGACAGTGTGCAGCATCGTCTCGAACACAGTATTATGACCCGAAACATCCCTACAAAGTTCATCTACCTACTGCAGCCCGTCGTGCGCATCGGCATATACGGGCTCGACGGGCTACTAAGTAGGTTGGTACGCAGCACAGTGCCATACATACACATGAATGTACCTACCTAGGTTAGTACTGAAGTAAAACCCAACTAATGGTCAGTTCTGAACACCTAAGCTTTTAGCCATCTCTGGCCCTGCAGCAAGACTTCCATACTATGACATCAGCGCGGATCTTTAGCCTGCTAAGTAGGTACGGTACCGACTAGGATCTAAATATAGGTTATGTCCACTAACTTCGAGGTTGGAGAGTATTCGACATGCTCATACTACCTAGGTAGATACCTAGGTATATAGGTACCTACCTCAACAATGCATACAACTCAGTACCCGCAAGCAAGCGCCAAGGTGCAGTATGTAACTCAAGTACTCGACCATGCTTAATGGCCATTAAGTGGCAGGTACCTTATACGAAGGCAGCATGTACGAGAAGAACTTGCAGTTATGAAAGGATGGCAGGATGTATCATGCATGTATTCTGGGCGTTGCAACTCAAATTGAACGAGTCTGATTCAAGATGGAGCCGCATTGCAATGTTGCAAAATCCAACTCGATATGAGCTTGGTCCGCTTGGCTAAATGACTAATAGAACAATACTCCGCAAAAGGTCGATTGCCCTTAAGCTGCTAACCGATGGGTATACCAGAACGCCTTTCCACATGCCTATGCAACAATTTTAGGTCCTCTGGCGCTTGCTAGAGAGTCCCTCGAAACTCGAGCTGCCGCGGGATCGCTTCCGCTCGAGCTCCTCCTTCATGATCCGCTCCGCCTCGCTCATCTTCTTCGGCTGTTCAAACACCGAACCCTTCTTCTGCCCGCCAGCCAAGGCGTTCTTCTTTGCAGCTGCGAACACGTTTTTGGTCTGCGGTTTCGCCGTCATTTTCATGGTTATGGGACCTGGTTTCGTCGTAGGAGCCGAGGCAGACACAAGCCCAGCAGCTTGTGCGACATCCGGAATCCGCGTATTCGCGCCCGTCAAATCTGTCGTGTCGGTCAAAGCCGGCGCTGCCGTAAAAGCTATTTCCGACTGCGCAGGAACAGTGGGCTTCAATCCAAAGGAAAGCTTAACTTTTTCGCCTTCTTGGCGTGACAGACCATTAGTCGGGGCCTCCTCCCTGTCGTTGTCGTCGTCTTCCTGCTCCCGTGTAGCAACATACTTCTTCGCGCGACGGATCTGTTCTCGGATCATCCGCTGCTCGCGCTCTTCGTCTCCCTTGTCCTGCATCTCCTTCCGGCGCACAGCTTCCTTCCGGCGTAGCGCTTCGGGCGAATCGTCTATCCAAGCAATGTGTATTCCCTTGTCTGTCTCCTCAACCCTACACAACCCCTCTCTGCCGAGGTATTTCGCGAATTCGGTCAAGCTGGGCCACCGCGTAGCGTTCATATGTATGTGTTCCTGAGAGCGTGTCCGTTAGTTGTGGTCAGAAAGTTTGATGCCGGAAAGATCGTGACCTACCTTGTTCGCGATAAATGTCTGGTAAAACTGGTTGATCTGGACGCTCTTCTCGCCATGACTCGTGCGCAACAATTGAATGAAGCTTTGGCGAAATTGGTTGGAGTAGTCTTCAATGTGTTTTTTGGTGTCCTCGCCGACGAGTAGCATCGCCCGAACATGGCTTTCGCTCATAGTACTAAACAAGTCCGATCAGTGCTATTCCAAAAATCGCACAAGGTGTAGAAGAATTGAAGGCTCGTACTGTTGCTTGTATCCATTTTCATCCCTCATTTGCCGCTCGCACACCTGGCAGTAAAAGCGCAACCGTTGCAACCCCTTCATCTTCATCCTCTTCGCCAAATCCTGTCTAGACCCAGCATCGTGTTTTTTGGTCATCTTGACGAGTGGAAGAGCTCGCGCTTATGCAGTTTCGGCAGTGTGCTTTGACTGAGTTCAACAACGGGTGATGCTGCATGGCATGTGGAAGAACTCAGGGCGAACTGGCGGCTGAGGCCAAGGTTGACTTACCTTACGTAAACGAGGGAGGCGGCAATTTCCGATAGAAGCTTATCTTATCTGCCTACCTAGGTAGGTACCAACTAGGTATGGGGCAGTCGTATCAGCTGGCGAGGCGAGCATGCTACCTAGGCCCCTAGGTACACTAGCGAGGGGGGGGGGGGGTTCTGTGACATGATGTCAGGCATGGTTATAGGCTCTGTGACTATCCCCTAAAATCTAAGACCATATCTAACCTTCGTAACAATCTCTATAGCTGTTATATACTAGGTACTATATTTTAGCTAGAAATAGTATCCCGTACGTTATAGGCTCTAGCCCGAGACTATTACTAAGCTAATTATAGCCTAGAGATCGTTATAGAGCCTAGAGATCTAGTCGCTTTTAAAAATCATATTGGATTCTAGAGACTGTCCCTTATAGGGTAGACTTGCGTAAACTATTTACAGAAAAAGTTACGGCATGCACCTTTGCAGACCTTGACATAGCCATCCCATGCCGTAAGGTGCTTTGCCAGACCGCCAGCCCTTGACAGTGCCATGCCACTGCCAGTCACGTGACCTTATCGATAGAGGGGCTAGCCCACACACTTACTGTATTTAGTGGGATCTGCCTTACGGCTGATCCTTCCCTTCCTTTTTACTTCCTTAACTGTAGATCTTAGTACAATATATCACATATAGCTGGAGCCCTGTCTCTTCGTGAGTGTGACGAGTGCAACAGAAAATACGTACGAAGAATTAGAATAATAGAAACAGAAAGTACATTGAACTTAGGCACTTAGAGAGATTCTTTTATCTATAGCTGTAACTCTATTCCCGCTTTTTTTTATACTTTATATATATATATATACATTAGCGCGCGCCCCTAGGACTGGATTAGAGCCTTCGGAGCCTTACGCCTTAGGATTGGATCGGTGTTTACCCCTTAGGACTGGATTAGTGTAACAACTGCTCTATCCTTAACACGGAGTATAGGGTAGAGTAGGGGTCTTAGTGGTTTCTTGTTCCTAGGGATAAGGGCTTAGCTTATACAAAGGAGGCGCTGTGCAATATATCGTTCACTAAGTCGTCAGGAGGTTTCTCCCATACAATTCCAAGAAGTAAATGTATGCTTAGATTGAATAGTGAAGTAAGGAAAGACTAGATACATAGGAGTGCCGTCGTGGCTATATAGTATTTCCTTCCTTTATACAACTGTTGGATCACTGTTCCCTTCGTGATCCCCGTGGGTCTTCGTCACGTGACCTCTTCTTTCCGCATATGCATTTATCCATGACAGGGTCCTGTCTATCCCCGCGTGAGTATGCTTTTGCGCTAGGCCTCTCCAACTGGTCCGAACGTTGTTGGTCCGTAACAATTAGCTGTCTAGATTAAATTAGACTAGCCTACTTGTAGGGACTAGCCTACTTATAGGGACTGGCCTACTTGTAGGGACTAGCAAGACTAGCGGGACTAATAGGTGTCACAACGGTGCAATTCGCGAGGCCGAACAGTATTCCCAAGGAACACATACTAATATTAGGTTAAAGTAGGAAGGAAGGTTCGAGGGTCTGAATCCCGTAGTCCAGCCTTATCTACCTAGTATGGTGTGTGGGGTCTAGAATACAGGCAGGTGGCATGCCAGCCCCAAGCTCCCTAGCGTCTGCGTGGCAGCTATAGATCACGTGACCTAGATCACATGATCCACAATACGGCTACTCCGTAACTATAGGCTACTTATACCTAGGTAAGTATAGGTGAGTAGGTATAAGCAAGTAAGTATAAGTAAGTGTATAGATTTTAAGTATAAGCTAATAGGCTATATATGTATTAAAGAAAGTATTTATTTATATAAATATACTGTTCTTTTTATAGTATATACCTATTTACTTATACTTAAAATCTATACACTTACTTATACTTACTTGCTTATACCTACTCACCTATACTTACCTAGGTATAAGTAGCCTATAGTTACGGAGTAGCCGTATTGTGGATCATGTGATCTAGGTCACGTGATCTATAGCTGCCACGCAGACGCTAGGGAGCTTGGGGCTGGCATGCCACCTGCCTGTATTCTAGACCCCACACACCATACTAGGTAGATAAGGCTGGACTACGGGATTCAGACCCTCGAACCTTCCTTCCTACTTTAACCTAATATTAGTATGTGTTCCTTGGGAATACTGTTCGGCCTCGCGAATTGCACCGTTGTGACACCTATTAGTCCCGCTAGTCTTGCTAGTCCCTACAAGTAGGCCAGTCCCTATAAGTAGGCTAGTCCCTACAAGTAGGCTAGTCTAATTTAATCTAGACAGCTAATTGTTACGGACCAACAACGTTCGGACCAGTTGGAGAGGCCTAGCGCAAAAGCATACTCACGCGGGGATAGACAGGACCCTGTCATGGATAAATGCATATGCGGAAAGAAGAGGTCACGTGACGAAGACCCACGGGGATCACGAAGGGAACAGTGATCCAACAGTTGTATAAAGGAAGGAAATACTATATAGCCACGACGGCACTCCTATGTATCTAGTCTTTCCTTACTTCACTATTCAATCTAAGCATACATTTACTTCTTGGAATTGTATGGGAGAAACCTCCTGACGACTTAGTGAACGATATATTGCACAGCGCCTCCTTTGTATAAGCTAAGCCCTTATCCCTAGGAACAAGAAACCACTAAGACCCCTACTCTACCCTATACTCCGTGTTAAGGATAGAGCAGTTGTTACACTAATCCAGTCCTAAGGGGTAAACACCGATCCAATCCTAAGGCGTAAGGCTCCGAAGGCTCTAATCCAGTCCTAGGGGCGCGCGCTAATGTATATATATATATATAAAGTATAAAAAAAAGCGGGAATAGAGTTACAGCTATAGATAAAAGAATCTCTCTAAGTGCCTAAGTTCAATGTACTTTCTGTTTCTATTATTCTAATTCTTCGTACGTATTTTCTGTTGCACTCGTCACACTCACGAAGAGACAGGGCTCCAGCTATATGTGATATATTGTACTAAGATCTACAGTTAAGGAAGTAAAAAGGAAGGGAAGGATCAGCCGTAAGGCAGATCCCACTAAATACAGTAAGTGTGTGGGCTAGCCCCTCTATCGATAAGGTCACGTGACTGGCAGTGGCATGGCACTGTCAAGGGCTGGCGGTCTGGCAAAGCACCTTACGGCATGGGATGGCTATGTCAAGGTCTGCAAAGGTGCATGCCGTAACTTTTTCTGTAAATAGTTTACGCAAGTCTACCCTATAAGGGACAGTCTCTAGAATCCAATATGATTTTTAAAAGCGACTAGATCTCTAGGCTCTATAACGATCTCTAGGCTATAATTAGCTTAGTAATAGTCTCGGGCTAGAGCCTATAACGTACGGGATACTATTTCTAGCTAAAATATAGTACCTAGTATATAACAGCTATAGAGATTGTTACGAAGGTTAGATATGGTCTTAGATTTTAGGGGATAGTCACAGAGCCTATAACCATGCCTGACATCATGTCACAGAACCCCCCCCCCCCCTCGCTAGTGTACCTAGGGGCCTAGGTAGCATGCTCGCCTCGCCAGCTGATACGACTGCCCCATACCTAGTTGGTACCTACCTAGGTAGGCAGATAAGATAAGCTTCTATCGGAAATTGCCGCCTCCCTCGTTTACGTAAGGTAAGTCAACCTTGGCCTCAGCCGCCAGTTCGCCCTGAGTTCTTCCACATGCCATGCAGCATCACCCGTTGTTGAACTCAGTCAAAGCACACTGCCGAAACTGCATAAGCGCGAGCTCTTCCACTCGTCAAGATGACCAAAAAACACGATGCTGGGTCTAGACAGGATTTGGCGAAGAGGATGAAGATGAAGGGGTTGCAACGGTTGCGCTTTTACTGCCAGGTGTGCGAGCGGCAAATGAGGGATGAAAATGGATACAAGCAACAGTACGAGCCTTCAATTCTTCTACACCTTGTGCGATTTTTGGAATAGCACTGATCGGACTTGTTTAGTACTATGAGCGAAAGCCATGTTCGGGCGATGCTACTCGTCGGCGAGGACACCAAAAAACACATTGAAGACTACTCCAACCAATTTCGCCAAAGCTTCATTCAATTGTTGCGCACGAGTCATGGCGAGAAGAGCGTCCAGATCAACCAGTTTTACCAGACATTTATCGCGAACAAGGTAGGTCACGATCTTTCCGGCATCAAACTTTCTGACCACAACTAACGGACACGCTCTCAGGAACACATACATATGAACGCTACGCGGTGGCCCAGCTTGACCGAATTCGCGAAATACCTCGGCAGAGAGGGGTTGTGTAGGGTTGAGGAGACAGACAAGGGAATACACATTGCTTGGATAGACGATTCGCCCGAAGCGCTACGCCGGAAGGAAGCTGTGCGCCGGAAGGAGATGCAGGACAAGGGAGACGAAGAGCGCGAGCAGCGGATGATCCGAGAACAGATCCGTCGCGCGAAGAAGTATGTTGCTACACGGGAGCAGGAAGACGACGACAACGACAGGGAGGAGGCCCCGACTAATGGTCTGTCACGCCAAGAAGGCGAAAAAGTTAAGCTTTCCTTTGGATTGAAGCCCACTGTTCCTGCGCAGTCGGAAATAGCTTTTACGGCAGCGCCGGCTTTGACCGACACGACAGATTTGACGGGCGCGAATACGCGGATTCCGGATGTCGCACAAGCTGCTGGGCTTGTGTCTGCCTCGGCTCCTACGACGAAACCAGGTCCCATAACCATGAAAATGACGGCGAAACCGCAGACCAAAAACGTGTTCGCAGCTGCAAAGAAGAACGCCTTGGCTGGCGGGCAGAAGAAGGGTTCGGTGTTTGAACAGCCGAAGAAGATGAGCGAGGCGGAGCGGATCATGAAGGAGGAGCTCGAGCGGAAGCGATCCCGCGGCAGCTCGAGTTTCGAGGGACTCTCTAGCAAGCGCCAGAGGACCTAAAATTGTTGCATAGGCATGTGGAAAGGCGTTCTGGTATACCCATCGGTTAGCAGCTTAAGGGCAATCGACCTTTTGCGGAGTATTGTTCTATTAGTCATTTAGCCAAGCGGACCAAGCTCATATCGAGTTGGATTTTGCAACATTGCAATGCGGCTCCATCTTGAATCAGACTCGTTCAATTTGAGTTGCAACGCCCAGAATACATGCATGATACATCCTGCCATCCTTTCATAACTGCAAGTTCTTCTCGTACATGCTGCCTTCGTATAAGGTACCTGCCACTTAATGGCCATTAAGCATGGTCGAGTACTTGAGTTACATACTGCACCTTGGCGCTTGCTTGCGGGTACTGAGTTGTATGCATTGTTGAGGTAGGTACCTATATACCTAGGTATCTACCTAGGTAGTATGAGCATGTCGAATACTCTCCAACCTCGAAGTTAGTGGACATAACCTATATTTAGATCCTAGTCGGTACCGTACCTACTTAGCAGGCTAAAGATCCGCGCTGATGTCATAGTATGGAAGTCTTGCTGCAGGGCCAGAGATGGCTAAAAGCTTAGGTGTTCAGAACTGACCATTAGTTGGGTTTTACTTCAGTACTAACCTAGGTAGGTACATTCATGTGTATGTATGGCACTGTGCTGCGTACCAACCTACTTAGTAGCCCGTCGAGCCCGTATATGCCGATGCGCACGACGGGCTGCAGTAGGTAGATGAACTTTGTAGGGATGTTTCGGGTCATAATACTGTGTTCGAGACGATGCTGCACACTGTCTCTGCTGTGCCAAGCGGACTGTATCAAGGTTGGAAATGACACGGCATGCCCGCATGGAGCCACGGCCCACGGGTGCTAGGGAGGTACCTACTTACCTGCCTAGGCACCTAAGCCTCTGGCCGACGGAGATTGATGGCGCGCAACCCGTCTCTCGTCGCAGCTCATTTGCTGGCAACTGATCAAGCCAACTTTGCCTCATCGCTGCTCCAATGCCGCTTTACCAGTCTATTCGGTACTCATTCGCAACAAGCGTGACCGAGCATCGCGTGTTTGCTGCGACCATATCGGATCACGCCTTGTAATAGTAAAAGTTTCAATCCCTCCATTAACTCTGTATACATTTTGTGAGTGGTCATCTCCGCCCTCATTCCACGTCGTGGCCCCTATTGCGCTCGCTCGCGGCTCGTGCTACTCACTGCTGCAGTCAGTACTTGCAGTACTTGCAGTACTTGCTGCTCATCCGTTGCGCACGATGCCGAAGGCAGCGCGTAGAATGCTGCATACAGTACTGACGTGCGCGCGCAGGACCTCGGGGTGCGAGACTACACTGATGCCATCTGCCCCTCGCGCAGCCTTTCTTTCCTCTTCTCGACCCTGTTTAATTCGATATTATAATGGCCTCGGATACGCCTAGTTCAGCATGGCATCCGGCGAAGAGGCCGAATTCCCTCGCTGGCGACGCTTCTTTCCAGAACAACAACTCAGCCATAAACGAATCCCACCAGCATGTCGCAACTGGCTCTCCGAGCGAGCACGCTCCCTCTGCAGAAGACCTTGCATCCCAACCCCCGAATCAGCCCGTAGAGTCCAACAGCGACGAAGACAGTGAAGAACCTGCCACTGCCTCGTGGGCTGCCGAGGCATCGGCGCAAACACCAGTAGCGAACCAAGATGCGAGGTCGATACTGTATGATGACATCGAGGAACACGACATCGAGGACCCCCCCGCTCCCGCTCCCGCTCCTGCTCCTGCATCGAAGCACCTGAGCACCATGTCGTTTGCTCGTACCGTGTCCCACGAAGTGAGCTTTGCCGATGACGATGACGCGGAATGGAATTTCGAGCGTTCCGAAACCGACCCCTTTGGTTTCATGCCCGAAACTGAAAGAACAAACTCCTTTCCCGTTGTCCCCCAGGCGCAATCGCCACTAGCCGAACAATACTCGCACCATCCGCCCACAAGCCAGGCCGAGGAGATATTGCAAGAGCTGGAAACCGAGAGCCCTCAGGTGGAGACCACTGCCTCTGGCCTGCAGGATGCAGGCTTGCTCGAGGCCGAGCGCGCGATCGCGCACCGGGAGGACGACGGTCACCCCCAGAACGCCATGGGCGGCGAAATGGTAGGCGCCGAAGAAGAGGCCTCCGACGCGCGTTATGAGGAGGGACTGCCCTTGATCCCTCAGCATCATTTGCCCAACGCGGCCGCGGAAGTCAAGAACATGGGAGCGGACCCGGTCGACTTTTTCTCTCAGGACGAGACTGCCGACGCAGGGGACGATTTCTTTGCCCAGATACACGACGACCCCGGGACTTCTCCAGCTGGTCCGCAGGACTACTCTCTACAGAGGAAGTCTACGACTATGGTGATTGGGCAAAATACTGGCTTAGCACCCTCGGACTTGACAGCAGACGTTCATCCGGGCACCCCCGCTCAAAATCCTACAAGTGTGAATGGAGACTCTGTATATTCGCCAGAGGGAGGTGCCAAGATTGCCACTGGTACCGATGACATTGATGCCAAGTGGGCAGCAGCCTTTGGCGATGACGACGACGACGACGGCGGCTTTTTGCTGGATACGACTACAGAGTCGAAGGAGCTGGACCCAGCCGACATCTTTGGTAGTGATGACGAGGGCTTTCTGGAAGATGAAGAGGTACCAACCCCAGCCGCGGCGCCGCCCTCACAAACGCAGCCTGCACACCCCAATCCCAATGGTCGTTACACGCCAGGGGCGGTTCAACCACAATCACATACTTCCCCGAATCCGTATAGGCCAGCGTCCATAGCGCAACAACAGCCGCTCTACGCCTCGGGCATTGCCCCTCCAGCCACGGGATTTGGTTCGCCACCTCCTAGGCCTGATATTCCCAAGGCCCAGAGCTTTGCTGCCAAGTCGAAAGGTGGTTATCAGTCACCTTACGATCTACCCATGGAGGTCGTTAAACCGCCGAAGAGGCGAACGAGCGTGCAACCTTTGCCTCGAGGGAATGTTGCATCGCCAGCGCCTCCATCAAATCTACCACCCAGAAACGCTAGCATGTATGCACAACCTCCACCTTCGGGGGGGTCAGTTTCAAGCTTGTCACCTCCGAGCTCGAGTCATTCCAATCAGCAGTCAAGTCTTGGTGCATTGAAGCCTGCCCCTCAGCTCAAGTCAAAATCTAGCAGTTTCTTCGAAGACCTACCCGTAGCGTCCAGGCCTCGTCCCTCATCACGACAAGCGATCCATCCTTCTCCAACCCTGCCAGACCTTCATGGACAACCAAAGCCACCTCCCCAAGTGCCATCATTGAGCACTCCACTGATGCCCCCACCCGCAGCATCGCCAACAACCCAATCTCATCTGTCTCCGACACGGGATCCCAGTGTAGCTGGGTTAGTTGCCCCTGAACGTGTCAGCCCATATGCAGTCTTGCAAGCCGATGCTCCCAGCAGGTCTCAACCCCCTTCTACAGTAGGCAGCCGGTACTCTCCTGCTGGCCAGTCTCCCGGGGCTAACGGTATGGTTCCCGCAACAACCTCTACGAGTCGGTATTCGCCAGCACCGCCGAACTCTCGGTCGTCCAGCGGTAGCTATTCCGCAGTACCTCCACCAATACTTCCTCACCAGCCCAGAACTTCCAGTCCATTGGCTCATTTTGAAGTATCTCACGGAAAGGCCGAGAACAAGCTCGCAAGCCCGGTGAATGGGGATGGTGTTCCACTGCTGCGAACTGGTTCATCCCAATACGACCATCGTGTGACAAGAGTGCCTTCACTTCCACCAACACAAGAGGTGGAGGAAGAGCAAATGCTAGAGTCATCGCCAAATATGGCTGCCAAAGGACTGGGCATATCCATGGAACCAAAATACCCACCCGCACGTGTAGGCCACACGCCACCGCCCCTGGGCATCCATCCGTCAAACCCTCTTTCACCACCCAAGCGGTCCTTGTCTAACTACACACCGCAGCCTGTACCCCCTCATCCCTCTTCAAGGGAAACCGGCTTCGTACCACCACTCCGATCGCAAACACAGTCACCCGGGGCAGTTCATGGCAACCGCGGACTCGCAAATCCATCCGAGTCGGCGCCTCGACCGTCTTCAGCACATGCGCCTACTTCTCCACCATCAGAAATCAACGTCCAAAATCCAGTTCCCACCGTCCGGGCTCGTGGCATGTCTCAGACTCTTAACTTAGTGCTTCCTACGGATGGCCGAGAACTCGATCCTTTGCAACGTTGGCGCGGCGCCCCCTGTATTGCATGGGGAGTCGGAGGGCTACTTGCAACAAGTTTTCCCCAAAACATCCCACGATATGGCATAACTTCCAACATCCCGCAAATCACCCGAAGCCCTGGCGAGGTCAAATTGCAACACTTCAAAGATGTTCAACCTCTCGAAGATCGACTATCCAAATTTCCGGGTCCACTTAAAGGTAAATCTAGAAAAAAGGAAGTCAGTGCGTGGCTTACCGCCGGTATTGACGGCCTTGAGAAAAGACTACCGAGCGTCTCGTTCCAAACACACGTTGCCCACGAAGATAAGAGGGAAATCGAACGCGTATTATTATGGAAGATATTGAGGGTTTTAGTCGACAATGATGGTGTTCTTGAAGGTAACACGACGGTCGAAAAGGCAGTTCGCGATGTCATCTCACTGGTCTTGAAACTGACAGGCCTGAGTTTTCGTCCGCAGTATCTGCTAGCGTGGACCTTACAGGGATGACAACAGCGACTGGGATGCAGATCGATGCTTCGGATCCTACCGTTGCTGAGTCGATACGGAGACATCTACTGCTCGGCGATCGGGAAAAGGCCGTTTGGGCAGCAGCCGATAAAAGACTGTGGGGTCACGCTATTCTCATAGCTAGTTCTTCACCCAACGCAGAACTCTACAGACAGGTCGCTCAAGAGTTCATAAAGAAGGAAGTCAATCATGCGGGCCAAGGCCATGAGAGTCTGGCTTCACTGTACAGTGTGCTGTCAGGCAATTTCGACGAAGCTGTCGATGAACTCGTTCCTGCGCACGCTCGAGCTGGATTGCAGCTCATGTCAACCTCTGCTTCTGCTACATCTCAAGATGTGCTAGCTGGATTGGACAAGTGGCGTGAAACCCTAGGCTTGATACTGAGTAATAGACGACAAGGGGATGGTCAAGCTTTGCGTTCATGGGAAATCTTCTCTCTGAATACGGAAGGGCTGAAGCAGCTCACATTTGCTTCATCTTTGCGAAGCAATTCGCCATTTTGGCGGCATGGATGACCCTCTTAGCAACTTCGTCCTTGTTGGCGCTGATCATCGACGACAGATCGACCAATTTGCTAAGGAGACCGAGGCGCTACAATTGAGCGAGGTGTACGAGTTCGGGCTGTCACTTGCTTCTGGTTCGAACGTACCACAGAGCTGCCCTCATTTGGCTGCATACAAGCTACAGCATGCTATAGTTCTTGCTGAACACGGCTGCCGAGATAAAGCCATACAATACTGCGAAGCCATATGGAGCGCTATTACATCTCAAACAAGAAATCGCCGTATTTTAATCCTGTATTGAGTCAGCTGTTGATGATATCATGACAAGGTTGAAGCAGGCAGCTGGCGACGAATCTTCATCATGGATCACTAAACCTAAGATGACCAAGTATCCAGTAACATGTGGTCGCGATTCAGCAAGTTTGTCGCTGGTCCTGACGATGGCACTGATAATGGTGGATCAGGGGAAGGGCGGCGCTGAACTTGGGCCGTTTGCACGAATAGCTGGCGGGACGCCCACAGTTAGTCGGTCACGTCTGTCTCTAACTTCGAGGTATATGGGACAAGTCCGTCAATGCCGGCAAACATGGCCCCTCGGCATACACTCCGAATGCCGGCCACTCCTTAGGCTCGCATATGAGCCTACTGCATACACTCCAGCGTCACGGTCATCGATGGAGAGGACGTCGGGCGAGCTGCGGCGGACCTCGCATGATTTGCGAGACGGGGTTCCGATGTACAAGTGCGAGCACCAACCCGTATGCACCTGTGTCCATGATGTAGCTTGTCTCCGAAAAATCCCTACCAGCCCACATCTCCGTTAAACGCTTCGCCATATATGCCCATTTCACAGAACCAGTCATTGGCCCCCATGGCTAAACAGCCGTCAGATGTTGGATACCCGGGTATCAGCCACCTAGTGGTGATCGGGACTCCGGAGGTGCTGGTATTGCACCTGACACATACCGCATGATCAAGCACCGGCAAGCGACCTTGACTTCAACTCGGCCAACTCGGCCTATCAGCCTTCTTATGGGAGCTACGAACCGCCCTCAATGGGAAAGCTTTGAGCCACATACAGCACAGGCAGATACTTCGATCCATGGCTACGAGGCCCCCTCGTACCAACCTTCTAGTTTTGAACCACCGTCTTATGAAGCTGGTCCGATAGATGATGACGGATTTGAGAACAGACTAAACTGAAGAGTTTCATGGATGACGATGACGATCGCACCCTTTCCAATTCCAATCTCCAAGAAAAAAGCAAATCTGAGAAGGACCCGAGAGAATGAAGAAATGTTTCGGAAAGTCGCTGAAGAGGAGGGTGAGTATCATCAAATGGCAACGCACAGAAATGTTTACTAACCTTCGACAGCAAAAACGGGCTGCTGAAGCCAAAGCTGGAAAGAAAGGTGGGTTGGGGCTTTTCCGGATGGTTTGGTGGTGGCAAGAAAGAGAGCACCGAGTTACCTAACAAGCCTATCAAAGCCAAATTGGGTGAAAGCAAGCAGCTTGTGTACGATCCTGACCTGAAGCGCTGGGTCAACAAAAAGTCCGGAGCCGAAAACACACCCGCGAAGACTGCCACGCCGCCGCCTCCGCGTGCTGCCAGTACGCCTCCCACTGCTTCTACGTCAACACCGCCCATTGGCATCACCGCTCTCCCCTATCTCGCAACACCCCACCGCCAATGACACTGAAAAATGCAAATCTCTACCGAAAGCTTGAATGCACCGGGCGGTGCTCCGCTCATGGCACGCAGCGTCTCGAACCAGAGCAATGCGAGCCTTCCTGGTGGTGCCCCAAGCGCACCACCCAGCAGACCAGCTACCAGCCTTAGTAACGCCAGTAGCATCGATGATCTTTTGGGAGCAGCAGGACCTCGGAAAGGGCCCAAGAAGCCCCGCAAGGGAGGACGTTACGTGGATGTTATGGCGAAGTGAGGTTATCTATTAAATAAGTCATTTTCAAATCAGGCCGTACCCAGGTACTGAGCATGTCTCGCTATAAATTGTCACTGGGGGGATTGTGTATTGGCGAAAGGGTTAATGGCTGTGGAAGTTGCCCGGTGTCTCCCGTGGTATCAACTAAACACGGCAATGGCGTTTCGTGGAAATGAAGTTTCAATATTCGCATGTGGTATAGTTATCATAGACTTAGCGATCTTGTAATAACCCATGTCCTTGATTGGTTCAGTCAATGATCAAGATGGACGTGAAATTGTATTGTATATTTATTTTAAAATGGGAATGAACTTTCAACTATTCAGAGATGGAGACAATTCTTCCATGACAGATGTCAGTTTGCCTTCAAGTGTCTGTAACCTATAGCCTGATCCATGCATCAAAGTTCTTCTCAACTGATATGACTCTTCATGGAGTTCAAGCAGCCAAACCCCTTCACAACTAGAGGAAGAGTAGTGGTAATGGTCACTTTTTGGTCACATCAAGCGAGCAATGCAGGGCAAAACAGGAAGCTGGTAAGGGACCTAGAGCTGAGCAATGTGATTGCTTATTGCGAACAACCATGCTGCTACATCTAGTAGTACATATATATATATATCGACCAGGCGGTTCGGTTCCACCTACTTACTACTACCCGCAGCGAGAAAGAGCTTCTGTGCATATGATTGATAGTCTCTGAGGTTTCACCTTGAGACTCAGTCAGGGAGTCATTCAGTGTTTGATGTCATCCTGCGGACGGGCTACTACATTTCAGGGAGCTGTAAGTGAATATAAGAACGCTACTGGCCACGCGAACTTGACTCTAAAAGTGGCAGACTCGCCAATTCATTCCTTTGTCAACAATTTGCCTACACATTCCCTGTAAAGTCGCGAATCACATCTAATACCAGGCAGCCAGATTCCTAGCCATAGCAATCCTTAACCTCCAAAAGAGCAGGTTCAGCGCTCATACTATCCAGATGGAATCTCTACGCGCTAGATCTGAGATACTGTTACGGGGGCAATCATGGATTGAGGAGGAAATCTATGCCCAACGAGTGTCTTGGGCGCTCTGCTTCTTTAGCCACGAGGACGATCCGCAATCCGCGATGTTCCAACCGCCCCATTCAGGATTCTTACGCCAGCAATCCGTCGCGGTCTATATCCCATACCAATTTCTGCATGCGTATGCGGAACACCAAGTTCATGCACAAGGAACGGTAGTGGTATTACAGCACCGCACAGCCCACTGCTTGCTCAAGGTTTTCAAGTGCGATCAGTTCGGCCAGGCGCTCAGATGGTTTACCGACTTTCGGGTGTACTGGGATGGAGACTATCCAACTGACCACTTCAAATTCGTCGGCGAACTGATGCCAAATGGAAGAAGAAACGAGAAGATGAAGTTTCCTCCAGGAAACTACTTCATCCAGTCTCAATTCTTTAAGGCGCAAGGAGAGTCCCGTCGACCCGACGCCGAATACATCTCAGGCATGTTCGAAGTCTTCTCTTACGAGTGAGGTGTGTATCTACAAAACTCCCTTGGTACTGGTAAATTATTTACCAGTCAGATTGCAAGGCTTCCACCGTCTGTCACGACTCCATCACACTGACAAATACAAGAAAATGACGAAGCTGTGTGCCTCGCGGTAAGCGAGATCCCACCACAGCTCGGACTGTCTAGATTGTGTTGTCTCAAGGATCGCCGGAAGTGTTTCCGGCGCATTGGTACTATCGAAGTTTATTACATAGATGCGTTGGGGGTGTATCAAAAGATTTTGTTTGCAATTGCGATGAAAAAAACTCCAATGCTGTCTCTCGCATAACTGAACGTGTCTTTTCCCTAAGGTAAACATGTCAGTGGCACGACTGATCCTGACACACCTATGTGAGAACAACGGTAGCACGAACTTTGATCGGTTCTCTCCGGAACATACATCGGGTGACTGGCCTTGAGCCCTCGAAAGCTAGAGATAATAGTCAAAATGCTCGAGCCTAATACCAAGTCTTGTCAATACTCATCGGAACATGACGCCCCCCCGAGACAGTAGATAACACAACGTCTGCTCACAGCACCAAATTATCAAGTTCTTGGAAACGTCGTTGGCATTATCTGACACGGATGCATATTCGAAAATATGGAATTGTTTGCTATCATGCAGTGCACCGAGAAGTTGCAAAGAGATCCGCGACATATGCTGTGTCATAATCACTGGGCTACTATATTGTCGGCTACCCGCTCCAGACTTTGCTACTAGATCTCGGGATTGCTAACCTGCACCGCAGCCCGTGAAACATGCGTGGATTCTCGTTCAATGTCGCCCTCGGATCTTTCTGACACCCCCAAGTTCATTTTGGTCACAATGCTTTCATTCCCAAGGATTCATGAATCTCCACGAGTGTCAATGATGGAACAGTGCCCAGTCTATCTTACAATAAAACAAGAAACAGCAAGCTTGGGGCCAACGTAATGTAATCGAACCAAATGCTGATTTTGTCCGAACCCTAAGCTCAGTGCTTTAAATCAACGTTCGTTCGCGTCCTATTCCAGATTTCAGAACAGGAGAACCTTCTGCTCTAACAAACTTCTGCTATTTGATGTATACCTTTTCGAAATGAGAAAGATAAATGTGACATTGTGGCCTATACGAACTATCAGGATAGTATATCCCCTTGTCTCAATAGCCTCGCGTTATCTGAAAAGGAGGACTCATGTTCAAAAGTAGGCGATGAGCTCCGCCCAAAGCTTTAGTCTCCAAGACCAGCATAAGCACAACTCACCGAGGTTCCAAAACATCACCTCTCTCTACCCCCGCTGCCTTCTGCCCCTTGAGCACCAGACAGAACAGCAAAATATTGATTTCGCCCGGACTTGAACCGGAGACCTTCAGTGTGTTAGACTGACGTGATAACCAACTACACCACGAAACCTGAGGCTTTTGCACGTGTATGATGTGAAATTGAGAGATGCGGGTTTAAATAGTCATTGTCTTGATAGAAAACCCAAATCCTTAGCCCCTTATTTCCTATATCATACACTTTCCTGACTTTAGGTAATTGACTATGTAAGAACTCTTTATTTATGTAAATGAAACAAAGATGTAGCTATTCAGCTATGAAAAAGTTCAGCTCTTCCAAGTGTAGCTAGCACATCGTGCCTTAGTATCAGAGCTGCTACATTCTAAATGAGATTCTCCATGGCAGCCACGACTTCCTACTACTTAGTCAACCACTTACCCCATCGCAGGCGCTTCTATTACTCATACTTGGAGGACTTCCTCACTTGTCGCACCGAAGTGAAGCTACTCACGGGTCAATTCTTGAGCAAATTTCTCAACTTGCTTATGTAGAGAAAGTCATCCCCACTTGCGACTGTGTTGCTGTTTCCGTTATTGCTTCCGTTCTTTTCGTTGTCTATTACATTGAATCAATGTACCATTTTCTGTAGCTTCTGCGCCTCATAATACTCACTTTCTCCCATGCGGCTGAGGCATTCTAGGATTTTAGGTAGGGGACGTCGCGTTAATCTCTGACTTAGTAAGGGCCGCCGCAACATCGGCGACGAGGCACGGGGAGATAATGAGGGCTTTGAGTTGCATGCTTGTGGTGAAAGGGCTGATACCAAGGACTGCTCAGACAGCAGCTGAATTGTGGTAATATCCGCCTCCGGCTGACTCCCAATACATTTAAGATACAGGCTCCAGCATGAGATCAATAGCAGCATCTCAATAACTCTTTTTATCTTCCTCTGCTAAAGCCTTGACCTTGCCATCACGGTCTTTGACTGTTGGAATCACTTTCTTGACAATGTATTGTCAAGTTTCTTGATTCCGCTAGCATTAATCATGAGGTGATTGTAATCTCAAGTTACTCGATTGCCCCCCTCCCCCCCCATATCATTGGCGATGATACCTATATCCGACCTATATAGGTCGGGATATAGGTATCATCGCCAATGATATGGGGGGGGAGGGGGGCAATCGAGTAACTTGAGATTACAATCACCTCATGATTAATGCTAGCGGAATCAAGAAACTTGACAATACATTGTCAAGAAAGTGATTCCAACAGTCAAAGACCGTGATGGCAAGGTCAAGGCTTTAGCAGAGGAAGATAAAAAGAGTTATTGAGATGCTGCTATTGATCTCATGCTGGAGCCTGTATCTTAAATGTATTGGGAGTCAGCCGGAGGCGGATATTACCACAATTCAGCTGCTGTCTGAGCAGTCCTTGGTATCAGCCCTTTCACCACAAGCATGCAACTCAAAGCCCTCATTATCCCCGTGCCTCGTCGCCGATGTTGCGGCGGCCCTTACTAAGTCAGAGATTAACGCGACGTCCCTACCTAAAATCCTAGAATGCCTCAGCCGCATGGGAGAAAGTGAGTATTATGAGGCGCAGAAGCTACAGAAAATGGTACATTGATTCAATGTAATAGACAACGAAAAGAACGGAAGCAATAACGGAAACAGCAACACAGTCGCAAGTGGGGATGACTTTCTCTACATAAGCAAGTTGAGAAATTTGCTCAAGAATTGACCCGTGAGTAGCTTCACTTCGGTGCGACAAGTGAGGAAGTCCTCCAAGTATGAGTAATAGAAGCGCCTGCGATGGGGTAAGTGGTTGACTAAGTAGTAGGAAGTCGTGGCTGCCATGGAGAATCTCATTTAGAATGTAGCAGCTCTGATACTAAAGGCACGATGTGCTAGCTACACTTGGAAGAGCTGAACTTTTTCATAGCTGAATAGCTACATCTTTGTTTCATTTACATAAATAAAGAGTTCTTACATAGTCAATTACCTAAAGTCAGGAAAGTGTATGATATAGGAAATAAGGGGCTAAGGATTTGGGTTTTCTATCAAGACAATGACTATTTAAACCCGCATCTCTCAATTTCACATCATACACGTGCAAAAGCCTCAGGTTTCGTGGTGTAGTTGGTTATCACGTCAGTCTAACACACTGAAGGTCTCCGGTTCAAGTCCGGGCGAAATCAATATTTTGCTGTTCTGTCTGGTGCTCAAGGGGCAGAAGGCAGGGGGTAGAGAGAGGTGATGTTTTGGAACCTCGGTGAGTTGTGCTTATGCTGGTCTTGGAGACTAAAGCTTTGGGCGGAGCTCATCGCCTACTTTTGAACATGAGTCCTCCTTTTCAGATAACGCGAGGCTATTGAGACAAGGGGATATACTATCCTGATAGTTCGTATAGGCCACAATGTCACATTTATCTTTCTCATTTCGAAAAGGTATACATCAAATAGCAGAAGTTTGTTAGAGCAGAAGGTTCTCCTGTTCTGAAATCTGGAATAGGACGCGAACGAACGTTGATTTAAAGCACTGAGCTTAGGGTTCGGACAAAATCAGCATTTGGTTCGATTACATTACGTTGGCCCCAAGCTTGCTGTTTCTTGTTTTATTGTAAGATAGACTGGGCACTGTTCCATCATTGACACTCGTGGAGATTCATGAATCCTTGGGAATGAAAGCATTGTGACCAAAATGAACTTGGGGGTGTCAGAAAGATCCGAGGGCGACATTGAACGAGAATCCACGCATGTTTCACGGGCTGCGGTGCAGGTTAGCAATCCCGAGATCTAGTAGCAAAGTCTGGAGCGGGTAGCCGACAATATAGTAGCCCAGTGATTATGACACAGCATATGTCGCGGATCTCTTTGCAACTTCTCGGTGCACTGCATGATAGCAAACAATTCCATATTTTCGAATATGCATCCGTGTCAGATAATGCCAACGACGTTTCCAAGAACTTGATAATTTGGTGCTGTGAGCAGACGTTGTGTTATCTACTGTCTCGGGGGGGCGTCATGTTCCGATGAGTATTGACAAGACTTGGTATTAGGCTCGAGCATTTTGACTATTATCTCTAGCTTTCGAGGGCTCAAGGCCAGTCACCCGATGTATGTTCCGGAGAGAACCGATCAAAGTTCGTGCTACCGTTGTTCTCACATAGGTGTGTCAGGATCAGTCGTGCCACTGACATGTTTACCTTAGGGAAAAGACACGTTCAGTTATGCGAGAGACAGCATTGGAGTTTTTTTCATCGCAATTGCAAACAAAATCTTTTGATACACCCCCAACGCATCTATGTAATAAACTTCGATAGTACCAATGCGCCGGAAACACTTCCGGCGATCCTTGAGACAACACAATCTAGACAGTCCGAGCTGTGGTGGGATCTCGCTTACCGCGAGGCACACAGCTTCGTCATTTTCTTGTATTTGTCAGTGTGATGGAGTCGTGACAGACGGTGGAAGCCTTGCAATCTGACTGGTAAATAATTTACCAGTACCAAGGGAGTTTTGTAGATACACACCTCACTCGTAAGAGAAGACTTCGAACATGCCTGAGATGTATTCGGCGTCGGGTCGACGGGACTCTCCTTGCGCCTTAAAGAATTGAGACTGGATGAAGTAGTTTCCTGGAGGAAACTTCATCTTCTCGTTTCTTCTTCCATTTGGCATCAGTTCGCCGACGAATTTGAAGTGGTCAGTTGGATAGTCTCCATCCCAGTACACCCGAAAGTCGGTAAACCATCTGAGCGCCTGGCCGAACTGATCGCACTTGAAAACCTTGAGCAAGCAGTGGGCTGTGCGGTGCTGTAATACCACTACCGTTCCTTGTGCATGAACTTGGTGTTCCGCATACGCATGCAGAAATTGGTATGGGATATAGACCGCGACGGATTGCTGGCGTAAGAATCCTGAATGGGGCGGTTGGAACATCGCGGATTGCGGATCGTCCTCGTGGCTAAAGAAGCAGAGCGCCCAAGACACTCGTTGGGCATAGATTTCCTCCTCAATCCATGATTGCCCCCGTAACAGTATCTCAGATCTAGCGCGTAGAGATTCCATCTGGATAGTATGAGCGCTGAACCTGCTCTTTTGGAGGTTAAGGATTGCTATGGCTAGGAATCTGGCTGCCTGGTATTAGATGTGATTCGCGACTTTACAGGGAATGTGTAGGCAAATTGTTGACAAAGGAATGAATTGGCGAGTCTGCCACTTTTAGAGTCAAGTTCGCGTGGCCAGTAGCGTTCTTATATTCACTTACAGCTCCCTGAAATGTAGTAGCCCGTCCGCAGGATGACATCAAACACTGAATGACTCCCTGACTGAGTCTCAAGGTGAAACCTCAGAGACTATCAATCATATGCACAGAAGCTCTTTCTCGCTGCGGGTAGTAGTAAGTAGGTGGAACCGAACCGCCTGGTCGATATATATATATATGTACTACTAGATGTAGCAGCAGAGCATGGTTGTTCGCAATAAGCAATCACATTGCTCAGCTCTAGGTCCCTTACCAGCTTCCTGTTTTGCCCTGCATTGCTCGCTTGATGTGACCAAAAAGTGACCATTACCACTACTCTTCCTCTAGTTGTGAAGGGGTTTGGCTGCTTGAACTCCATGAAGAGTCATATCAGTTGAGAAGAACTTTGATGCATGGATCAGGCTATAGGTTACAGACACTTGAAGGCAAACTGACATCTGTCATGGAAGAATTGTCTCCATCTCTGAATAGTTGAAAGTTCATTCCCATTTTAAAATAAATATACAATACAATTTCACGTCCATCTTGATCATTGACTGAACCAATCAAGGACATGGGTTATTACAAGATCGCTAAGTCTATGATAACTATACCACATGCGAATATTGAAACTTCATTTCCACGAAACGCCATTGCCGTGTTTAGTTGATACCACGGGAGAACACCGGGCAACTTCCACAGCCATTAACCCTTTCGCCAATACACAATCCCCCAGTGACAATTTATAGCGAGACATGCTCAGTACCTGGGTACGGCCTGATTTGAAAATGACTTATTTAATAGATAACCTCACTTCGCCATAACATCCACGTAACGTCCTCCCTTGCGGGGCTTCTTGGGCCCTTTCCGAGGTCCTGCTGCTCCCAAAAGATCATCGATGCTACTGGCGTTACTAAGGCTGGTAGCTGGTCTGCTGGGTGGTGCGCTTGGGGCACCACCAGGAAGGCTCGCATTGCTCTGGTTCGAGACGCTGCGTGCCATGAGCGGAGCACCGCCCGGTGCATTCAAGCTTTCGGTAGAGATTGCATTTTTCAGTGTCATTGGCGGTGGGGTGTTGCGAGATAGGGGAGGAGCGGTGATGCCAATGGGCGGTGTTGACGTAGAAGCAGTGGGAGGCGTACTGGCAGCACGCGGAGGCGGCGGCGTGGCAGTCTTCGCGGGTGTGTTTTCGGCTCCGGACTTTTGTTGACCCAGCGCTTCAGGTCAGGATCGTACACAAAGCTGCTTGCTTCACCCAATTTGGCTTTGATAGGCTTGTTAGGTAACTCGGTGCTCTCTTTCTTGCCACCACCAAACCATCCGGAAAAGCCCCAACCACCTTTCTTTCCAGCTTTGGCTTCAGCAGCCCGTTTTGCTGTCGAAGGTTAGTAAAATTTCTGTGCGTTGCCATTTGATGATACTCACCCTCCTCTTCAGCGACTTTCCGAAACATTTCTTCATTCTCTCGGTCCTTCTCAGATTTGCTTTTTTCTTGGAGCTTGGAATTGGAAAGGGTGCGATCGTCATCGTCATCCATGAAACTCTTCAGTTTAGGTCTGTTCTCAAATCCGTCATCATCTATCGGACCAGCTTCATAAGACGGTGGTTCAAAACTAGAAGGTTGGTACGAGGGGGCCTCGTAGCCATGGATCGAAGTATCTGCCTGTGCTGTATGTGGCTCAAAGCTTCCCATTGAGGGCGGTTCGTAGCTCCCATAAGAAGGCTGATAGGCCGAGTTGGCCGAGTTGAAGTCAAGGTCGCTTGCCGGTGCTTGATCATGCGGTATGGTGTCAGGTGCAATACCAGCACCTCCGGAGTCCCGATCACCACTAGGTGGCTGATACCCCGGGTATCCAACATCTGACGGCTGTTTAGCCATGGGGGCCAATGACTGGTTCTGTGAAATGGGCATATATGGCGAAGCGTTTAACGGAGATGTGGGCTGGTAGGGATTTTTCGGAGACAAGCTACTCATGGACACAGGTGCATACGGGTTGGTGCTCGCACTTGGTACATCGGAACCCCGTCTCGCAAAATCATGCGAGGTCCGCCGCAGCTCGCCCGACGTCCTCTCCATCGATGACCGTGACGCTGGAGTGTATGCAGTAGGCTCATATGGCGAGCCTAAGGAGTGGCCGGCATTCGGAGTGTATGCCGAGGGGGCCATGTTTGCCGGCATTGACGGACTTGTCCCATATACCTCGAAGTTAGAGACAGACGGTGACCGACTAACTGTGGGCGTCCCGCCAGCTATTCGTGCAAACGGCCCAAGTTCAGCGCCGCCTTCCCCTGATCCACCATTATCAGTGCCATCGTCAGGACCAGCGACAAACTTGCTGAATCGCGACCACATGTTACTGGATACTTGGTCCATCTTAGGTTTAGTGATCCATGATGAAGATTCGTCGCCAGCTGCCTGCTTCAACCTTGTCATGATATCATCAACAGCTGACTCCAATACAGGATTAAAATACGGCGATTTCTTGGTTTGAGATGTAATAGCGCTCCATATGGCTTCGCAGTATTGTATGGCTTTATCTCGGCAGCCGTGTTCAGCAAGAACTATAGCATGCTGTAGCTTGTATGCAGCCAAATGAGGGCAGCTCTGTGGTACGTTCGAACCAGAAGCAAGTGACAGCCCGAACTCGTACACCTCGCTCAATTGTAGCGCCTCGGTCTCCTTAGCAAATTGGTCGATCTGTCGTCGATGATCAGCGCCAACAAGGACGAAGTTGCTAAGAGGGTCATCCATGCCGCCAAAAATGGCGAATTGCTTCGCAAAGATGAAGCAAATGTGAGCTGCTTCAGCCCTTCCGTATTCAGAGAGAAGATTTCCCAATGAACGCAAAGCTTGACCATCCCCTTGTCGTCTATTACTCAGTATCAAGCCTAGGGTTTCACGCCACTTGTCCAATCCAGCTAGCACATCTTGAGATGTAGCAGAAGCAGAGGTTGACATGAGCTGCAATCCAGCTCGAGCGTGCGCAGGAACGAGTTCATCGACAGCTTCGTCGAAATTGCCTGACAGCACACTGTACAGTGAAGCCAGACTCTCATGGCCTTGGCCCGCATGATTGACTTCCTTCTTTATGAACTCTTGAGCGACCTGTCTGTAGAGTTCTGCGTTGGGTGAAGAACTAGCTATGAGAATAGCGTGACCCCACAGTCTTTTATCGGCTGCTGCCCAAACGGCCTTTTCCCGATCGCCGAGCAGTAGATGTCTCCGTATCGACTCAGCAACGGTAGGATCCGAAGCATCGATCTGCATCCCAGTCGCTGTTGTCATCCCTGTAAGGTCCACGCTAGCAGATACTGCGGACGAAAACTCAGGCCTGTCAGTTTCAAGACCAGGTGAGATGACATCGCGAACTGCCTTTTCGACCGTCGTGTTACCTTCAAGAACACCATCATTGTCGACTAAAACCCTCAATATCTTCCATAATAATACGCGTTCGATTTCCCTCTTATCTTCGTGGGCAACGTGTGTTTGGAACGAGACGCTCGGTAGTCTTTTCTCAAGGCCGTCAATACCGGCGGTAAGCCACGCACTGACTTCCTTTTTTCTAGATTTACCTTTAAGTGGACCCGGAAATTTGGATAGTCGATCTTCGAGAGGTTGAACATCTTTGAAGTGTTGCAATTTGACCTCGCCAGGGCTTCGGGTGATTTGCGGGATGTTGGAAGTTATGCCATATCGTGGGATGTTTTGGGGAAAACTTGTTGCAAGTAGCCCTCCGACTCCCCATGCAATACAGGGGGCGCCGCGCCAACGTTGCAAAGGATCGAGTTCTCGGCCATCCGTAGGAAGCACTAAGTTAAGAGTCTGAGACATGCCACGAGCCCGGACGGTGGGAACTGGATTTTGGACGTTGATTTCTGATGGTGGAGAAGTAGGCGCATGTGCTGAAGACGGTCGAGGCGCCGACTCGGATGGATTTGCGAGTCCGCGGTTGCCATGAACTGCCCCGGGTGACTGTGTTTGCGATCGGAGTGGTGGTACGAAGCCGGTTTCCCTTGAAGAGGGATGAGGGGGTACAGGCTGCGGTGTGTAGTTAGACAAGGACCGCTTGGGTGGTGAAAGAGGGTTTGACGGATGGATGCCCAGGGGCGGTGGCGTGTGGCCTACACGTGCGGGTGGGTATTTTGGTTCCATGGATATGCCCAGTCCTTTGGCAGCCATATTTGGCGATGACTCTAGCATTTGCTCTTCCTCCACCTCTTGTGTTGGTGGAAGTGAAGGCACTCTTGTCACACGATGGTCGTATTGGGATGAACCAGTTCGCAGCAGTGGAACACCATCCCCATTCACCGGGCTTGCGAGCTTGTTCTCGGCCTTTCCGTGAGATACTTCAAAATGAGCCAATGGACTGGAAGTTCTGGGCTGGTGAGGAAGTATTGGTGGAGGTACTGCGGAATAGCTACCGCTGGACGACCGAGAGTTCGGCGGTGCTGGCGAATACCGACTCGTAGAGGTTGTTGCGGGAACCATACCGTTAGCCCCGGGAGACTGGCCAGCAGGAGAGTACCGGCTGCCTACTGTAGAAGGGGGTTGAGACCTGCTGGGAGCATCGGCTTGCAAGACTGCATATGGGCTGACACGTTCAGGGGCAACTAACCCAGCTACACTGGGATCCCGTGTCGGAGACAGATGAGATTGGGTTGTTGGCGATGCTGCGGGTGGGGGCATCAGTGGAGTGCTCAATGATGGCACTTGGGGAGGTGGCTTTGGTTGTCCATGAAGGTCTGGCAGGGTTGGAGAAGGATGGATCGCTTGTCGTGATGAGGGACGAGGCCTGGACGCTACGGGTAGGTCTTCGAAGAAACTGCTAGATTTTGACTTGAGCTGAGGGGCAGGCTTCAATGCACCAAGACTTGACTGCTGATTGGAATGACTCGAGCTCGGAGGTGACAAGCTTGAAACTGACCCCCCCGAAGGTGGAGGTTGTGCATACATGCTAGCGTTTCTGGGTGGTAGATTTGATGGAGGCGCTGGCGATGCAACATTCCCTCGAGGCAAAGGTTGCACGCTCGTTCGCCTCTTCGGCGGTTTAACGACCTCCATGGGTAGATCGTAAGGTGACTGATAACCACCTTTCGACTTGGCAGCAAAGCTCTGGGCCTTGGGAATATCAGGCCTAGGAGGTGGCGAACCAAATCCCGTGGCTGGAGGGGCAATGCCCGAGGCGTAGAGCGGCTGTTGTTGCGCTATGGACGCTGGCCTATACGGATTCGGGGAAGTATGTGATTGTGGTTGAACCGCCCCTGGCGTGTAACGACCATTGGGATTGGGGTGTGCAGGCTGCGTTTGTGAGGGCGGCGCCGCGGCTGGGGTTGGTACCTCTTCATCTTCCAGAAAGCCCTCGTCATCACTACCAAAGATGTCGGCTGGGTCCAGCTCCTTCGACTCTGTAGTCGTATCCAGCAAAAAGCCGCCGTCGTCGTCGTCGTCATCGCCAAAGGCTGCTGCCCACTTGGCATCAATGTCATCGGTACCAGTGGCAATCTTGGCACCTCCCTCTGGCGAATATACAGAGTCTCCATTCACACTTGTAGGATTTTGAGCGGGGGTGCCCGGATGAACGTCTGCTGTCAAGTCCGAGGGTGCTAAGCCAGTATTTTGCCCAATCACCATAGTCGTAGACTTCCTCTGTAGAGAGTAGTCCTGCGGACCAGCTGGAGAAGTCCCGGGGTCGTCGTGTATCTGGGCAAAGAAATCGTCCCCTGCGTCGGCAGTCTCGTCCTGAGAGAAAAAGTCGACCGGGTCCGCTCCCATGTTCTTGACTTCCGCGGCCGCGTTGGGCAAATGATGCTGAGGGATCAAGGGCAGTCCCTCCTCATAACGCGCGTCGGAGGCCTCTTCTTCGGCGCCTACCATTTCGCCGCCCATGGCGTTCTGGGGGTGACCGTCGTCCTCCCGGTGCGCGATCGCGCGCTCGGCCTCGAGCAAGCCTGCATCCTGCAGGCCAGAGGCAGTGGTCTCCACCTGAGGGCTCTCGGTTTCCAGCTCTTGCAATATCTCCTCGGCCTGGCTTGTGGGCGGATGGTGCGAGTATTGTTCGGCTAGTGGCGATTGCGCCTGGGGGACAACGGGAAAGGAGTTTGTTCTTTCAGTTTCGGGCATGAAACCAAAGGGGTCGGTTTCGGAACGCTCGAAATTCCATTCCGCGTCATCGTCATCGGCAAAGCTCACTTCGTGGGACACGGTACGAGCAAACGACATGGTGCTCAGGTGCTTCGATGCAGGAGCAGGAGCGGGAGCGGGAGCGGGGGGGTCCTCGATGTCGTGTTCCTCGATGTCATCATACAGTATCGACCTCGCATCTTGGTTCGCTACTGGTGTTTGCGCCGATGCCTCGGCAGCCCACGAGGCAGTGGCAGGTTCTTCACTGTCTTCGTCGCTGTTGGACTCTACGGGCTGATTCGGGGGTTGGGATGCAAGGTCTTCTGCAGAGGGAGCGTGCTCGCTCGGAGAGCCAGTTGCGACATGCTGGTGGGATTCGTTTATGGCTGAGTTGTTGTTCTGGAAAGAAGCGTCGCCAGCGAGGGAATTCGGCCTCTTCGCCGGATGCCATGCTGAACTAGGCGTATCCGAGGCCATTATAATATCGAATTAAACAGGGTCGAGAAGAGGAAAGAAAGGCTGCGCGAGGGGCAGATGGCATCAGTGTAGTCTCGCACCCCGAGGTCCTGCGCGCGCACGTCAGTACTGTATGCAGCATTCTACGCGCTGCCTTCGGCATCGTGCGCAACGGATGAGCAGCAAGTACTGCAAGTACTGCAAGTACTGACTGCAGCAGTGAGTAGCACGAGCCGCGAGCGAGCGCAATAGGGGCCACGACGTGGAATGAGGGCGGAGATGACCACTCACAAAATGTATACAGAGTTAATGGAGGGATTGAAACTTTTACTATTACAAGGCGTGATCCGATATGGTCGCAGCAAACACGCGATGCTCGGTCACGCTTGTTGCGAATGAGTACCGAATAGACTGGTAAAGCGGCATTGGAGCAGCGATGAGGCAAAGTTGGCTTGATCAGTTGCCAGCAAATGAGCTGCGACGAGAGACGGGTTGCGCGCCATCAATCTCCGTCGGCCAGAGGCTTAGGTGCCTAGGCAGGTAAGTAGGTACCTCCCTAGCACCCGTGGGCCGTGGCTCCATGCGGGCATGCCGTGTCATTTCCAACCTTGATACAGTCCGCTTGGCACAGCAGAGACAGTGTGCAGCATCGTCTCGAACACAGTATTATGACCCGAAACATCCCTACAAAGTTCATCTACCTACTGCAGCCCGTCGTGCGCATCGGCATATACGGGCTCGACGGGCTACTAAGTAGGTTGGTACGCAGCACAGTGCCATACATACACATGAATGTACCTACCTAGGTTAGTACTGAAGTAAAACCCAACTAATGGTCAGTTCTGAACACCTAAGCTTTTAGCCATCTCTGGCCCTGCAGCAAGACTTCCATACTATGACATCAGCGCGGATCTTTAGCCTGCTAAGTAGGTACGGTACCGACTAGGATCTAAATATAGGTTATGTCCACTAACTTCGAGGTTGGAGAGTATTCGACATGCTCATACTACCTAGGTAGATACCTAGGTATATAGGTACCTACCTCAACAATGCATACAACTCAGTACCCGCAAGCAAGCGCCAAGGTGCAGTATGTAACTCAAGTACTCGACCATGCTTAATGGCCATTAAGTGGCAGGTACCTTATACGAAGGCAGCATGTACGAGAAGAACTTGCAGTTATGAAAGGATGGCAGGATGTATCATGCATGTATTCTGGGCGTTGCAACTCAAATTGAACGAGTCTGATTCAAGATGGAGCCGCATTGCAATGTTGCAAAATCCAACTCGATATGAGCTTGGTCCGCTTGGCTAAATGACTAATAGAACAATACTCCGCAAAAGGTCGATTGCCCTTAAGCTGCTAACCGATGGGTATACCAGAACGCCTTTCCACATGCCTATGCAACAATTTTAGGTCCTCTGGCGCTTGCTAGAGAGTCCCTCGAAACTCGAGCTGCCGCGGGATCGCTTCCGCTCGAGCTCCTCCTTCATGATCCGCTCCGCCTCGCTCATCTTCTTCGGCTGTTCAAACACCGAACCCTTCTTCTGCCCGCCAGCCAAGGCGTTCTTCTTTGCAGCTGCGAACACGTTTTTGGTCTGCGGTTTCGCCGTCATTTTCATGGTTATGGGACCTGGTTTCGTCGTAGGAGCCGAGGCAGACACAAGCCCAGCAGCTTGTGCGACATCCGGAATCCGCGTATTCGCGCCCGTCAAATCTGTCGTGTCGGTCAAAGCCGGCGCTGCCGTAAAAGCTATTTCCGACTGCGCAGGAACAGTGGGCTTCAATCCAAAGGAAAGCTTAACTTTTTCGCCTTCTTGGCGTGACAGACCATTAGTCGGGGCCTCCTCCCTGTCGTTGTCGTCGTCTTCCTGCTCCCGTGTAGCAACATACTTCTTCGCGCGACGGATCTGTTCTCGGATCATCCGCTGCTCGCGCTCTTCGTCTCCCTTGTCCTGCATCTCCTTCCGGCGCACAGCTTCCTTCCGGCGTAGCGCTTCGGGCGAATCGTCTATCCAAGCAATGTGTATTCCCTTGTCTGTCTCCTCAACCCTACACAACCCCTCTCTGCCGAGGTATTTCGCGAATTCGGTCAAGCTGGGCCACCGCGTAGCGTTCATATGTATGTGTTCCTGAGAGCGTGTCCGTTAGTTGTGGTCAGAAAGTTTGATGCCGGAAAGATCGTGACCTACCTTGTTCGCGATAAATGTCTGGTAAAACTGGTTGATCTGGACGCTCTTCTCGCCATGACTCGTGCGCAACAATTGAATGAAGCTTTGGCGAAATTGGTTGGAGTAGTCTTCAATGTGTTTTTTGGTGTCCTCGCCGACGAGTAGCATCGCCCGAACATGGCTTTCGCTCATAGTACTAAACAAGTCCGATCAGTGCTATTCCAAAAATCGCACAAGGTGTAGAAGAATTGAAGGCTCGTACTGTTGCTTGTATCCATTTTCATCCCTCATTTGCCGCTCGCACACCTGGCAGTAAAAGCGCAACCGTTGCAACCCCTTCATCTTCATCCTCTTCGCCAAATCCTGTCTAGACCCAGCATCGTGTTTTTTGGTCATCTTGACGAGTGGAAGAGCTCGCGCTTATGCAGTTTCGGCAGTGTGCTTTGACTGAGTTCAACAACGGGTGATGCTGCATGGCATGTGGAAGAACTCAGGGCGAACTGGCGGCTGAGGCCAAGGTTGACTTACCTTACGTAAACGAGGGAGGCGGCAATTTCCGATAGAAGCTTATCTTATCTGCCTACCTAGGTAGGTACCAACTAGGTATGGGGCAGTCGTATCAGCTGGCGAGGCGAGCATGCTACCTAGGCCCCTAGGTACACTAGCGAGGGGGGGGGGGGGTTCTGTGACATGATGTCAGGCATGGTTATAGGCTCTGTGACTATCCCCTAAAATCTAAGACCATATCTAACCTTCGTAACAATCTCTATAGCTGTTATATACTAGGTACTATATTTTAGCTAGAAATAGTATCCCGTACGTTATAGGCTCTAGCCCGAGACTATTACTAAGCTAATTATAGCCTAGAGATCGTTATAGAGCCTAGAGATCTAGTCGCTTTTAAAAATCATATTGGATTCTAGAGACTGTCCCTTATAGGGTAGACTTGCGTAAACTATTTACAGAAAAAGTTACGGCATGCACCTTTGCAGACCTTGACATAGCCATCCCATGCCGTAAGGTGCTTTGCCAGACCGCCAGCCCTTGACAGTGCCATGCCACTGCCAGTCACGTGACCTTATCGATAGAGGGGCTAGCCCACACACTTACTGTATTTAGTGGGATCTGCCTTACGGCTGATCCTTCCCTTCCTTTTTACTTCCTTAACTGTAGATCTTAGTACAATATATCACATATAGCTGGAGCCCTGTCTCTTCGTGAGTGTGACGAGTGCAACAGAAAATACGTACGAAGAATTAGAATAATAGAAACAGAAAGTACATTGAACTTAGGCACTTAGAGAGATTCTTTTATCTATAGCTGTAACTCTATTCCCGCTTTTTTTTATACTTTATATATATATATATACATTAGCGCGCGCCCCTAGGACTGGATTAGAGCCTTCGGAGCCTTACGCCTTAGGATTGGATCGGTGTTTACCCCTTAGGACTGGATTAGTGTAACAACTGCTCTATCCTTAACACGGAGTATAGGGTAGAGTAGGGGTCTTAGTGGTTTCTTGTTCCTAGGGATAAGGGCTTAGCTTATACAAAGGAGGCGCTGTGCAATATATCGTTCACTAAGTCGTCAGGAGGTTTCTCCCATACAATTCCAAGAAGTAAATGTATGCTTAGATTGAATAGTGAAGTAAGGAAAGACTAGATACATAGGAGTGCCGTCGTGGCTATATAGTATTTCCTTCCTTTATACAACTGTTGGATCACTGTTCCCTTCGTGATCCCCGTGGGTCTTCGTCACGTGACCTCTTCTTTCCGCATATGCATTTATCCATGACAGGGTCCTGTCTATCCCCGCGTGAGTATGCTTTTGCGCTAGGCCTCTCCAACTGGTCCGAACGTTGTTGGTCCGTAACAATTAGCTGTCTAGATTAAATTAGACTAGCCTACTTGTAGGGACTAGCCTACTTATAGGGACTGGCCTACTTGTAGGGACTAGCAAGACTAGCGGGACTAATAGGTGTCACAACGGTGCAATTCGCGAGGCCGAACAGTATTCCCAAGGAACACATACTAATATTAGGTTAAAGTAGGAAGGAAGGTTCGAGGGTCTGAATCCCGTAGTCCAGCCTTATCTACCTAGTATGGTGTGTGGGGTCTAGAATACAGGCAGGTGGCATGCCAGCCCCAAGCTCCCTAGCGTCTGCGTGGCAGCTATAGATCACGTGACCTAGATCACATGATCCACAATACGGCTACTCCGTAACTATAGGCTACTTATACCTAGGTAAGTATAGGTGAGTAGGTATAAGCAAGTAAGTATAAGTAAGTGTATAGATTTTAAGTATAAGTAAATAGGTATATACTATAAAAAGAACAGTATATTTATATAAATAAATATTTCTTTAAACATATATAGCTATAGCTCAAAATTACATCAAATCTAATATTATATTAAAACTCTAGGATTGTTTCAAACCTAACATTATTTCGAGTAAGAAATTATTAAAAACTGTTTACTAATCTAAAATCATGTTAAAGACCTAAGATTATGCCCGGCATCATATCACAGGACCCCTATCCCACGCTAGTATAGGTGACTACCTAGTGCCTATAGATGCCCTACTCACCTGAAGCTCGTACCTGGCGAGCCCCGCCACTTCGTATCTTTCGGCTTATGATTGCTCAGTTTTAAACTACCCATGTAACTGGTATCATGCGGATGCAAAGCGACATACTTTGCCTGTTCTTTGATCATTGATAATGAAAATTAAGAAAGTCTTAAGAAAAAAACGAACTAGGACATACACAAGCAAGTACTACAGCAGTCAACTCCGAAGTAGCAGTGTTTCGAGACCCGCAGTTAGGCATGGGTGAAGGAATATATATATATACCTGTTTATTTTGCGTCTGGGGAGACGGCGCGGACTACGCGTGCTGTGGTTTCGTCGCATTGGTTTAAAAGCTAGGCCTGCTTAATACCAGGTACAAGCAGAAGCATACCTATAGAGATTCGCTCGAATCTATAATAATGAGCAGAAGAAGGCGTAGTTAACCAACCCCCAATCCCTGCCAAGGTAGCTGGCTAGATCAGATTTCCAAGTTATCTCAAGCCTATGGAGATCAATGAGGAGACACTTTGCAAGCATTACTTACCTATTGTTGCAACGAGGTAATAAAAGCTATAGCAACGTGAGTCAAGATACCCAGGTGGTCTTCTCGATACGCTATTGTTTGCTTGCTGAGGACTCCAGGGCTCTGATCACTCTCTTCGAACCCACTCCGCACGTTCAAGTGGCAAGAACGAGCACAAAGCTCCTCATTAGCGATGATAAGCGGATCTTACTGGCAGATTATTGTATTTACTATCAGAAAACTCGGTTTCTGTCGAGCGTCGTATCGATTCTCGTAACTTTTCACTTGGTAGGGAAATCGAATGAATCTCAATGCATTCTCTCCTTTTAAGATAGCTATATTGTGCTTATATGCAAGCCTTGCATGTCGATACAAAGCCGGCAGGAGCGTCTAGAGTGGCCTTATATACGCCGAATCGCTGCTAATAGCTGCAGATATCTATCTAAATTACAAGCCCAGCGTGTCTTTGGACAAGAGGCAAAAGAGAGCAATACATGAGATATGACTAGTTCTATGCCAAAAACACGTTTTTGATTGGCATGCCCATTCATTGGATACTACGGACCAACCCTAGCAATTAGTAGGCATACCAAGCAATATAACCGAGATACGAGAAGACTGGCTGGTAATCTATCATACGGCTAACATCGCCTCCTTTTATTCGGTGTCTTCTATCCTCAACCTTGTGCATTATCCTCGCTCCGGTGATCGTACCCTATATTGTATAAAACATGCAAACAAAATGGGGTTGAGGCGTCTTTTCCAAAAAAGGGTAAAGCATGTTTAGACAGGTAGGTCATGATGTCGGAGAACAGGGGTGTGCATCTTATGTTTTACCCCGGGCTTTTGAAGCACATGTTTCACTCTAGAAAGGTGAATAGATTTGTATGCAATATGTTCATGGCTCTCGTAGCTTCTCTTGCCTCAATCACGCAGGAGATGTTGATTTCGCTAGCACCTGAGGGATGATTTGTTACTAATAAAACTTCAGTATGAGCACTGGGTGCACTGACCTTGTGATATCATCTCGATGTTGACATTGTGCTCGCCTAGAGTCGAGAACATACGGCCCGCAATACCAATCATGTTCTTCATCTCTGCCCCAACAAGACTCAGTATAGTCATGTCGGTCAGTATGCTGACGTCTCCGGACTCTTCTAGTTCTTCTTTCGCCTGTTCGAACTGGTGCACAGACGAACTAGCCTGATGAATGGCCATAGAGACATGAACCTCGCTTGTGGAAATGAGATCTACAGATATCCTGTGATTGTTGAGGATCGAAAACACCTTGGCAAAGAAGCCATGAGATATCGAGCGCTTATTCGAGTGCACGTTGATGACCGTAATGTTGTCTTTGATAGTAACGGCGGTTGGGCGTTTCGGAGTTCTCCGCAAGGATGCGGCTGACGGCCGAGACCGCCTGATCTGTTGCGCTGGAGACTGGACCAGATCGGGAACAACAATGGTGCCGCTCCCTCGAGGGTTTTTAACGTTCTTGATGCGTATGGGTATGGGCGGGTCCGCTTTGATCACTTGATCCATGGTCAGATGGTGAATGACTTCGGAGCCATAGAAAGTCAGCTCGGCGGCTTCGGAGGGCGTAATCGAGCTCAGCAGACGTGCCGTCGGGACTTTTGTCGGGTCAGCAGTAAAGATGCCATCTACTTCTTTCCATACTTGTAGCTCATCCGCGTTGAGTCCGACTGCCACTAATGCGGCACACAAGTCTGTGTAGCCTCGCCCGATATCTCCGTCCATCAGACTGCCAGGGACATTGCCGAAAAAGCCGGTGATGACCGGTACGCGGTCAACACAAGCGTGTATCCTCTTTCGAAAAATAGCCGCGGCGTCCTTGAAGAAAGCCGGGCTGAGGCGGTCTGTGCTGTCGTAATGCAAGACATCCGACATATCAACGTATTCGGCGTCCACGTTCTGGGTGAAGTGTCAGCGTCGGTCGACCATCTTGGTGCTCTCGGGTGTACCCACGTGATCCTGCAATATCGCCGTCATGAATCTGCAACTCAACTTTTCGCCGAAGCCAATGACACGGTCCTTCGACCTCGCATTGACCTCGAGGTTGAAGCGCTTCGCGGCTACAATGTAGTCTATCAACTCCTGGCAGTCATCTCTGATGCCGTCGCACACCTGGCCCTGTAGTTCGGGGTTGCTGACCGAGTCCCGGGCGGCGGAGAGGTGCTCATCGCATATTTCTCGAATGGTGATCTTGGCGTCTTCGACAATTTCGTGCTTTATGACTTCGTTGTTGGTTGCAGCGGCCACATTGCGCAGCTTCTCGTAAATCTCGAGCAACCTGTTGAGAGCGTTCAAAGCGAATTAGCGAGGTGCCGGACGATTGTTTCCGTGCCGCAGGCCAGCAGTGTGAGGCCGGGCGTGCTCTCGGCGACTCACCGACTCGTCGTGCCCGTCGTCTTCTTGCCCGAGCTACGTGCCGAACAGACAACGGCAATCTTGTGGGAGGACAGGTTCGCGCTGCGTCTCGAGGATCAGCAAAGCACATAGCACATAGCACGGTTGGCAAGAGCGCGGGCTTACCGTACAATGTCGCGAGCGATCTATATGCGATGTCGGGCCGGGGTCAGTCGCATGCGCGCATGGAGGAACGGGTCGAAGGGGGCACCGACATTACGTGGGAACTTGCCAACACTTGTACCGCCAAACTTCTGCACAATCCAGCCTTGCGCGATTGTGTTGCTTCCGGCGGCGCCCTCGGCAGCCATGGTCGATGCGCGACCAGCAACGGGCAAGGCGCAAGATGGGGCGGACGCGGGCACGGCGACAAACCACACACGGGCCTGGAAGCCTGAGAGAAACGGGCAATGGCTGGGCAGCAGGCTGGGCCGTGCTGGGCTATGCGTAATGCGTGTCTCGCGCAGGCGGACGCAGGTGACGGCCAAGTAGGGATGCGGGATGCGTTTCGATGGACAACGGAGAGGGAAGGAAGAAAATATAGAAAGTTGGCGGGATCTTGCTACAAGAAGTGACCAGTTCCGACCCAGCTTAAGCCCCATCCGTGCACCCAGCAGAGCCAGAGCACCCGTTGACCATCCATAGCCCCCGAATCGGAGCTTGGAAAAGTTCAGGTCAAGAGCTAGTGTAAATAGCGAATACGGAGTACGCCTCACCTTGCTCAATGGTCATTAGGTAGGCATCGCGGGGAGTCAGACCAGGTTCCACCTACCTAGGTACCATGGCCCGCATGGATGCCTGGGTCGTTTCATCTGGTGGCTCGGGTGGCCCCCTCGGGACCCTTGCTGACGAGCTCGACCAGCAGGAGGTAGGTAGCGGCGCGAGCGACCGACGGAGGCATGCGAAAGCGCGCAGGGGTACGTCAGGGCTGTACATCAAGTACCTTAGCCTACCTACCTCTTTACGCTACCGGGGCTTGGCCCGGCCTCGGCACCTACACCGGCCAACGCCATCTCCCGTGATTATAGGCAGGAATAGGCATGCCGCGCCGGAGGGAATCATCAGAACGCAAAAGGTACAATAGCAGGCCTAGGCAAGCTTGATCCAGACTTGACCGTAGAGGCGAGGCAAGCCGTGGAACCTAAGCTTCCAAGTCACAAGCCAACACAAAAGATTTGGACACATGAGTGGCGTGAGACTGATAAAGCATCCATTGCCGGTTGGGTATATCACGATACGGCGCAGTTCCTGTACAACATACCAGACCATCCGTCAAACTCCAAATCTCACCGTTATGCCACAAACATCATGCGCTGCTACCCAAAGCCCTGAACGGGCATTTCCCCCACGAACTCGAAAACTCCAGATGGTCTTATCTTTGGAAGTCCAAACAATGACAGTGCCGTGCCTGTCTCACCAAAGCGCCCCCATCGCAATCCTCACCCAACGCAACATTACATCCCAATAACACTTCCTGCAGTCCATCATCACGCAGCAAATCGTCGTGATCCTTCGTTTCGTGATCGTGCCGTCATACTCTCGTGTCTTTCTTCCCCATGCCCACACTGCAGCCATAACCCCGATAAAAACAAACAGCCATGCCTCCAATTACCCGCCCAGATCTATATGCACCTGTCGAGTAACCCCTAACGCCAAATTTTTGTAAACAGACAAGATGGCAGGCATGACGTGCCCGCCAGGCCAGCCAACCGACCATGCGTTGCGACAATGCGTAGCCGGATCAACACCAAAATATAAACATAAGGATCTGAATCCCATCACGTCATCTCCTGATCAAGTTCCAAGTTGCGGAAATCTTGTGAATGACCTTGCTGGAACTCGAATTTCTCAAGGGGAAAATCTTCCTCGGGAGTTCTTATGCCGATGCCACTGTCATCGTGGAGGGACTCAACACCGTCTACTCGAGGAGGAAATGGCGCGCGCTCCGGTTGGGGTTGCATATCCGAGGCTCTCGATACCTCAGATTCCATACTGCGGCTAGTTCGTCGACAACCGGTTTCATTGGCAGACGCAGTGTCCGTGGGGTCTGGGACAGATCGTTTGGCCTCGCTGGCCGGAATCACAGCGCAGCTGCTTTGCATGAAGCCACCTTGCTCTGCGAGAAAAGCCACCATCTCGTCGATCCAGCATTTCGTGACCCACCATGACCCGAAGCTCTTACCCTGGGCGATTGTGAGATCACGCATGACTTCGGTTCCAATTCGCTGAACACACCATACAATGTCGATGGGTTTTGCGTAGGGAAATCTCCCGGGGAGCGAGCGAAGGAACTGGACCCATCGTTCAAGCATGTTCTGGGGATTCTCTGTGTTCGAGGCGTCTGCATCTAGGTTCTGGCTGGTTTGTTGGGCGACGTCACCGTAAAGCGTGAGACATTCAATCTCCCAAGGAACATCGCTGGGAGATAGCAGATTTCGCATTTCATTTAGCAAGACTTGGACGACATCATCCATGCCTATGGTAGGCACGCATTCAGCAACCTTTCGTATCCGTACCATGGTGATCCAGTCGATGTACATGTTCGTACGATTTGCTGGGTTCGCTAACATGTTGGCCGCTGCATGAGCTGTGAGATTGACGCGAAGCGCACGGTCAATGATGGCCGCAAAGATCGTGGCAGGAGATTCCTTTGCCCGAACTACATGTCTTGGCTGCCCTTGAAACGAGTCGTGAATATGCTTGACCAGCTTCTCGGAAATGTTTCGCAGAGTATCGAGTACACCTTTGGGAACAACTTGTAGCGTCAGGCCCGCAACAATGCGCGTCATTCTCTGGTACAGTACGAAATCGCATTGCTCTATCCAGGATGCCAGGCTTGGGTTGGCGAACAGTTTTTGAACTGGCATAGTCAGTGTGCCCAAGAAGGATGTGTATAGATGGAAAAACGTCTTTTCTTTACAGTAGCGAATGCACTCGACAACAGATGTACAGTGGGAGCGGTACAAGGCTACCAAGGACTTCGCCGAGTCGGGGTCGGTGTTTGGGGGAAGGAAAGGCTCGATTCGGGGTAGAACAAGCGGCTGTGATGATTCGAACTGGTTGTCGCCGTCTCTCGGAAAGGCTAGAGACACCATCGTTTTTGCTGTGGACGAATCAAGAAGGTCAAGCGTGGGAACGTCCGGCTGGTTGTAGAGACTGTGTACTCTAGTACCTGTGGAGGCCGATGCTGGGAGTCCCTCCGATGGTTGATTCGTTTGTGGTGACGGAAGTGCTGGCTTTGCCGTATCAGACGTCGTTGCGTGAGACAGTACCGTGCTGCAAATCATCATGAGACTGAGTCAAACTATACACTGGAACACTAAAGTACTCACTTGAAGGATTGTTGATTTTGCGCGGACTCGGGCATGGGGAGTGTAGGTTCGGCCGCAGACTCCTTGAGCTCGGGCTCGTCCTCCAGCAACGTAAAGTTGACATAATGATATTTGGACTCTCCTCGGACGCCCAATCTGCGAGTCTTGAGACCAGGAAAGAGCACGCGAACCAACTTCCCAAAGCTGGCTGGGTTCAACACCGTTATCCTTTCATTCGCGCACCGGGATGCGTAGTTGGCATACACGCGTCCTCGAGGCACGGAGTTTTTCCCCTTTGTACACGCTCTACTGAGCCTAGGCCGAGTTGTTAGTCTCCATGAACAACCGTCCGAGTGACGAAACATTGAATAAATGGACTACATACCAAAGCATTGCGAACACTTGGCGAGCACGCTCCGAGTTTGGCCCGCGCTCATTCCCATGCAGTTCTTTAGCCACCTCTTCCAGCTTCCGATGTTTGCTAGCGTGATATAACTGACGCATCTCGAGTTCGTTGTTAGCACTTGTGCGACTGGAGCTTGCCTTTTTGCCGGTTGCGCGGGGGGGCTCCATGATATCGCTCTCATCTGGGTCGTCACGCTCCATGATCTGGCTGTCCCCGTCGGTGAAACTGTTCCCAGGGCCAAATGACTCGGCCGGCAGGCCGGGCTGGAGAGAATGATGAGGATAAGATATGGGTGGGCCAGCGGGCTGATGTAAAGTGGCGTCCATTGCAAAAGGCTGTTGGTGGTATGATACTTGAGCCGCGATTGGACGCAGCATTTCCTCGCCCACCATCTGTTGACCGATATGCTGGTTCATGTGTTCTCCGTTCTGATTTCCGACAACAGACATATCTCTCGAGTGCGGCATGATGGTGTGACCATTGGTGTGGCCATTGGTGTGGCCATTGGTGTGGCCGTTGGTGTGCCATTGATCCTGAGGGTGGCCATGATGCGCCACCGAGAGGCTACGCTCATGGTTCGATTGTGTCGCGACACTATGAATGGACGCGGTGGAGCCTCTGGATGGAGCTCTCTTTCTCTGTTGCTGTTGTTGCTGCTGCTGCTGGTGCTGGTGCTGGTGCTGGTGCTGGTGCTGGTGCTGTTGCTGCTGCTGCTGCGCCATAGCGATGGGCTCTGGGGGCTGGGCGTCTGCGCGACCAATGGTTAGATAAGACGACAAAATTGGAAAAACAGGCAAACGCGTAATGCTCTGGGTCTTGTAGATAGATCAAGCTGGACAATACTGAGCTTGCAGTGCGATGCAACGAGTTCTGTGCATATGAGACACCCACCGTTATCCATGATGCCGAGGGTTGTTTACCCCAGACAGCTTATTGCGCCAGCCAAAACACCCAAAACCGGTGGCGACGGGGGAGAGCCTGAGGCGAAGCACAAATACAATCTAGGTTATAAAGGGGCCGGTAGATAAGAAGCTGCAGATGGTGAGTGGGAACATCAGAGAGAGCTGGTGTCGTGGCGCCAGAGATCCGCGGGACAATGTTGGACGCCTCGTTGATGGGACTCGAAAACAGAGATGGGAGGAGTGGAGGTGTGGTGTGTCCAAACAACAAAACTCGTCGGGGCAACCGCGAGAATAGCCTGGGGCGGCTGATTCATTGGCCAGCGGAGTGGGTCCATGTCCGGGCCAGGTAAACACCTCGACACCTGTTCCCGTACCCCCCACATTGGAACACAAAGTAAATGAGACGCCCGCCCGCTTGGTAGCGCAAGTTAGCCAGACTTTCAAGCACCATCTCTCACCTCTTGCAAACTAGCCGACCACCTCGAGATCCAAGTACGAATGAACCACAACTACAAATAAAATATCGGACATACTCTGTTAAAAGTGGTTGTTCAATGATGGCTTGCAAATAAAGTATAACTGCCAATGGCAAATCTTAGGTCCCTACATGTATGTTCCAGCGCAGCTTATTGATGCACAACTCCAAGCTAGGTGTACCTACTCGAGGTCAGGTAACTTGTTTCATTCCCCAACTACCCAACTAATGGCAAAAGTTATTCCCTTCTTAATGGCTATAAGTCCGATAATTAAGGATTCTGCATTTAAGTTGTTGAGTACATACTTACCTTAGGTAGGTAGGTAGGGTTTAAATCTCTAAAAACTCGAATTTCTAAATAGCAAGAAGTAGACTTCTGGGACAACACCCATAACAGGCGTATCAAATGATGTGGTTTTCTTTCCTCATAAATAGGTAGTCTATACTGCGAAAACACGTGACTCAAGGCTTTACCAGCTCTTCCCACTGGGTGCAGCTTAGAAGGGCTTGTTCACACAAATGTACCCCCTAGAGGTAGGTAACCGTAGTGAGAGTTCAGATGTCCCGATACATGCCGCGTTAATTCAATACCTACAACATGTAGCTCGCTGCCTGCACAGACTTTCCCCTCACGTACATAAGGCATGGGATGGACGACATGATCCAAGCAGCTTGTGTGCGGCCTACTCCCGTAAGCATCCAGCAAATATTAGGGCAGCAAGCAGTGGCTGGGCTCATGCCGTTCGCGACCACTGCCCCTGTTGTGGTATTGGTCCATGAAAGCAAAAACAAAGGCTGCCCTGGATGCCTGGGTGTGCGCTGCTGGTCCGCTGGTACTCACCAGCAGGGAGGTAGGTGGATGTTTACGGCCACAAATCAAATTCGCATAATTTTTCGACAGTACTTTCCTTCCGATCCTTTGTTACTCCTTGTTTAAAAGGACATTATCATTGCTTTGCATACCAAGGAAATGATGGTGTTAGTATTGGGATGGAATGAAAATTTATAAGTAGAAGTTGAGATAAGGAGTGGATATGTTCGTCTGGCGAGACCACTGGGTTCACTTATGCATACCCAAGTACCTACTACTAGTGTGCTTGTGTTTAGTACGGTTTAGATTCGGTAAATTCAAGCCTAGAGGTTGGCTGAGCTATCGCACCTGAGTTCACAAGTATGATGGATAAGGCACGTCGGGCATGGTGAGGTAGAACTTTGAAGTAAGGTACAATTATACGTACAACACCGAATCAAGCCGAAGTTGGGCTTGGAGGGAATGGAAGAGAAGAAGAGAGGCTACCTACGCGAGCCCGGGGGCCGTACTTACACTGTCCCATGGCCAGTGCCACTGGCGAGCTGGTGGAAGAAGAATGGGGAGGTGGGAATTGGTTCCTCACTTGTGGCCCAGTATCTGCCGTCATCGTTTGTCAATCTGGAGCTAGCCTCTTTCGCTCCCCAGGCAGGTACCTACCTAGGAGGTAGGCACTCGGCCAGGTCCTAACTTACGTAGCTTTGGGCTATCCGTCCTTCTTTAGCAGGGCCTCTTTGGTCCCCTCCCATCTCGTCATCCTCATACAACACCTCCCCTCTTCCCACAATCCCAGTTTCGACACAACAATTTCCCAACATCGCATACAAATATATATTATCATTCCTCCGGGCACAACAAGGATTGCTATCGCACATCGCAAATCGCACCCCGTAAGCCTCCGTATCCGCTCTCCCAACGACCTTATCCGCTCCCCAGGCTTGTACCCAATGCGCCAGGTGGCTTGATCGTTCGATGCAGTGCTAACCCTAGGGCAATCAGTACTGGTAGATAGTACAATACACCAAATATTATCTCGCGTTCAGCAACTCGTTCCCCACATCCGAGCATCCGAGCACCCGCATCTACTTCACTTGAGCATCCATATCTGTTCGCTGCCTCATAGCCTATTTCGACCATAGAAAAAAAAAAGAAAATGTCGGCCCAGGATCGCGTTCAGCAATACATTTCTCAGCTCGATCGTGAGGTATGCCTCCCTGTTCTCATGACCTGCGCACGTATGGCAACGTAATCTAATAGGTGCTGATCTCGTTTCCGCAGCTGGGCAAGTATCCCGTCCTCAACAACCTCGAGAAGCAGGCGTCGATTCCCAAGGTCTACGCCGTCATTGGCGTTGCTACTCTCTACCTCTTCTTCATTATCTTCAACCTCGGTGGCCAATTATTGACCAACTTCGCCGGTTTCGTGATTCCTGGTTACTATTCCTTAGCTGCGCTATTCAGCACCACAAAAGCCGACGATACCCAGTGGCTCACTGTAAGTTGACAACACGCAGGCGGTTCTTATATCCAAAATGAATGGCATTGTTAACTATTGTACAGTATTGGGTCGTCTTCGCCTTCTTCACGTAAGCTCAAGCTCCCTGTCGCAATGTGCTTGAGCTGGTCGCTAACCCTCATAGTGTCATTGAGAGCATCATCAGCGTTGTTTACTGGTTCCCCTTCTACTACACGTTCAAGTTTGTCTTCTTGCTGTGGTTGTCACTTCCTGCTTTCAAGTAAGGTCCCACCTACCATACCAGACATTCCATTGTTCTCTGCGCTCACATACATTCAGCGGTGCCCAAATTGTTTTCCGATCCTTCATGCAGCCCATGCTTGGACGGTACTTCTCCGAGTCCGGCTCGACCGCTGCCAACCTCCGTGCCAAGGCCGACTCCTTGGGCAAGGACCAGTAGATTAGCTGGCCAAACTGAGATGACGACAAATTCTCCGAGCATATGAACAAGAAAATGTACGCGTGCTGCATAGTTTCGGAAGAGAATAGTCGTCATGGTTGAATTGGTCTATCGAGATTGAATACACCCACACAGTTATAGTGGCCTGAGCCAAGCACATGCTACAACCAGGACTACTTCCAGTAGTGTTCATGGCAGCTAATGATCAAACACGGTACCTAATGTAGGATACAGACTACTTGTGGGTTCCTCCCAGTGATGGTAGATGGTGGGGGGGATCAGTTGGTGAAGAAATGGAGGAGGCATGGCGGATGGCTTACATCATGAAGACCACTTCCAAAACATGATCAATGGACAACTATGTACCGAGACCATATTGATTGCGTTGGTCTTGACTGTAATGGTTTCAGCGTGAGCAAGTGCATAAGGAGTAATGGATTGTGACCAGAAAGCCGGCAGTTCGTAGTCGCTCATGGTAATAGCAAGCTTTTTTAAGGCGTTACAAACTATGTACACAGGTGGAATATACACCTGTTCAATAAAGTGATCACATACCGGCTCCCCATCCGATCTCTTCCTCATGTGGAAATGTATAAAAATCATTGTAGCAGATATCCCATCTTGAAAGACCATGATCAGACTCGGGTGGATATTTTCCTCACCTGAAAGGAACGTTTTCAGCCAGGATAGCTAGGACTCTGACCATTAAAGTCGAGTGACAGGTTCGCTGGTTCAGTTGGCTACGCGTTGAGCATATCATCCCCAGCAACCAGGCCAACAGATATGGCATAGCAAACCATCCTTGTGGCTTGTACAATACATACTTAGCTGTCGGGTGTCAGATGTTAGTGTGTTGGATTTCGCATGATTTCGACAGTGACCGACATTAAGAAGATTTTTGCTCAGATAAGTGCCTGTTCTCTGCAAGCTCGACCATAGCTCAAACCACTCACGGAGATGAGGGCGTTTGGCTGGCTGAGCACCTCAGATTACCTTTTCCAACGGGTGTTCATCAGGGCAAGCAGTGAAATAGAAGAGACGACTCACAGTCTGAGATGCGAGATGGATTCTATTCTTCGAGGCCTAAGGCCAGAATGCCTACGAAATCCCGACACAGGCACTTGGAGTGGACAGGCGGGAGGTTTGATTGTACATTGCTTTAGGTCATCACCGCATCATGGAAGCCAGCAATTAAGGGCCCTCGTGACGATGGTTTTGAACAAGGCGTTCCTTTAGTAGAAATTACTCTCGACACACGCATCGGAATCGGCAGCAGCGTAAAGGAAAGAACCCGTAATGGGAGCAGGCAGGCTGTCGATGATTTGAGTCGGTGGTCTTGGTTTGAAAGGAAGAAGAAATCGAACGGCAGCACAGAATTGTTTGGAAAAGATGTAGACCCTGCTCTGGGGGCCCACATAGGTAGGTCCCCAGAATTCCGGAACATGTCGCACCGCCAGCTGAGCCCATTGGACACCTGCAGCTGGTAGGCGAGTGCAGGTACTTACCTACCTAGCTTGGAGACGGGAGTAACGAAGGTACCTTACCTAATTCTCGCACGGAGGGGCATGTTTAGGTGCCCAGGTGGCTACCGCGTGTGGTACATGTAGGTGTTAGCTCCAGGCGACTTCGCCACTGATTCATGGCCCAAGACTCAAGAGAGTGGTACAGGTACAATACGCTGCAATTTATATACTTTATGTTATGAGGAGAGTGGCGCGTGGCCAGAAGTAGCCCCGGCACACAAAGAGCGACGATATAAGTACCTCGCTACTGTTGGACACTGCCCAGGTGGGCAGGGTTGGGATGCGGTCTGACGACGGCGCATCAGGTTTTGGCATTGGTCTGGAGAAAACATTTCGAGCTTGTTCGCAGCCAACCACAGCCGACACTTCTCGGCTTAACATCTGCAAGTTGGACCAATTCTGCCTTTCACCATCGTCCCAATTCCATCCCGACTCAAGTCACCAACCTTGCCGAAACCGAACACATTCGCCAAACCGCCGCCGCTGCATCGTATCATTTCCCCTCCACACCGATTCATTCCCCAGGATCCTCAAATCTCAACACCTCTCTCTGCCACTGCTCAGCTCCTCCCTCCACCGTCCCGCCCACCCTCTCATCCTAAAGCGCACGAATTACTGCGACAGCTCATTTCCCGTCCACCAAACTGACCCGACATTTTTGCTGTCGCCACTGCTCGACCCGTCATCGCCTTCAACTTGGAAAAGAAAACCCCCTCCGAAGCATCTCCGTTGTCACACCACTCACAGACACTTGCACCCAGCCCCAAGACCTCCTTGACACACCCGGCGTTGAAGCAACCTTTTTTTTTCTTTCTTGAAATAATCAAACTCGAGGCGATAAAAGGGGGCCATCGGATAAGTGAAGGTAACGCAGTCCTGTCGCTCTGCCCAGGTACCGAGAGAAATCACGGGGCTGGCCCAAAGTGTCGAGTCTGCTCTCGTATCGCTCCATACACGCTGCGAGCAAGAATTGGCCATCATGGACCGGCAGGAATCAATATGGAATCGCCGTAACAAGTATGTCCGTTCCGAGAATACTAATACTAAATATAATGCCCCGCGCGCCATCACACCTATGCACACCATACTAATAAAGTACCACCAGTGGCAGCAGCACCCTCTCGCTGGGCACTACTGGCTCAACCGACAGTACTACGCCCCGTGACTTCTCGAGTCTGGCGCGAAGAAACGGCGGCACTTCCTCCCACGGACGCGCCAACCCCTTCGCGTCCACCACATCCAGCGCCCTCGCCTCGCCCACGAGCGCCGGTGGTGCCAACCAGTTCGGCCTCGGCTCCGGCGCATTTGCGTCTTTCGGTTCAAACAAGACTCCCAAGAATCCATTTGAACAGGCCATGGGCGCGGTAGGGGCCAAGACACCTTCGGCGGAGAAATCTTCGAAGGAGGCCATGCGGGCCACTTCCCTTGGCAAGCCGTCCATGGGTTCCATTTCAGAGACTGGACAACAATCATCTATCGCGTTGTCCCACCCGCTCCGGGATTCCTGGGTTTTCTGGTATCGCCCACCCATTACGAAGGCGAATGGATACATTGAATACGATAAGACACTACATGCCATCATGGCTGTGAAAACAGTCGAAGAGTTCTGGCTAGCCAATGCCCATCTCAAAACACCGTCGTTGCTTCCGACTGTATCGGACTACCACCTCTTCAAGGAGGGTATCCGTCCTATATGGGAAGATGAAGAGAATAAACATGGTGGCAAATGGATCTTGAGGTTGAAGAAAGGTGTTGCGGACCGTTACTATGAGGATCTCATCATGGCCTGTGTAGGCGACCAGTTCGAAGATGGGTCAGACGAAATTTGCGGCATCGTGCTCAGTATGCGGAACGGAGAAGATGTTCTCAGTATCTGGACCAAAAACACTGGTTCTAAGGTCCTTAAGATACGGTAAGTGTGTCCATCAGCCCTGATTTCTCTAAGCATATTCATTAATCATCTCATTCCCTAGCGACACAATGCGACGCATATTGAGATGCCCAAATGATACTCGAATCGAATGGAAGGGTCATGACGCCAGCATGCAGCAACGGACTATGATCGAAGAATCACGCCGGGAGAAAGCACACAATCATCACGGTGACAAGCGCCCGCATAATAAGTCCCGACAAACCCAAGAGGACCAGAGAGTTTAGCAGCACCCTCCTCCTCTTGAACAAGACCGTTACCACCTCTATTGGGAGTCTATCGCAAGGTCATGGATTGCGGGAAAGTCAAAAAATCCATGCCGTGAAAGCATGGCACACTTGCGAATGCCTGAGCAACAAGCTTACATTCATTGCTACCGACTATAAACGTCCATCCATGTATTTACAAGCTTTAGCAAGTATAACTACCCTAAACAGCGAACCTATGTGATCGAGCGTACCATACTTGGCGTTTTATTGTACAAATAGCAGGGATTGCGTTCCATGACTCAATTGTCAGTTCAAATGACTATCTCCAAGAAAAGAATTCAATGGGTTGTACGGGTGACGGATGGTTCGAAATGATAACTGAAAAAAAATCATTTCCGGTAAGCTCCGAGGCGAGCGCCTTATGGCAGACGCATGCTTTGGACATCGAAATCGAAGCAACAACCGCTAGTTGAACTTCCAGGCTTGACAATCCTGTTGCAGTGGAAAATCCAAACACCTACTGTATTATGTGCTACTCGTCACGAATCCTATGACGCGTTCATGTCATGATTGTTGATCGGCGTGCTTCAGTCCTCCAAACCCCTCTCCCCCCTCCTCCCCCAGAAACATTACATATATGCATATATAGTAAAACAGGCCATCCTCCCCAAATCAATCTACATTCCTCTTTGCGACGATGGTCTTTATTATTTGCTCATTTATTTTGTTCTCATATCTCTGGAGTTACAATTTACATCTTCCTGCAACTCCCCTGGTAATTATTTTGGCGAAGATCGTAGGTTCAGATATCGATAATCACGCATCCATAAAGGCTTTTGCGTGGCAGGATCGATGCAGTCTTGGAGCATGATCAATGAAGCAGTTGCAAACCCAAGAAGCTGACGTCCAAACCTCCATGCTTCAACAAAGGAGAATGGCGAGTGCTACATTCGCCTCATAGAAGCTACGCTTAGTTGGCCAATGACAATGGGTTATCATATGAAAGTGGGGAGGGAGCTCGCATGAGGTATATCGCCGTCGAAAAGTGCCGAACCTCCTTCTCGTGCCTCCTTCTCGTGCCTCCTTCTCGTGCTATCGACATAGAATCGGGGAGCACAACTAGGGATCAAAGCAAAGATGAGCACCATAGGCGGTAACAAGCTTTCGGGAACTGCCACCGACAGTCCGCCATCATCTTCCGCCTTTGACATTGACCGCATCTGTATTATTGGTGCGGGGCCGAGCGGCCTCACATCGGCGAAGCACCTCCAAGCCGAGGGCTTCTCACCGTCGCAGATAGACATCTACGAGCAGCAGGATGACGTCGGCGGGGTTTGGAATTATCATAACCCCTCGGAGGACAAGGATGAGTATGCAGATTATGTATTTGACTCAGACGAAGAAGCCAGCACAGCCCCCGGGTCGGGCGCGTGTTCGCTACCCTCGCTGTCGCAAAAACCCAGGAAACCCCCAACATTCTCGAACCCGATGTACGATGGCCTGTATACCAATATCCCACACACCTTGATGCGGTATTCGGACTTGGCATTCGCTCCAGGTGGGAAGGAAAAGGGGACACATGAGGCCTGCGAGATCTTCCCTCGTCGGCAGGTCGTGCAGGAGTATCTGCTACAATACGCTCGCGAGGTGCGATCTCTCGTCCGTTTCTCGACGCAAGTGGAGCATGTATCTTTGCAAACACCCTCGGCCGATGCGTCAAAGGGTGCGAGTACGGGAGAGGCTTCACTCATCCGAGACAGGTGGACTGTTCATTCGAAAAACCTACTCACAAATGCTCCTCACACAGAAGTCTACAGTGCAGTGGTGGTGGCCACAGGTCACTACTCGACGCCATACATCCCGTCAGCAGTCCCTGAGATGTCAGGTTTTGCTGCAGCGCACCCTGGTGTGATATCGCATGCGAAGACATACGATACAGCATCCGCATTCGCAAACAAGCGGGTAGTGGTGGTTGGATCAGGACCCTCGGGGATCGATATCGCATCCCAGATCAGCAATGTATGTGAATCACCCCTCGTGATCTCAGCACGTAGCCCCATACCCGGGGATATGGCCGCCTACCTAGGCGCAGGGGACAAAGTGCGCATGGTTGGGACGATTACACGGTTTCTGATCGACGAGCGGGGGATCGAGGTCCGTTCTGCTCCGACGGATCTAAACGATACCACGGGTGAGATAACAGAGCGAATCATCAACATTGACGCCATCATATTCTGCACAGGGTACTTGTATACCTTCCCTTTCATGACCCCATCGTCCCTGCCATCCTCGACGCCAAACCTGACCACGGACGGTCGTCGTGTGCACGGCCTAGCGCGCCATTTCATCCACATATGCCATCCGACTCTCGTTTTCCCGGCACTCCCGATTAAGATCATACCATTTCCGCTAGCCGAGGCGCAAGCAGCGGTGTTTTCGCGATTGTGGGCAAACAGGCTGCCACTGCCATCTCACGAAGAAATGCGAGACTGGGAGCGGGAAGACGAGGAAGGCAAGGGACTGGAGGGACAAAGGGTACCAGGGAAGTCCTTCCATACCTTTCCCAAGGGCGGTGACGCGCGATATATTAATGCGCTGTACGAGTGGTCAATGCGCGCCCGTGATGAATGTGTAAAGGCTCGCAAAGAGCCCCCGCAATGGGGCGAGGACCAGCTGTGGCAACGAACTATTTATGCCGAGGCGAAAATACAGTTCGAGAAGACTGGACGCAAAGCTACGACTTTGCGAGAGCTTGGGTATCGGCAACATATATGAGGATGATGGAGGCGAAGTTCAGGATGGGGAGGGTTAGTAGAGAGCGCATATATGCTATATACGGCCAAGGCCGTCGGTTGGGGTCGCTCGCACCCACTGACTTACTCGGTGGGCGGCTAGGGGATCTGGGACGCAATGTGGGCGAGACGAAACGAGCAACCGTAGGTGTTATTCTAGAGCTAAAATCACATGAGTGACGAATTGTAACCAGATTCGAATAGATTTGCTTAACAAGTAAACGGGGAAGCGCTATGCTATGCTATATTTGTAATATGTACATTGTCGTAAAAAAAGAGCTATCCGTAGGTAGGTATATCATGAAGGTCCTCGTAAACCCATGTCCGACCACATATGCTTAGGTATGCCATTGTCCCCAACGCCTCATGCTTCATCAGATGTTAAACATAAAAATTTCTCGGCGGGGTTTTCAACCCTTATTTGATCGAGCTCAAAGTATCCATCTGCCGAGGCGTTCAAGCATTCATATCCTGTTGGACCCAATCATTGAGCTGTGACTCGAGCTCGTCGTCGTTCATGTCTGTAGATGGCGCTGTACCTTGCCACCAAAGATAGTTTTGGTCTTGCCTTTTCCTGAGGGCGATCTCGATAGGCGAGCAGCCAGCGATGGGGCTTAGGTAGAATAGGTGGGACACGATATTCAGGCCGAGCGTCAGGGCGTTGCAGCCGAGCGCCTTGACACCGTCGCATATTTTGATGTCATCAACCGTATAATCGGTCTTGAAGGCGCCACCTCCCGACAGCCAGAATTCTGGCGTCGTGTGCGCGTAGTTGAAGATAATGGGTGGTAATCGGGGGACGGGGTCATCCAAATGTGTCACGCGCCATTCAATCCCGGGCTGTCCCGAAACGAACTCTGCAAACGCAGCATTGCCAACACGGGGACTGCCAAAGTTTATGATGTCTACCTCGAGGCCCTGCTGCCGAGCGTATGCGGCGCCTAGTGAACTGACAGCTGCCCCCAGAGAGTGGCCTGTAAATACGATCCTGTACGCCGGGTTCGCATCCTTGGCGGCCTTCACAGCAGCCAGAGTGGTGTCGCTGATCTCGTCCCAAGCTGTGGCAAAGCCGGAGTGGACTTTACAGCCAGATCCAAGATCGCAATCTCGTTGGTTGAACGTTAAGCTGGGATGAATATGAGTACTGTGCTTGCCATGATCTTTGGGCTGGTTTCACCGCAACTCACTCAGTGATCCAGTTACGCAAGGAGTGAGATCCTCGAATGGATGCCACGATTACTTGGTTCTTTGCGTCCGTAGACACAAATCCTTGTATATCTGTCTTCGAACCCCTGGTTCGGTGTAAGTTGAGCCTTCCACACACGCAGCAAATGGATCGAGGAGACAGGAAACCGTACTTGTAGGTGGCAGTGATCTGAGCGCCAGCGGCGGTGACATCGGGGCAAGCGTTTCCACCGCAAGTCACGATAGAGCCAACGGGGCTCCCACTGTTGCAATACGATGCGCCTGCATATTGCGAATAGAGCTTGAATTCATCCAACATGTCAGATGAAACAGCCGCTGATCATCTCAGTCAGTTCCATGTACTTTCTTCGCCAGCCGTAGGCTTTCGGGAGGCATCAACACACCTCTCTCGCCAAGTATAGTGCTCGGTGCTGTCAAAGGCGAACCAGCTGCGGTGAGCGCAAAGCTCGATATGAGATTGAATGGTTTCATCTTGGAGCTCGTGTCTTAGTGAAGAGATGACGCAGAGAGAATGAGGTTCGAAATCAAATCGCATCCGCACTCGAAACCAGGAGCTTGTTCGACGCAGACGTCTAGTGGGGAATCTTCATCCCATAGTCGAGGATGTGGCAGCGAATTTATAATAATGATGAGGGTTGCATTTCATGATCACGACGGATCGCAGCGGCACGCGCGAGAGATCGAGGCGACCTATAATAGGAATAGCACCCTGGCCATGGTTATGGTTCATGGTTGCCTCTCGTCTGAGGTATCGTCTGAGATACTTTCGAGGGGCAGGACAGGCACCGCACGGGGTACGAATGTCTTACACAAGGGGAATTTGTCTTGAAACGGAATGGCGGTGCCGGGTTGCGAACTGCGGCGTGGAAGCATCCTAACAGATGCAGCACTTTGTGCCGTCCTCGGGGCATTTCTCGGCATCATGACGATCGTAGCTCGCTTTTCTGCATGGTGTAGTTTGTCAATAGGCGTTGGATTCGTAAGGGCTAAGGTAGTTGACTAGGCATAGTATCGGTGAACGTTGCGTACCCTCCCTCGTCCTCCTAGCCCTCCATGCTTTGTGTCCAAACACCTTGATGAACGGGTGAGGATTGACCGGGATGATTGCCGCATTCGGGCCACCCAGGGGTCCTTGGCTCACTCCTTCGCGTGGGGTAGCGCAGACGCTCCGCAATGATGCATATGTCAAAGCCACGCGGCCAATTTCCGTCCACGAACAGATGTTTCGTGATTCAACCACGCCTCAAAAATAACGGCATAGCCTTACCCCCTGGACACTTCTCCATGTACATGTCCACTGCAGCAGGAGAAGATGTGACGATATAACGAGGGAAAAATGGCTGAAGAACTTGAGAAAAGAAAGAGTTGGATTATCAAACACACAGCTAAATCTACATGTATTTCAAAGCCTTGACAACCCAGCGTGTCAGCGTTGTGTCGCCGCTGCGCCCCACCGTGAGCGGTAAGGAGCACATCACACAGGTAGGGAGAGGATCGAGTGTAGCGAATATGCTGTGTAGCCCTATGCGATTAGACTGTCTCGACTGTGAACCGCGCGTGAGGATGCGGTGCCGCCAGGTCCATCTGTTCGGAAACCGGGAAAGGGCCGCTCGATTTGTTCTCGCGCTGCATCGTGACCTGTCTGGTCATATACACCTTCTATTCTTGTCGTTGTTGCCCGAAATGCTGCATGCCAATATTCGGTGATCTCTTCGCAGAGGGCGCTTATTTGTGACTAGTGCCAGCCCTCCGGGTCAGCAACAGCTACCTAGTGACTAATAACGATCATTATGCTAGGTAGGTAGAGAAACCGAATACCTTGCTTCGTACAACTTCCTCCTTTCCCAATCAGCTACCTACAGTTCGGCTGTAGTCTCGACTTCACATGAGCCTACAATGTCTAAGGTCGAAATATATATCTGCCAGTAGTGATCTGAGACCTGTCTATTCTAATCATAACCAATATATAGTTAGTAAGGTTCCAGGAGGTTAAATGCAGTGCTTGATAGAATCGCCTGGTAAGTGTAGCAAAGCAAACTCAGAGGCTTATCATGTTCGTTAGGTTGCATCAGACTTCCCGTCTTTCCATCTATCCGAGTCAGACATCCCTCGAGTGATTTTGAATCCTCCACGCTCAAGTGCAGATTGTAAATATCTAGCGCTTGTGCGAGGTGACACTCAGCAACGCCACTTCAGCCGCTTGCTTGTCAGACATAAATTTGCTCTCCTATGGATGTGTATGTATGTACATGCACATTCGATGCCGAGCTGGCATGTGATTGTTGGACATATCCACGCAGCACAAGATGAACATCATCATGATATGGCATGCAATAATTTCCAAGCGCTGCCATTGTATGCACCCCACAACATTCTCCCTTGCCCGTACGTACCTTAACATGATTTAGGAAGGTACCTAAGTACCGAAATCCGGGGAAACTGTTGCTAGCAAGCCGTCTTAACCTAGTTCCTGTTAACGCTGTTCGAAATATCTGTCTATACCTAGGTAGGTAAGTAGGTAGGTACTAGGAGGTATTGTTTGAGCAAAATATGAAATGGGATGAAAAAGGAATGGGAGACCGTCCCATCTTCTGTCCTATCAGCATTTCGCGTAGCGCCCATAGTCGCCCATCGCGGTATTCCGACATTTGAATGGCCGCAGCTCTACACCTAGCCCAGCCAGTAAATATCCTACATCCTCGGCAGTTCAGCATTCTAAGATATACTGCAGGAACGCACACTGCCATCTGATCTAAGTAAACAAAAGTACCACGCGACACTGCTGAGGTAATAGAACATAGAGCTGAGGTTCGTTCCCACCTGCACACTTCTCCAGCCACCCAATTAAGTAGACGAACGAACGATACAAGGCAATTGGCTGGCTTCATGTGCGTGCGCTACCCGGTTATGGCAAGTGTATTCTGCTATGCAGCTGATATTGGTCACGATGTAGCAGTAGCGGCCAGAGCATACCAGGTTTCCCCGCAACAACATCCAAAGATGCCTTGGCCCGCTTGGGTCGTCATAATCCCTAGGCACGCCAGGGTCCATTATTCCACAGGTCAAATGACCTACCCGTGTGTACTCCAGGTAGGTAGGTAGTGTCCAGGTGTACATAGTACATTCATGAGCTGGTGTTCTTGATAAATAGGAACCGCTGCCTTTCGGCACACGCAGCTCCAATCGTTGACTTAGCTCACCTCCCTACTAATAGCTACCTATGTACGATAGGTCTTCCTTTTCCCACGCCTAGCGCTTACCACATTTGATCACCGGCAAAGCAGCTAAGCAGCCGAGCAAATTGGTTGTGGTTGCTATTGAGGCCAGGAAAACCTGTTCTATCTTTCAGCTTTGACCATCCAACGACAGTGTGGCACTTGGCGATTATGGCCAATTAAATCAAAGACTTTCGGAACCAACCGTTATTTCGAACGTTTGCCATCAAGTAGGACACGATAACCCGGTCCAAACGATGGATATCACGGTTTTTCAGAAAGTACATCAACAACTTGGCTAGTTTGTCAACCTGTCTCCTTGGTATTTATGCGCCGCCGTTTGCTGAACAGGGAGGAAATACACATACAAATTCAGCTGCCGGTACGTGATTCTCCTCAGACCGTGCCACAGCCCAAAGGGCTAGTACGGCACGATTCAGGTTCACCAGGGCCCATGTCCGAGGGGAAGAGGGGAACCGGGGCGAACCGGAGCTTTTTTCGTGGACGGGTCCCATTCGAAGGATGGAAAGAAAATAGAACAATTAGAAGACCATCCGAGCCATCGTCGCGGTCGTGCCGTTTCTGTGCTCAAGGGGAGAAAGTGCAGATGGTAGCATTCCGACACAACCGGACTCTGCTTGATTGAGATCGGCCATACCCATTATGGCATAAAAGTCTTGGCCATGATGCGACCCAGCCCTGACCCAAGATCCGCTTTGCTCAATCTTTTTCTCCCCCGAGATTCAGCCAAGGACCCATACTCAGCCCATGGCGCAAGCCATAGCCGGATAGCGTCGCTTCTGCATCCGTATACGGCACCCGAGCGTTCTTCGCTTGAAGGTTGGCGAGGTGACAAGGTTGGGCACCAGGCGCAGATTATCAAGATGAACGCTTTAAGAAAGGCTCGTATGCAAGGGCAGATATATACAGGCTATATCCCCTGTCGATGACGATATTCGGTGACTTTCGTCTCCCACCTCATCCACTTTAACGGTACCTGTAACCCGCCTGTACACTACCGAAGTCGAGTAGACCTGTTAGACTCCGGCAGCAGGCTGGATCGCCCACGTGAAGGTTGCCCCATGAGGGCAATTAAGACTAGGTTTCCTGGCTCCCACGATATTTGTAATCTCCGGATGGTACAACATTAATGCTGCAAGGGGATGCAGAAGGACCATATGTCTAAGAGCAAAATACTGTATATAGTCTAGGAAATCCAATCTTCATAGTCCGCGCATTCTATTTTCTTTTTAGCTTGTGTCTTTAATTCCCAGCGGACCGGCACCCCCGTAAAGCCATACCGACGCGAGAATTCTGAGGCAGGGGAGCTAGGCAATTCTTTTATTTAATAACCCCCATTTCTCATTATTACATAATTCGTAATGTTCAATTCGGAGTCGCCTTCGGGCCTCCGCAGCCGCGGTGTCGCGTGTTTGGCACTGCTTCTGCCTTCGCTAGCGTCAGCCGCCGCTTTAGACTCCCGCGATCCTGTCCCGGCCGGATACGCCTCTCCGCCGTATTATCCGGCGCCATACGGCGGATGGGACGATGATTGGAGCGAAGCTTATACGAAAGCCACGGCGCTAGTCTCGCGCATGACGGTGGCTGAGAAAGTCAACATCACTGCCGGAACTGGTCTTTTTATGGTAAGCACTAATCTCTTTGGCTGCGCTCCTCGAGCCTCAATCTTATTCCACTTCACACTTTGGGATGCATGAAGGTTAACAATAACCGCTTTAGGGTACGTGAGACTCGGACTCTAGACTGTGAGGCAACTTGGAGTAACCAATTTAACCATTCTTTCAAACAGGAAGATGTGTAGGAAACACGGGCAGCGCCCCGCGCGTGGGCTTCCCACAACTGTGTCTACAAGACGGACCGCTAGGTGTCCGAACAACAGGCAATATCACTGCCTTCCCTGCAGGCATCACTACCGGCGCAACATGGAGTAAAGAGCTGATGTACGAGCGCGGTGTGGCTCTGGGAGAGGAATTCAGGGGTAAAGGTGTGAACTTCTACCTGGGACCGTCTGTCGGCTCCCTTGGTAGACAGCCGCGAGGTGGACGGAGTTGGGAGGGCTTCGGCTCGGACCCCGTGCTCCAGGCCGTCGCGGGCGCGGAGACGATCAAGGGCGTGCAAGAGCAGGGAGTAATTGCGACATTGAAGCACTTCATTGCCAACGAACAGGAGCTGTACCGCATGTACAACCCCTTCCAGCAAGCCTACAGCGCCAATATCGGTATGTTCTGCCGTGCGACAAAGAAACCGCGGGTGTGTTTTGTTAACTTGGCAGTGAAGACGACCGCACTCTTCATGAGCTGTACCTCTGGCCCTTCGCAGCTGGTGTCAAAGCCGGCACAGGCGCTGTGATGACTGCGTACAACGCTGTAGGTGGAACTGTAGGAAGACCCTCGAAGCCATGCCCCTAGCTAACGACTCCCAAACAGGTGAACGGATCCGCCTGCTCTCAAAACGCATATCTCATCAATGGTCTTTTGAAGGAGGAGCTAGGTTTCCAAGGTCTTGTCATGACGGATTGGCTGGCACAGATTTCAGGGGTCGGGTCCGCTCTCGCTGGCTTGGACATGTCGATGCCAGGTGACACTGTGGGCAACAACGTGCCGCTCTTCGGGTACAGCAACTGGCAGTATGAGCTCACGCGCTCGGTGCTCAACGGCTCGGTACCCGTAGACCGTCTCAACGACATGGCGACGCGTATCGCGGCAACCTGGTATAAGCTGGGCCAGGATGCACCCGATTACCCGCCTCCCAATTTCTCGTCCAACACGAAGGATCGCGAGGGGCCTCTATACCCGGGAGCACTGATATCGCCCAAGGGAGTGGTGAACGAGAATATCAATGTGCAAGGAGACCACAAAACGGTCGCGAAGCAGGTCGCGCAGGAGGCTATCACGCTACTCAAGAATGCTGACAACTTCCTGCCGCTGACAACGTCAATGCCCCTGTTTGTATTTGGCACTGACGCCCAGGCCGACCCCAAAGGAATCAACTCGTGCACCGACAAGAGTTGCAACCGCGGGCTTCTCGGCATGGGCTGGGGTTCCGGGAGTGCCGACTATCCATACCTGGATGACCCGATCAGCTCGTTACGACGCAAGGCCACCAACGTAACGTACTACGACTCAGACAACTTCCCAAAGAAGGTGCCCCTGCCGCTCGCCGGCGATGTTGGTATTGTATTCATCAACTCGGACGCGGGTGAGAACTCGTACACAGCAGAGAACAACCACGGCGATCGAGATTCAGACGGACTGTCCGCATGGCACAAAGGCGATGAGCTCGTCAAGAAGGCCGCGGAGACTTACGACCAGGTCGTGGTTGTAGTGCACACTGTTGGTCCGATCATCATGGAGCCCTGGATCGATATGCCATCCGTCAAGGCCGTGCTGGTAGCCCACCTGCCAGGACAAGAGGCGGGCGATTCGCTGACCGAGGTGCTATTTGGCGAGGTCTCGCCCAGCGGCCACCTGCCCTATACCATTCCTGTCTCCGAGGACGACTACCCGTCGAGCGTGGCCCTCAAATCGACACCCAAGCTCAGCCAGATCCAGGACATGTACACCGAGGGCGTGTACATCGATTACCGCCACTTCAACAAAGCGGGCGTGAAGCCGCGCTTTGCCTTCGGCCACGGCCTGAGCTACGCCAGCTTCAGCTTCTCCAACGCCACCATCTCGCGCACAGGCGAGGACATGTCCTCGATCCCAGCTGCGCGCCCTTCGAAGCCCACGTCGCCTATCGCGGACATCGACAGCTCCCTGCCGGATGCCGCAGACGCGTACTACCCCAAGGGCTTCAACAAGATTTGGCGGTACCTGTACTCGTGGCTGGACAAGGGCGAGGCGGACAAAGCACACGCAATCGGCGCGGCCGGGACCAAGAAGTACCCGTACCCGACAGGCTACTCGACGACGCAGAAGACCGACGGCGCACCCGGCGGCGGCGCGAGTGGCGGGAACCCGGCCTTGTTCGAGGTCGCGTACACGCTGTCTGTGACTGTCACCAACGAAGGGACGACCAAGGCGTCGGGCAAGGCCGTCGCGCAGGCGTATGTCAAGTTCCCCGAAGCCGCCGATAATGGCGGGTTCGACACGCCTCTCATTCAGCTCCGCGACTTCGCCAAGTCGGCGTCGCTCGCGCCCGGCGAGAGTGCAACACTGAAGCTGCAGCTGGACCGGAAGGATGTCAGTGTGTGGGACACCGAGTCTCAAAACTGGATCGTGCCAAATCCCAAGGGCAGATATGGGGTGTGGATAGGCCAGTCGAGCGACGACTTGAGTGTCGTTTGCTATACAGATACTCTGGCGTGCGAAGACGGCGCTCAAGGTCCTTGAAAAAGAGGCTGCAGTGGGAAAGACAGGATCTATATTAACCTCATGTGACTGCAATGTCGTAATACATCATGGACTCGATCATGTGGTCGTTGTCCGATTATATATAAATATATGAATATGCTAGTATCAACTCCATGATTGCCTGCTAAATGTGGAAAGGGGACATTTTACAAAATGGCAGGTTCTCACCCATCTTATTCCAATTTCTTTTACATTTGTTTGAAGAGCTCATAGCGTTCACTTCTGACGAGCGCATGGCATCCATTCCGACAAGGCTAGGTCGATAACGCGGCGTTAATATACAATTGCATACAATGACAACAGGAGGCACCCTCGTCCGCGAATATTCGATGCCCACACAGTTGCAATACAAGTCGAGTCCCTCTCCTCTGCATTGCCATGCACATCCACCCGAACGCGGTTCCGTCCGTACAGACTTTGGACGCGCACCGATGACTCCACAGCCATCCTTCAAGGAGGCAGTTACATAGACAACACTGTCCGTTTCTTGTCTTTGCGATGCTGTAGTGTCTTTCGGCCATTTCGTTTCCTCAGACGACTCAAAAATCCATGACGTCTCTTGCGCACGAGCCGGCTCGACCTTGCCATCGTCGGTCTTGGACCGCATCGGATCTGTTGGGGGCCTGCGAGCGCGGGATGTGCGGTGATTGTTGACCTGGGCACAAGGTCTAAGACCGCCCCGGCGGCATTGTTTATGCCAACCGGTGATGTCGTCGTGGGCAGGCGGGAGAGGAGCGTGTTGCCGCTGTTGCATGGACGAAAGACGCTGCTGTCCAGGGCGGTGATGGAGGGACGGAGACGTGGCAAGGAAGAGAAAGATCTGTCGCGAGCGAGCAGTGTCAGCTGGAGTCATCTCAATTGGCCACTACAAGAAGAAGAAAAAAGGAAGAAAAAAAGCCAAGAATCATACCGTTTTGTGGCCAGCGTTTGCGTGGTTGTGCTGGTCTGGCGATTCCGCGCGATTGCCAGAGCTGCTCGTGCAGTCGACGGGGTGAGGCGCCAAGATGACATTGTGGCTGCTCCTACGAGGTTCGCTGTCGGCTTCACTTGTCGGACGCCTTTCGACGCAACCTGGAATATCGCGCGTGCGCAGTGCGATACGGTGCGACAACCTGGGGCAAGTGAATACTGAAGCGATCCGTTGTCGGTCAATTGATACTCATGTACCTACCTTACCTAAGGTAACTTAGGACCTCCATGTAAGTAGTAGAATCAGGAAGCCCAGGATTTACAGGTCCAGACTGGAACGGCTGGTGCCAGTTGCCAGTCAGTATCTAGGCTAGCTACATGTAGGTAGGCCCGTAAGTACCTAGGTAGCCTGCTAGGCACTTGCAACCCCGTAAGTTGGTTCTATCAATCTATTTGCTGTGGTTTGGCCATCCACGGATAGCAGAATTCAACTTGCCATATATGTAGATGATGGATGCACCGACAGAGCGCCAAGCCGAAATACCTACCTACATGTAGATACACGTAGTCTTGAACCCCGTAACAAATACACAGATCCCACAACGCAGCCGTCTTCACACCCTGCATCAATATATACCTACCTATCTGTGCGACAAATTGTATCCGCAATGTTGGGGCTATTCAGGACACTAACAAGCTGAGATTGAATTTCCGCCGCTCAATCTCACCTGGTGGATCTCCAGTAACAAAAGTCCATTTGAATCCACTCCTCTTCTTCTCAACCCCATCGATGGATGGCTGGCAATTCAATCGTCATATGGTGACGGAATTGATCATGCTCCGAGACATCACATTCAGGTGGTCAAGCAGAGTGCATGTCAAATTCGGGACGTAGATGAGGATCAATCTTCCTCATGGCAGGGCACGAGGCACCCGCACACAATGAAAATCAAGTTGAACATCAAAAATTGCGTCCGGTACGATCCCGAAGGATAATACAGAGCGGTCGACTCCGCGCTGTGCAATGCAGGTCTCTCACACTACTACTCGAAATTCAGGAGCTTCAAGCAGTCGAACAAGGTAAGTATGAAGAAGAGAAGGGAAAGAAATAAGTGAAGAGGTGGGAGGCGGGCTCAGTTTATATGCTTCTCTGGAGGCGGTGTGGCAGGGCGGCAGAATTACCTGCCTAGGTACATAGATACCCACCTAGATTAAAGGTGGTACTGAGGCAGGCGCACGGATCACCTATAGGTAGGTACATAGGTAGGAAACCACAGCCTTATCTAAATACATACATGTAGGTATGTACCTAGCCACCCCCCACTGGACGCGCCTTCTGCAGAGCTGTCTCTCGCGTTTCCCATTTACGCGTTGTGAAGTGGAGATGCCATGCCTTGAGCCCCGTTGGTAGGTACTACCCGTATCACTCACTCACTACCTCCCGTTTACTTCACACTTTCCGGGCAGTGACGATTGTCTACGTTGCCCCTGCAAAGCAATCTGGGGGGTCACCGACATACCGATAGCACCTGGAGCTCGCTCGCAGTAATGGCCTCCTGCCCTCGTTGACTTCTTCTTCTGCACAATTAATTACTGTTGCTGTACATCTCACATCTCGTCATCCCACTGCATTGCCCATCATTCCAATCTGGTAACCCAGGCGACCTCGGTTCTCAGGGCTCTCACCTCCATATTATCCTATTTACCACATCGCCAACGACTTCCGACATTTACACTCTCGATTCCATGCCGCTTTCCTCCGTATCCCCGAACATTCAGGCATTGTTGGCAGGTAGTAGAACTGGGAAGACATCGCGCGAACGGGAAACCATCGCAGCCAACACCACGTGCGGTGCCTCCATGGAAACCCTTGGCTACCAGGGCTCTTGTTCACTCACATCTTCTACCATGGGTAGCTCGGAGATTGAGTGTCAGCCTCGTAAGTCCCCCGCCCTCCAACCACTTCATCGGGCTTCTTCGTGATCCTTTGCCCACCATCTATATTCACCAAACTCCCAAACATACCCTCTTCTACGTACATGAACACGTCAGGCTATCCCACCGGCAAGGCATACACTCTAACATGAAGTTAACAGCAGCGCTGCCTGGCGTGCCTGTCATAAAAATGGACTCTCCTCCAGACAGCAGCCCGCTGACCGAACCTGGCTCTGTCACACCAAGTCTCAACTCACCCTCACCAGACGTTAGCCCTTCTAAAACTGCCCCGACGAATCCTGCGACATCACATGCCATCGCAGATCCACCGGTCACAGCTGCGACTAAGAGAAAACACAACATGACAACCGTTGAAAAAACAAAGGAGCGCGTAGAGAAGAAACAGAAACAAGACGAGGCGGCAGCAGAGAAGGCGAGGATAGCAGCCGAGAAGACCGCCGAGAAGGAGAAGAAGGCAAACGAGAAAGCTATCAAAGCTGCCGAGAAAGCCAAGACAGACGCCGACAAGGAAGCTAGCAGAGCTGCCAAAGCCGCCGAAAAGGCCAAAGCAGAGGCTGAGAAAGAGGCCAAGAGGCAGAAGAAGCAGGAAGAGGAGCTCGCAGCGAAGGCCAAAAGAGAAAAGCAACAAAACCTGATGGCCAGTTTTTTGAAGAAGGCTCCAGCTGCGCCAGCCAAACCAAATGACCCGCCCCCACCTACGATCAACGTCGATACGTCGAGTCCCTCGAAACTAAAGCGGGAAGCCGAGCCGTTCAAATCTGCCTACGAACTTCACTTCCAGCCTTTCTTCGTGAAGGCAGGAGTATCCATGGCAGCACCCCTCCTCCAGATGGACGCAGACACGAAAGAAGCTAAAGCGGCGATACTCGACGAGTACATGCATGGCGAACGAGGCGAGCATGCTATAAGGCATCCTTTCGATGCCGCAGAGACATTCAATTTTGCGTTTGCACAAAAGCGAGGAATCATTCCGCCGAGCGTGAAAAAACTCATGGAAACGGTATATGGCGACGACTACCAAAACGCATTTGGTATTTCGAACGCAAGGACCGAATCTCAGACGGAGAAACTGTACACCAATGTGCAAGATCAACTTAATGAGGTACAGATGAAATACCTCCGTTTCTATGAAGATGTCAGGCCAGCATACTTCGGCACCGTCACACTACCAATGCCATACCAAAAGCTAAAAAAGCTTTCTCGCCGGCCGACGGGAAGGACATTACCGTTGGCGTATGACTACGACTCCGAGGCAGAGTGGGTCGAGGATGATGGTGAAGACATCGACGATGCTGAAGACGAGGAGGAGGATATTGATGGCGACGAAGAATTGGACGACTTCGTTGATGATTCTGAGGCTATGCCCACCATCATCAGGCCAGGTTTCGAGGCAGACAGTTTGCCTATGAGCTCAGGTATTTGTTTCGAAAACCGACAGCGCGTGGGTCCTCGCAGCACAGTTTGCAAGTACAAGTTGGAGTTCCTTCTCGGTAGGTACCATTCTCTAATGCATTGGTTGCCCAAACTAATTTGCATAGATACATTGGAGCACCACTATATGATTAACCCTTTCTCCACGGAATACTGGCCGGCACCCGCCAAGAAAGCTGCTGCAGCCGCTACAGTATCATCGGCGCCAAAAACGATTACTTCTATGCTACCCCCTGCCACGCCCCGGGATGCCACCACCAATGCAGCCGCAGCATTGCTAGATATTGATAATGGAGTCCCAAGGAATATACTCGAGGATTTCAAACGGGCTTTGCTGAGTGATGAGTGCAAGGATTATTCGAAGTCAACAGTCATTGAGGTCCTGGCCAAGAGGTTTACTAGTTGTACCAAAGCACAGGTCAAAGTGACGTTGGATACGATCGCTCATCGAGTCACTCCGAATGCTTCGAAGAAATCGGTCAAGATATGGGCCCTGAAGCCTAAGCACGCCCTGAGGAAGCCCTGATTGTTCAGAGAGTTGTACGTCATTTCAATGTTCGGGATTTGTATGGAGTCTTGGGGGTCACAGAAGATATATCAGAGATACCATTATGCTTCGACTTGGGGAGAGATATTGCTCGCATGTGTCAGGCTGATAGACCCGCTCGAGAAGAGCACTACACCGGCTTCTATTCTAGCCACCTACCTGCCACTGCGACCATTAAAGCGATGGTATTATTACTTGCACATAGATGATACGAAGGACGCCTGCTGCCATCCTGATCGATGGCCCTTCCATGTCCGTCCGCAGATCAGTGATGCAGTTAGTGCCGAACAAGGAACGATGATGAATAAAATAATGAACCAATACATCTGACATGTAAATCCCCATGTGCTAGACAGACACGCGATTGTAATGCGGGTGTATGGCTATGGTCTTATTGTACTTCCCATTTGCAGAATGAATGAGGGATTCGGCAAGTTCTGAGCAATGCCAAAATCGCAAGCAACGTAAATGACATAACAGTTTCAAATAGCCCGGGGGGGGGGGGGGGGGGGGGGTTCGAGACGGTGACGGTGATGGTCACTAGCTCAAGATTATTTCGCAAATCTCGAGAATACCTAAGTACTATGTGTTTGTCTCATTATGTACAGTCCCAGCGCCTGGAATTAATACTTAGATAAAAGTAGTTCGGTATAGATATATATAATTATACTAATTATTAGAATATTACTAGTAGAATATTCTTCTTATTATAGCGCCTCCAGGTATGTTAGGTAGTACTGTAGATAAGTAAGGTGACACGTAGTATCGGCTGTTTTCAAACTAAACCTTATCTGACTCTGCACCTACATACATACCTATACCGATGTAAAGATCTTAGGCTCATTGGCTCCAGTGCCACGCGCCCCCACACTGGCATGCATATATATATACAGTTAATAAAGGCTGTTATTTCTAAACTTGGTCAGTACAGCCTCGTTTTGACTGAAGGTGGTCGAGGCTGAGTTGCAGCCTGTTGTCGTCGTCAAGCTATATGATCTTGTTCTATTGGGCTCAGCAACTTGCCATGGGCTAAGTCTCTCTGACGGCTACTCGCGATACTGCCACGCCGGGCGAAGATACCCTCTACTTGCGCTTTCCCAGATTTCCACAACATTACACGTCATGGCGACCCTGCCATCCTTAGACACGCAAGCAAGAGTCGCCAGCGATGGTAAGATCCATTATCTCCCGGTTCATGTTCTTCTCTTCCTATGCTGCCGCTCTTTTTGTTCTTGAGGTTTTCATGCTCACCATTTCTTCCAGCGGCCCAGGCTTTCGTGACGCACTACTACGAGTCCTTGAACAAGCGGCAACCACTAGCCCAGTACTATGCCAGCACTTCTACGCACCTAAGCTCGGTGCCGGTGAAGCCGGACATCAGGTCAGTTCACTGGAGTCTTCTGACCCCCCTTCTAGCAAGGCTCGGAGGCATAAACTACCCTAACAGGTACCTATGCTTCCGAGACACCTGCAAACCCATGCTTCACGAGCTGTTTCTCTACTATGAAAGGCGATTATTGACTCCGGCGGGATAAATAGCATCAACGGCCAGGTGGTTGAGTCCGTGGCAGCGTACGAGGCCCTGCTGGACGCGCAGGGGAAGAACGTGCAGTACACCGTCGCCTCCTTCGACGCGCAGCCTGTCAGTCCCAACTACGCCCTCGGCTGTCCCGATGCTCTGGCGCTATCAGGCTCGGACACGAGCTCGAATGCTCCGGGCCGCAGCAAGGTCGCCAAGTCGATCAAGGACGGCGACAGGGTGAGCTTCACGGTCCAGGTCAGCGGCGTCGTTCGCTACGGAAAAGCCGGCGATGACTCGGCTGCCACGGGACCCTCTGCGGGGCCGGGGTCGGGGCCTGGCGATGGGGAGCCGCCAGAGATGGGCTTTAACGAAGCTTGGCTTCTTGTCCCCCATTGGGAGGCGCTCGGCCGCAATGCGTCACGCGGTCTGAAGGAATGGGTCGTTGTCAGTCAGAATTTCAGGGCTTTGTGAACATTGTTATCGGGTATGAATCATTGCCTGACGGCCATCATGTGCCAATCAAAGTCAACCTCCCAAAGTCTATGTTTGCTAGAGGTATCACTCGAGCGCGGGGCGGGATTGTTCTGAGACTGAATATCGATAGCTCTGCATAAGCCCGGCAAGCGGAGGCATCTGAGGGATGCGGCACTGGGTCAACTACCATGGTGGAATGGATCAATAACGCCGATAGCGACCAGCTTTCTGGACATTGATCGTTTGGCTATGCCTGGCGTGCTTGTTCATGAATAACCAGCGAATACGGGGGTTTGAAGTTCCGCCGTTTGGTGAACACCGGACTAGAGAATTCTTTAGTGGGAAAACAAGAACTTGTTAAAGCCTCTTCTGCGTGTTGTATGCTGGACTGTATCCTGAATGCTCGTGAAAATCAATTTCGCCATGGTATGACACTACCTAGATCAAGATGGCAGTACTCTTGGCTGCTTGCTTGGTTGTCACCCGGACTCAGCTCTATTATCTAGTCTAGATCTATCAAATAAGCATTCACTATATTCCAGCGAATCGTGGCCAGAATCGGAACCCCCGGTATGGTGCTCCAAATGAGGGCCAAACTCTACTGCCATGGAAATCTCGTTGAAATAATCTGGTTCTCCAACTCTCATGAAACCCAGATTCCCAAACAAGCGGATGCTCCCCTTGTTATGAGCATGAATCTTCGCAATAAGCCGCTTTATCTTGGCGGTTTTGGTCCCTTCGACTCTCATATACTCTTTCATTATATCCTCTCGGTTTCGCGATAGGTAACGTAGAAAGGCGCGCACAGCGGCTTCGCCGAGACCTTTCCCTCTGTCCTCGGGCACGGCGATCATGATGTCTATCTCGCCCTGGACATAGTGTGGCTGGTCCTTCTCCACTTTGGCACCGTTGCCGCCCTGCTCACCAACTCCATTTCCATCTCCACGCACATGCTCATTCTCATCATCGCCGTCGTCAAGAGCTGTGAGAAACAGGTTCACATCCCCCACCATGCGCTCAGGAGCGTCGTCTTCTCCTGCACGGATCACTTGTCCTCCCGTGTCTGCATGCCTTCTCCAGGTGCCGTCATGAGACCGACATATGATGAAAGTCAACTTGTCGTGCGCCACACGCCACGACTGCTGGTTCTCGTACTCCTCATCAAGATCCAAGAGGTCTGAAGCCGTTGCTTCGCGGAGGGACTAGATGTTGCAGCTCCGAGTCAGTCATTAATTTCCTATCGAGCAACAGTCTGACAGTTCGCACCTCATTCTGCATCCACGCGTGATATCGCTCGACATGGCGTGCATCATAGGGGACCAGTACGATCTTGGATGTCGAGACGGCTACAGGTGACACTTCACGTCAGCCAACATCGGACAGTTGACTTGATGATTCCACTTGTCCAAAGATTTATATTTTGGAAAAGTTGTCTGAGGGTGAGGTACCTGTATTCTCGTTTACTCGCATTGTGGCATGGAGAAGATGTGGTATGCAGATCGCTACAGGCTGCGATTGGTTATCTGCAGGTGCACCTCTTCAATGAGGGTGCGGCTTGAGTGCTGCGTTAGTGCTGCTGCACTGTGACCCCTCCCCCTTGCGGGAGTGAGAAAGGTGGAGAAAGGCCTCTCGTAGAATTGATTGCCTACCTGGACAATTTTGTTCAAATTGGTTGACACGTTCCAAGTTCTACCTAGGCAGTGGGAGGCGCTACTACAATGGGCCATATTGCGAGGTTGGTTCGATTCCTCTCAGCATCATGAAGAGACGACAACACATGTGTCATTTACGGGGTTGTACGTCAAGTTACCATACCAATGCATTAAGCCGTTGTTTTTGGCTATTATCCAACTTGGCATAGCAGGTATTTTACTTTTTCTTCTCCCTCTTCCTCTTCTTCCCTTGCATCCCTCGCTCGAGGCGAATTACTACAGATTCCAAAAATCATGGATGACATGGCACCTACGTACCTACATGTATACAAGCCAACATCGGAGGCGTGACTTGATTCCTAGTAAATTCAAGGTTCAGTCCTCGACAGGTAATAAAGGGAAGAGACTGCCCTCAGCTCCTTTTCCCAGGGGAACCGACGAAGTCCCGTAAGAGTCATCTGCGTACAACACGGCATCCGCAAGAGTGCGACGGTCGGGGCTGATGCCGAGTCTATCGAGAAGTTCCGACGACTTCTCGGGTATGAAAGGTTGCAATAAAATGCCTATGATGCGCAAAGACTCCGCCGTCGCAAGAATGGTCTGTTCCACAGCGACCGTATCACCTTCTTTGCTCATCTGCCACGGCGCCGCGTCTGAGAGGAACTTGTTTGTCTTGCATTGTGTGTCAGCTGTTTATCGAGACGGGCTTGCCTACGTGGAAGAGGGTCGACACTCACATCAAACACAGCGTCCATAATTACCTTGAGTGCCCGGCCCGGGTTCAAGGCCTTCATTTGCAGATCGAATTTGTCCACGATTTGTTCCATGTATATATTTTGGCGCTGCACTGACGGTGGCAGGTCCGCAGCTTCATTTTTGGTCATGTTTTCTACCGCTTGCCTCACGCTCCAGTTTTTGGGTCGTGTGATTCGATTGAGCAAGTTGCCCAACCCACCCTGCAACCCCTTCTTATATCTCTCAACGATGAAGGCGTTGTCGTAGTCGGCATCTTCAGATACGTGGCCGCTATAGATCAAAAAGTACCTCATCGTATCGACACCCCAGCGGTCCATGGCGAATAAGGGGTTTACCACGTTTCCTATCGACTTGGACATCTTCTGCTTGCTCATCAGCCAGTGGCCGTGGCTGAGCACTTGCTTCGGCAAGGGGAGATCCACGGCCATCAGGAACGCTGGCCAGTAGATACAGTGGAACCTGATGATGTCTTTACCCACGACGTGGAGATCGGCTGGCCAGTTCCCATTGCAGGCAGAGCCCGGCTGCCAGTACGGATAGCCCGCCGTTGTGAGGTAATTCACGAGGGCATCCAACCAAACGTAGATGGTCTGGCTCGGGTCATCGGGCACGGGTATGCCCCAGCCCAGGCGGCTGGCGGGGCGAGAGATGGAGAGGTCCTCGAGGTTGTTCTCGACCCAGTGGATGACTTCGGCGAAGCGGTTGCTAGGTACGATCCAGCTGGGGTTTTCGCGGTAGAAGCGCAGCAGTCTGTCGCGGAAGGCGGTCAAGCGGAAGTGGTAGTTCTTCTCCTCGGTCCACTCGACAGCGCTGCCGGTCTCGACAGAGGCGACAAAGGTCTTGCCGGTGACGGGCGACACGCGCTTCTCGACCATGGTGTCGGGGTAGAAGGTCTCGTCGCTGACGCAGTACCAGCCCTCGTGCTTGGTCTCGTAGATGTAGCCGCTGTCGCGGAGGCGAGCCCAGAAGTACTCGACGGCGTCGCGGTGGGCGGGGTCGGTGGTGCGGATGAAGTGGTCGTGGGCGATGTTGGCGCGGGCGGCGAGGTCTTTGAAGGTCTCGGCGTTGGCGTCGCAGAGGGCCTTGGGGAGCAGGTCCTGCAGGTCGGCGGCGCGCTGGACCTTCATGCCGTGCTCGTCGGTGCCAGTGCTCAGGAAGGCTTGCCGGCCCTTCAGAAGCTGCCATCGCTTGAAGACGTCGGCGATGAGCATGGAATAGAGGTGACCGACGTGGGGGGATGCGTTCACGTAGAATATGGGCGTGGTGACGTAGTAAGACTTTTCCTCCCTCTCCTTCTCTCTCTCCCTCCCGTCACCGCCTTGGCCAACCTGTTTCTGCTGTTGCGACTGTAGCTGCGACTGTAGCTGCGACTGTAGCTGCGACGAGGTGCTGCTGGTGCCGGTGCCGGTGCCAAAGCGCCTCCTCCCCGTCATCGCTCGACGCACTCGGTGGGCTCTGCAGGACTGACAGATCCAGCTACCGCTGCTGGGTATTGACGTCGCCCGGAGCGTCGGCAGCCACCGACTGGAGGCTATCCTGAAGCGCTCCATGGCTTCGGGTGGAAAGAAGTTGACCGGCCCGGTTATGTTCGAAAGGCAGCTTCGTAGCGAGAGCGACGCTCGGGAGTCGGAGCCATTGGTGGATTGATGCTGGCTGAGGTGGATTCACAAGGTACCTACCTAGGTAGGTTCCTAACGGAGTGCCTTATCGAACTGGAGGTACGAGTACCTAGGTAGGTACCTGCATAGAAACTGAAAGCCTTCCATTTCTTCCATTTCTTGGCAGCGATGCACAGTGCGCCCTCTCTCGATACCGCACACCGTATCTAGTCAGTTACCAACATTGAAGGTAGGTAACACCTATAGACCCGAGCAAGATCTTGTTCACATTATCATACCCACTAGAACTACTGTACATGGTTTTCTTTTCCGTGGTGAACTCCCTATCCTCGCACCGTAGCTTCAAATGTCTGTTCTGAGCAAGATACCGGCAATAGTAACACAGCAAACCGGCTCACCGTTTCAAGTCACATCAAGGAAATCTGTTACAAGCCGAAATCGAAACCGGATATCTGGTCCTGCGCACAACTCCATGTGATTCCCGCCGCCAGCATAGGAACACGCCGCTCCCTTGAACCAGAAACGCCCAATGCTCAATCGAATGAGAGCAGATGTTGAAAAAAGATGCCTATCTTTTTGCAGGCCGGTTTGATGTTTTCCGGAACACAGTCGACCGATCCGCTGTAACCGCACCAGGCGCTCCAACGCCTGATGCTTTCTAGACAGTGCTTCGACCACGCGCCAACGAGTGTGGCTGCCTCCAACGTATACCCCTCAAGATCCTCGGAAAAGAAATGTGAGATCATTGGGAGTGAGTGACTCCATAGCCGCGTCGTCCGAGTTGATAGTTGAATGAATCATGTGCGTCTTCTTTTCTTGAAGAAGGACCATTCTGCTCTCGACCGAGTCCTCAATGCAGAGGCGCGTGATTGTGCATGGACGGGTCTGGCCAATTCGATGACAGCGATCAGCCGATTGCCATTCAGCTGCCGGATTCCACCATCTAAAACAAAAGTCAGTTGATGTTGGTCGCAATGCTTGCAATGCATAACATGAAATACGAATGGGAAGCTTACGGGTCAACTATGAATACCTGCGAGGCCTCGGTCAAGTTGAGTGCGACTCCACCGGCCTTGAGAGACACCAAAAAACACTCCACCTCTGGCTTCTCCATAAAGTGTTTAATAGACGCTTGGCGTTGAGCTGGTGTCATGCTGCCATCCAACATGACCGTCGTGATACCAGCCCGCCGGAGCCGCCACTCAATGAGTTGGAGCATGGTGGTAAACTGCGAAAATATGATCGACTTGTGGGAGGCGTTGTCGGATCTCAGCCGGTGCAACTTATGAACTAGCAGCTCGATCTTGGATGATGATGTCCAATTCTCCATCTTGATACGATTGATGATGGAGGACTTTTTCACCAATGCCTCATCCTGCTCAAAGCTGGGCTGCTCGAGATCAATCGACAATGGGATGTGGCACCTGGGACAGTCAGGCTCGTCCTGCGAGGCGATGTAGTTCGCGGCGCACTGACGGCAGAAGTCGTGCTTGCATTTGGACCGGATTGCTTCCTCGGCAGGTTCGTCGCAAATACAGCAGACCAAGATGTTTTGCCCACCTTCTCCGGACTTTTTGAGGATCAGATCTGGGTGGTCGGCCACCTGGCGCATCTGCATAATCAGACCAAATATGTTGGCGTAGTTGTTCAACATAACACCTTGGGCCACATAAGTGTTGAATTGACGCTCCGTATTGGACATGATGCTACCAGCGAAATCGTTTTCTTCTTCGCCGAAAAACTGCCGATCAACGTAGATCTCTTTGACGGGTAGTTCCATGACATTAGTATGATCCTTTTTGAGGCGGCGTAACATGATACGAGTAGTCAGGAGACGGAGCTTTCGGAATGCCTCTTTACCATCGCCCGCATTGCCGTATTTCTGGATAGGGTTCAGAAGCTCCTGATTAAACACCGATACGTGGCGCATAGCATAATGATCGCCTTGTACTATTATTAGTCCGGGGATAGTATAATGGCAAAGCGGGGGGGCTACTCACAATGTTTGCATTTACTTTCTTCAGTCATGGCCCATTCGAGGGTAGAGCAAGGACAGTCCTTGCAGAAATAAGACGCATAAGGCGTGACTTCAAGAAATCGGATCAGAGAGAAGAACTCCCCGATGCGGTTCTGAAGCGGAGTTCCGGTCAAGCACCAACGGTACGTCACGTTCAGGGCGAAACAAGCTCTAGCTGTCATCGTTGTGCGCGTCTGTTAGGTATTGTCAGCCACCGTTTTGTGCGAGCTTCGTAGGTAAATCGTACCTTGATGCAGTGGGCTTCGTCGAGGATTACGCGATGAAACTTGATCTGATGTAGAACGCTCTTCTCTTTATACAAGCCATCCTTGCGCTTCATGCCTTTCTCTTGCTTGCGGTACAGAGACTCAAGACTGTTGTAAGACATGATGATAACGTCAAACTTCCTTAGTTCCTTGACCGGCATGTTCTTGGCTTTGGCGTTGGTTCCATGAAAGACGATTGTCTTGAGCTTGTTCCCAGTGTAGGTGGCAATCTCGTCCTGCCACTGCCCAAGAGCGACGGGTGGCAGAAGTACCAGTGTTGGCATCTTGGCTGGATAATCAGACATGATGAGTGATACGGCTTGTATTGTTTTGCCAAGACCCATTTCGTCTCCAAGTAGGCCACCTCTCCACGGCGTCTGCTCCATCGCCTTCATCCATGCCAGTCCTTGAAGCTGGAAAGGCTTGAGTTGAAGGGAAATCGAGGCGGGCTGCACAGCTGTACCCGCATTCAAGTCTGGCATATTCGCCAAGTCTTCCCACATTGTTCTGATTTCCGGGTGATTGCTCTCGAGTCTTATTCTATCGTTTTGTGTGCGCCTGCTGACCCGGCGCATTGTACTACGGTAACGGTGATAGGTAGGCCTGTCGACTGCGGTATCATCATCAGAGTCGTGACCAGGATCTGTATCAGAGTCAGGATCGCCCGCGTTCCTTGGCATGGACGAGTATGCATTCCCAATTATACTATCATTGGCAGAAGAATCGCCATCCGACTCAAGGTCCGAGAAGTCCAGGACACTATTGATACTATCATCATCGGATCGGACGCCAGGTTCCTCGATGCTAATCATGCCATCGTCAACTACATCATCCACGTTGGCAGTAGTTGCGGAGGTAGATAGCTTCTGTCTTTTGCGTGGCTGTGAGTGATGATTGGGATAAACGGAATCGCTGCCCGAAGGATCGGCACGGAGAGTGTATCGGGTCGAGCGTGTGCGCTTCACGTTTCCTCGGGGACGGAGGTTATCATTGCGCGGGAGAACTTTAGGATCACCAGCAGTCGGACCCTGGTTGGCGCTTGTTTGCAGTATTGGAATAGAAAAGCTCCGTGCGGAAGCTTTCTGGTCCTCCTCACGCTGTAGCTGGCGAGCGACCGCAGCACTCATAGAGTTATCATCCTCTCCATAGAGCCCGATATATTCGTCCACATCATTCTCCTCGTCGAGGGCCGGGGCGGAAAGACGTTGCCGTTGTGGGCGGGTACGAACAGACCGGCGCAGTGGCACTTCATCGTCGCCGTCATCGTCGAGAGTCTCGTCAGGCAGTTCGATGGTCAGGCGACCTCGGCGGGGGCGGCTGGAGGAGACGGGAGCCGAGACGGGAACGCTGGTGGTGCCCTTGGCGGGTGGCGCCGGCGTGACTGCATTGCTCGTGGCTGGAGTGGAATATTCGCCATCCGATGTGTTGGTGAGCGGGGTGGGCGCAGAGGATGTAGAGTCACTCCCGCCTGCAGCAGGATGGACAGGTCGATTCTTAGGCGGCCTCCCCCGGCCGCGCTTGGGAGCATTGACTTGGGCTTCCACAAGGGCTTCTCGTCGTTGCTGTTCGACAGCTTGAATCTCATCTTCCAAGGTTGCAGCTGTACTCGTGTCTTTGGCAGCGCCAGTGGATCGCCTGGTGCGTGGCGCCATCGTGCACAGGTGTGTCGGGTGGGGATCTGGCACAGAATGTACAGACCTTGGCGCCAACAGCAGGCTGGAGGTTGGTTGACGCTGTTCCCACGACACAAAAGACGAGATGAGACGAAGGAGGTATGAGTTACTGATGCATCTGCATAGTAAGAAGCCTTCAGGTGGCGAGTAGAACTAACGAACCCACTGGGAACTCAGGGTGTTGGCCGTCTGGTCACAACAAGAAAGGAGCAGAAAAAGAAGCAAGAGTGGGAAAACTGATAGATTACAGTGAACAAGTAAACAGTGTGGGTGAACGAGACCTGAAAACGATCAGCGTGGATGGCAAAGTCTTAGACCTCTCTTGTCTCTCAGCAGCAGCAGCAATTGGCGTCTGGTTCCCTTGCCTTTGAGTACGAGGGATGCATGTACTTAGGTAGATCCTTACATGATCAGGTACGAGGTACCTAAGACAAGCTCGCTCGGCCAAGGCATCTCCTTAGGTAGGTGCCCTCTGGAGTCGCTGGACCTACCAGATGCACAGGCAACAACGGATCCAGCTTAGGTACTTACTACCTATACCTAGGTAGTTGATCTGACCTCGCTGGTGAGCCTGGAGAATTCAGCTAGCGCAGCTGCTAGTTCCCGCTACTACCCAATGTGGAGGGGTAGCCCTGCTTCACTGGGAGCTGCAACGCGACCCCGGCCCTATCAAGCGCGAACTCACGTGATCTGCTAGAGACGGAAAGGGTAGTGATGGCCTATGGGCATCAATGCCATAGCTCAATTAAACCCCCGTCGTGCCCCGCCAGTGGCCAGCTTCTGGCACCTAGATACCTGTAAGTACCTAAGGTATCTACTTTAGGTAATGTAGGTATCAGCTAGGGACAGGTAGGTACTCTCGGGATGATCTGCAACCTCTTTACTCCATGCCGGTGGCCAGTGACGCCACTACAGGCCCCTTCAGGCCAGCCCAGGCAGAACCAGGCCTGCAGGTGGTCTTCCAGGGGCGAAAACGTTACACATACGCAAGGCACGTCCAGCCGCACCTGCGCAGTGAATGTGAAAAGTGACGGGGGACGGCCCGGGGGTTTCCATGATGTTGCCCGTGGCGCGCTGCCCAGCTAGCTTCATGCATGCTTTCTTTGCACTACCTACCTACCTACCTGGTAGGTAAATTTGCCACAATAAAGCCTGCCTCAGCTGCCTACGCATAGGTTCCTACTAGGGCACATACCTTACTTCACTTCAGGTTTTGAGGTATCTCGGGGCTCCCTACGTAGAGTTCTTACTTCAAGTAGGCCGGTAAGTGCTTGCCTGCTTATGCTTACCTACTTACCTCTCGCCTCTCAAGATAAGTCCTCCAAGAAGACAGCTAGGTGGCCGACCACCCCCAGACTTCGGGCCAGAATTGGTACCAGCTTCGCAGATCCGACCTGGCCCTTCGATCACGCAACTCATAGTAACTGCATGCTGAGCATCGATTCCTCCACGGGTCTGGTTTCTGGTTTGTCTGCCTGCGCGAGGCTGGCTTCTCTCGTGAACAGTACACACACACTCCCTGCCCTTGTTGTACTCTTCGCCTCTTTCTATCCACATCCAATATATGAATGAGGTAGGTATACTGGACACTTTATTGCGCAGGTCAAAGACGGGCTCACCACAACCCAGAGGCCAGTGACCCGCTCAGGCACGCCTCCGTCATTTGCATGTGTTTTGAAGACCTGCATCTTGACATTTCACCCTCTCTCCATTGGCCATTGCACTCGGTCGTCGCCAGCCATGTACGCCAACCCCCCCCCCCCCCCCCCCTACCCGGCTTCTGTGTTCCCTTATTCATGAGGCTTACCACGTACTCAGGAGCAACCACAATCTCAACCAAGGCCAGCATGGGCGGTCTATACGGGGGCCACAGTCAGCCTTGACCGATTTTCTAGCCTCGCAGAATATATCTGCTTCCCGTATCCGAGCTGAGGCCCAGGCTCGTCGTGCGTCGGCCACGGCTGACCAGGCTTTGACAGCATCGGCCACGGGAACATCCCAACCTTCTGCAAATCCTCAGGACGAGTATGATGAGGGTGTATCGTTCATGTCGGCTGCTGCTGCTGCTCGTCACGCAAGAGCCCAGAAGCGCAAGAAACAGGATGAAGCAATCGAAAAGATAAAAAAATCAAGAGCATACAAGAGGCGAAAGCGTGCTCACTCAGAATCCGACGATGACCTTGCCCTTGCCCTCTTGGACGAGAAAACGACACCGCTGCCTGGCCAAATGAGCAACTGCGAGATCTGCGGCAAACGCTTCACCGTCACCCCGTATTCACGCTCCGGGCCCGAAGGAGGTCTGGTTTGCAGCCCCTGCGGCCGCAAGCTCTCAAAGGATGAGGATGCAAACAAGAAGGCAAACAAGAAGAGGGAGGTCGTGCCGAAGAGCGGCGCGGCTAGACGCAAGATCCAGAGCCGCATTCTGGACGGCACTTACACTGTTGGGGCCAAAAACCTAATGACACTTTGCATTGAGACCCTAGCGAGCAACATTCATCTGGCTGACGACCTAGGCGATCTGCCCCCTCCCGTCATAGATCGCATCGCAAGGCTTCTTTCCAAATCTCGTCTTCTTGACTCGCGCACCCTCGACCTCTTTCTCCAGCCACATCACGACACCATCAAGGTCTACGACGCTGCAAAGCTCAAATCAGACGACTTCATCAAGATCTTTCAGTCGGTTCCACAGCTCAAGAAGCTGAAACTACGCAATGCAATTCAGTTTACGGATACAGTCATGCAGTACCTCGCTTCTAGGAATCTGGCTCTTGAGAGCATCTATGTTCACGGAGCAAATCTTTTGGGCGAGGACGTGTGGTTGGCTTACTTGACGAAGAAAGGTACACATCTGAGGAGCCTGCAGATATACTACACCGATAGGCATTTCGGTGACGCAGCCGTTGGCCTTTTACCAGGCGTGTGCCCCAATCTTACCCGTCTCAAAATCTGTCACAACCAACAGCTTTCCGACGAAGGTATTGAAAGCATCGCCAAGCTCAACCGACTTGAGCACTTGAGTTTACAGTGCGTCAAGAAGACCAATACCGACCCCTATATCAGTGTGATCCAGAAGGTTGGCTCACAGCTTCAGACATTCTCAATCAAAAAGGTATCCGATGTGGATGATCGCTTGCTTGATGCTATACATGAAAACTGCACCATCCTTTCCAAATTACGAATAACTGAAAGCGAGTTCATGACGGATGCTGGTTTTGCCCGACTCTTTCGAGGCTGGAAGAATAGACCCCTCAAATTCGTTGATTTCCAGAAGTGTCGCTATGTCGACGCATCCAAGCCCCGCACCAATGAACATATGGTTGGTCTCTGCTCGCAGGGCTTCGAGGCGCTGATGGAGCACTCCGGCGCCGGGCTGCAGTATTTGAACGTGCACGCTTGCCGGCATATTCCTAGAGAGGCTTTTGAACGAGTTTTTTCCAGTGGAAAGACATATCCCCAACTGCGCGATCTCGAAATCTCCTTTTGCGAGGATGTCAACGATTTTGTTGTAGGCAGCATATTTCGAAGTTGCCCAAACCTAAGGGAGGTGAACGTTTTCGGGTGTATGAAGGTGAGTTGCAACTCATGGCGTGTTAGGCTGAATTGCATCTAGCTGTAAGGGTATGGATCAACTACTAACAAGCTTGATATTTAGGTCAAGGACGTCCGAGTGCCGAGAGGCAAAATATTGGTCGGCGTTCCTAACGCGGTTGGCATGCGGATTGAAGGTGTGGACGACTAAAGCGGGCAGGACCTCGGGAAGTTACCCTGGAATTCCCTGATTACGCGTGATTATTTCCACTACAATGTATAATAGGTTTGGCGCTGCGGTCTTGTCCAACACTGCCCATAGTGCTCAAGACAGCATGGCGCTGGAGAGCTAGGGTTGAGTAGTGTGCAGCTCACATTTCTGCGAATTTTGAGCGATGTTGATTGATAGGTGTCTGTGAGATAGGGTCACTGCTGGGGAGTGTTCTGCACGTGTTAGCGCGCTTAAGCCACTATCTAGGAATTAATGGACATCTGGGCCAACCGAGTAATAAGAGGAGTATATAGAGAGCAGTGTGTATATTACTTGCTAGTCTCCAAAATAGAGTACCATCTTACAAACCTCCCTGACCTTGTTCACATCAAAGCATCGACATCTAAATATCAAGCAAAGAAAAGCCGTCCAGCGGGATAGTCACAGAACACATATTCACCAAGCTAAAACCTAAAGGGCACCCGGTTTGGGAAACACAACCTATTTATACCTCCTTGAGTACTTACATACCTACCTACCTAGGTAGGTAGATATAGATGTACAAGCAACACAAGTGATAGTGGAATCAGGTCAGCTCTGGTATATTTCTCTTTGTCTTCCTTCTTTCTTTTCTGTCCCTCTTTTCTCCTTTATCCTCGCGGACTGCTCAAGATATGTCAAATTTCGTTCTGGCTGTCTCCGGTCGCTGCTCAAATGACAACTATCTACCTCGAATGTAAGGCTGCTCCTACACGCAACCATGATGCAACATGCTTGGTCAACGTCGCTCACGCGGGCCAACTACTGTTGGCGAGTGTGTGATACAACAGACCTGGTGACAGTATAGCATAAAACACAGCAGAGTTGGTAGACTGCCATGGTATGAATATCGCGCAGAAGATGGTGAGAGAGCAATGCTCCGTGTCTCGCCGGTCCGAATACGCCGCATGGAAGTTACACCAGAAACAAATCACGAGTACCTCTTCCTGCAGGTGGCCATTGGATTTCTTCACATTGAGTTAGTTCATTGAGGTTTGGGGGTGAGAACAGCAGCGGGTTTCGCTTCCGACGTACATGTAATTACCTCGCAAGCTACACCACACGTCGCGGGCTCTCGGGTTATATTTGGCACAACGGCTGATATGTGATATGCTGTTGCTGTAACGCCTGAACAAAGTGCTCCGTATTGGTTGCACGCGTCCAGGTTTGGATCGGAATAGCGCAGGTGGCTTTTGCCAGCCTAGCACCGGCCGCAGTCGGGTCCGATCAATCATTACCCTATGTGATGCTCCGTGTTACCCTATAGATTCCCTGTTCTTACCCAATACTTATCCCAAAACAGCGTCACGAGAAGCTCCTCGTCTGCTTATCCCAAGGGGGTCAGTCACGATGGCAGAACCGTAGGAATTGAGAGGTAGGAATAGGCCTTGTTCTACCTACTTGAAAACCAATTGTGGACTCGTGGGACTGCCGTCGTCGGACTCCTTACTATGTAGATTCTCGGCTGCGCCCTTCATGTAATATTATTTGTGGAAACCTTGCCGTCCCCGACAACAAACTTTAATTTCGATGTCGACACATCAGGCTTGACACTCAATGTCGTGTAAAAAGCCTTTGCACATGCCACTGCAGAGCAAAGTAGTTTTATAAGAACTTCTCCTCTCTGTCGACGCATTCATATAACCTCGTTGAGTCTTCTCGTGTCATTCCCAACGGCCACATTTTTACTGCATCTCCCTCAGACGTAAAAGCTGGTTGATGATTGGTCTCTATCGTTACTTGACAATATAAAATTCACCTAGAGATTCCCAGGACATATCATCGGAAACGCCATACCAAACCGAAATAAATGCGCATTGATACTGATTAGGCGTATCTCTACAACACTCCCAAGCACTTATTCCCCGAGGTTCTATAGTCGCAGGTACTCACAGCATCAAATTATAGCAAGAACTTAACCTCCTGTATCTTATCTACCCCAGCCACTTATATACGATCTTCACCATGGGTTCCTATATCTCTGATCCTCCGCATCCCCAACTATACCTCGAGACGCCCTGCATCCCATCTCCCGAGCTCTCGCGGATAGCAGGGTGCAACATCTACCTTAAGCTTGAGAACCTGCAGCCATCTGGCTCCTTCAAGTCGCGCGGTATCGGCCATCTCATGTCCCAAGCCTTCTTGAAATCAGGGTCCTCCTTGCTAGGATCGCAGCCCCATTTCTACTGCAGCAGCGGCGGCAATGCCGGGCTCGCGTGCGCCGAGGCGGCGCGCACGCTGCGGCAGCCGTGTGATGTCTTCGTCACGAGCCTCACGCCCTCGCACGTCGTCTCCAAGCTCACCACGCTGGGTGCTACGGCGCACCGCGTGGGGAACAGTTGGCCCGAGGCCGATGCAGCTTGTCGCGAGGCCATGAAGGCCAGTCCCTGCGGCGTCTATGTCCCACCGTTCGACCACCCTCTCCTCTGGGAGGGACATGCGACGCTCGTCGACGAGCTCGCTACTCTCGAAAAGAAGGGACTGCTTCTGGGGAGTGGGTCATTTGACGCGATCGTGTGCAATGTCGGCGGCGGGGGTCTGCTAAACGGCGTGATGGAGGGCATAGAGAGGAACTACGGCATCTCTCGCGGACTCGGACGACGACCTGTCGTGCTGGCCCTCGAGGTAACTTAAATCTAACTCCCCGTATAACTGATAACCCGGCTAATTCAGCTTCTGTTGTTAGACGGAGGGGACGGACTCATTAGCAGCGAGCATTAAGGCCCGCGAGCACGTCACGATACCCGCGATCACGAGCATCGCAACGAGCCTGGGAGCGCCACGCGTTTCAGAAATGACGTATCAATGGGCGCAGAACTGCGGTGCGACATTCTTTACATCGCACGCACACGCACCAGGCGAGAAGATGTCCCTATTACCGCCCCTGCGCACGTCGGAGGAATCAGGGGCGGCGAGCGCACGCGGCTTGTAAGCGCCGTCGTCTCTGATGCGGAAGCGGTGTCCGCGTGTGTAAAGTTCCTTGATGATGCCCGGATGCTGGTCGAGATCGCCTGTGGGGCGACGATATCGAGCGCTTATAAAGCGAAGAGCCTCCTGCGGCCTGCGCTCGCGCCCAATTTGGATAATGAAAGCTGGGCCAAATTGAATGTTGTGCTGGTGGTTTGTGGCGGGTCAAATATATCCACAGACATGCTGGCAGTATATCGAGCCCAGTTTCAAGGGTCGCACATGGAGGATCTTTCAGTCGTTTGCTAAAAACTTCCAACGCCGTCTAATAGTATGGCACGTAAAGCTAAGCACCTCGGGTTGTGGCATGGGAAATTCAAAATCCAGGAAGACATACGAGAGCTAAATTTGGTAGCATTAACAGAGACAGTGGCTGTATTTGTCATGCAAGATACCCAACAGAGCTTCGTTCATGTTGAACCAACGGACACTATAACTCTGGGATGTTTTTTGACCAACGTATGTGTATTTCTGCTGTGCTTCTCGGTCACTGTGGACATTCAGTTGAGCTACGCACATCCTTCAACCTCTGCTCCTCAAAGCATCTGTCGCCTATACGCCCAATAACCCTCTCTGATGCGATCCCACTTCTCGCCAAGTCGGCGCAAGCACAGGTCGGCCTTATCCTTCTCCCCAGCCTCCTTGTAGATATCGGCTAGTAAGTCTAATGCATGGGAGCTGCGAACCTCTTCCTTCTCGTCACCATCTCCCAAATGCACAGCGAATGTCTCTGCGAACTCGCGCACAGTGCCTAGCGGTCGTCCTCCTTTGACAAGCACACCACGGAGGTAGTTCCAAGGACTCTGGTTCTGAGGCGCGAGGTTTATCTTCTCTTGACTGTATAATATTTCACGATCGATAATGTCTGCCGGGACTTGGGGGTCGTACTCTGTGCTGTGTGAATCTGGCGTGCTTTGTCCGGGGTTGCCGAACACCAAGAAGAAACGATGCGACCATGCTGAATTGTTCCGGACATCTGTACTGATCATCAACTCGACATAACGCATTTCGTCATCCGAGTCCCATAGTCTCAGCTTCCGCACAAAGTATTGTCGGTAACCCCACACATGGTAGTTCTTGGTGTCTCTCTCTAGGATATCCCTGAGGAAGTTATGCTCGCTGCGAGCGAATGCTTCGAGCGCACCCTCGTCAGATTGTAGTGTATTGAAATGGACATCCAGTAGTAGTTGCCGCTGGTGCCATATCTGAAAGTTTTTCAAGTGTTCAAGTGACAACTCATTCAACCATTCCAGTTCATCGGCGATGGGAATGCCCAGCACCTTGACAATATCGAATCGATAAAGCCAGACGGTGTAGTGCGCTGGATTCATGTCAATGATATGTTCGGTAAGTCGCAAACAGCGCGGTGTATGCTCCTTGACTGCCATGACAGCACGCAGGTAGCCCATTGCTGCTATGTCGTTAGCTTCCGCACCCTTGAAGCGATGTGTGACCTTGAGAGCTAGGTATTTGGGCCATTCGTACCCTCTGCGTAATCCTCGGCGTACGCAATGGCCGCCAATGCGCCTTCGGGCTCGTCCTGTGGTATGGGCACCACGTCGTCCCATTCTGGGTCATTTTCGTAGGCATTTGATTTGACGCCATACAGCTGGTTCCGAAGGACGGCCATCTCTTGGCGCCGATCCTTCTCGCCCTTCAGCTCTTCTTCAGTCGGCGTCGGTTCTTCTTCGGTGGCTGGGTCCCAGTCTCTCGGGCGCCGAAAGGAGGAACACGCGAACTCAAGTTCCCTGATTCTCGATAATTTGCGCTCGCGAACGGCGTACTCTTCGGGCGTATAATCACCAATGTCGCGTCCGTTCTTGTCGTTGCCCCACTGACCGTCTCGCGGTCTCGGGCCGCTACGCAGCGGAACGTTGGCCTCGCTCAGCTGCTTCCACAGCTCGCGCTGGCCCTTCTTGGAGAGCTGATCGATTTGGCCGGAGTTTCTAACGAACTCGAGGTTCAGGTAGGTTCGTCTATCGGCCTGGCTGAGGCTGGCGAAGCCCTGTTCTTCGACTGTCCTGTGTATGGGATTCCAGGCCCAGTACTGTTCCCAGGCGATCTCGCGAACAGTCTGTGGCTTCTTCGGTGGCTGTGGTTTGGGCTCCTGCTGCTTCGGCTTAGCTGCTACACGAGACATTCGTCAGTAGGTTGCACCGATCTTGTCGGATGTTGCCTGCCACGCCATCCCCCCTCGCCGTATTCGTATCACTTGGATACAGAGGCCTGGAATGCGAGCCGCGACTGTTCGAGACACGGGCCGTCCCTCGATCGACGGGCAAGGGGGTGCGCATGTAGGGAAGAAGATTTGACTGACTCACGTTCGGCTTCTTTTGCCTTTGAGTTGCCACCTTTGATTTTGGCGGGCATTGCTGCGGGTGGCCGAACAGCAGAGGTGAAGTTGTGGAATGCGCGGTATCCGTACTGACTGCCGCCGTGACGGGCGATGGTGGATTGGGGACGCTGCGGGCACGGGCGGGTTGGGCGGGGGGTGGTGGGGGACAGGCACATAGGAAGTATCCATGGATGTACCTGTCTAGGTGCTACATGTAGGTCTGCTCTCTACGGAAGGCGCCTATAGGTACATATACCTTAGGTAGGTATGTACATACATTCAAGTTGTATGCTTATTCCAGGTCTGACATGACGGCACACTTCGAGGTTCTCAGTTGACAGGCACAATTGCCCTATCCATCACATTGACATGCTTGCTCGTACACGATGCATTTGCAAAATCTTATTATGTTATGATATTGCGCCGTAGGTATCTTTGCTGTAGCTGAGACAGCCTCCTCGAATCCAGACAAAACGCCCTCTTGATGCCCTGTGGGGCAGGTAAACTGTACTCCGAGTATGCATATGGCGACACCCTGTGCCATGGGACCCTGCAAATATTGTACAATACGAATACGACCCGCAGCTTCGGAAGATGCCGCCCGACGCCGTGCTTGGTGGATGACGAACCTGCTTGAAAGTTCGTTCGAACATCCATGGGAAAAGGATATGAGGGGGAAAAAGGAGTTAGGAACAGGCAGAGCAAAAAACAATATACTTGTCTCCGCCGTCGTTACCGGCTTTCTACCCTCCAGAACTTCCATCCCTCTCGTTCACCGGTCCCACCGTGTACCCCAACAAGCTTCTCCACGCCCTCCGTGCCCGGGGCATAGAGGAATTTGTTCAGGTCAATTTCCATGCCACCGTCATCGTCCTCGTCGGTTCCGTTCTTGAGGACGGCCGGCCATAGAACACCAATTCCATCCCCACCCAGCGTTGTCTTAAACTGTGCGTAGCCCTCGGCTTCGAGGCGCCCTTGCAGTTCACCCAGGCTATCAGGCGACACGCCAGGCCTCATGAGTGTGATTGAACATCCTCCACCTCCAGCCCCTGTTAACTTTGTCCATCCCAAGCCCTTGTAATCGATGAGCTCCCGCACACGCTCAAGTCGGGGATGCGAGACACCCAATGATGCAAGTAGGCCGTGATTGATGGCGATCAATTCGCCCATGCGTCTGAGACTTTCATCCTCTGTGGCGTCAAACGTGTCCTCGTCAATGAGACCCTCGGCGGTCCGTGTCACTTTGTCCACTGCGTCAAGAATGCTGCCAACAAGCTTCTGATGCGTATCTTTGAGCTTTTGTACCTTGGCCACTTCGGCTGCTGTTGATTTTGGCGTGCGTGTGTCGACTAGCAGAAGCGGGAGCTCGGGAAAATCCCACAGTGGTGTCACAACAGGAGGCTTGTCGTAATCCGTTCGCTGGAAGACAACAGCCTTACCCTGTGTGGCAACAGTGTTATCAACACCAGAAGGATTCCCATGCATGGCCATCTCGGCCACGAAAGCCCAACGGTTGATTCTTTCTATCTGCAAACGTGCTTCGTCTGATGGCTGATCGGGGTGTGGCCCTGAGAGCGTGCGGATCTGTAGCAGCAGGGCGGCGGACATACAAACAGCAATGGATGCACTGCTTCCCAATCCAGCACCGATGGGTATCGTAGATCGTAGCGTGTATACACAGCCGTGGAACTTCTGTGACCCCAGCGAGAGGAAAAGGTACAAGAAGCATGCGGCAGAGTTCTGGTGGATCTTGCGTTCATTGGGGGATTTGTTGAGTGAGACATCGCCAAGGTGTGGTTGGATGGAGGCCAACAGCTCGGTATCGAGACTTGTGACGAGGTCGTAGTAGTACTTCTTCTTAGACGGATGTGAAAATAGCTCCCATGGCAAATCGTCGATATGCCATGAATGTACTAGGTCAATGTCGGGAAATCTGAGGGTGATGGTGCGTCGCGACTTGGACAATGTGGTGACGTGGAGGTAAGAGCGTAGTGAGATGGACGCAGCAATGGCGGCCTACGCAAAACAGGTTGTTAGCCAACAACACTCATGCCAAGCTGAGGGCGCACATCTCAGGAAAAAGTGTGGGATTGGGCAAACTACGTACCTTGCCGTGAACCACGGCGTGTTCGCCAAACACGATGACTTTGCCAGGGGCAGACACCATGAACGGAGGCATCATGGGAGTCGACTTCCTACGTCGTAAGGGCCCGTCACTTGAACTCGATGACCTACTGCCTCCGGAGCTACTGGCATTTCCATCTGTTGTTCCGTTCCCATTCGTATGCCCATTCCCGTTCACCCCTCTCTCCTGGTGGAACCCATTGGTGAGATTGGACATTGCCGAAGACGAGCTGGCGGCGGCCGTTGTAACTAAAGTCATGAGTTGCGGCGAGGACGCGTCTTGCAGGGGGCGGCTATCCCCAATGATAACTGCCGATCGAATATACAGGAGCGTTCAACTCTGGAGAGGCAATCGATAGAAGCTGATGGAAACGTTCGATTGGGTTAACGAGTCTTGTATCTTGAATATGGTAATTTAAGTAGACCTTTCGGGGTTCGGCGTCGAGGCTGCCGTCTACAACGGGGAAGGGCGTGTATAGGAAGACGAATGCCGGTCGAGTACTTTGGTATTCTCGTAGCGCATTGACTTGGAGGAGAGGACTAAACGTAAATGGACCGCATGTAGACCGGATAAGCAGAGTATGGAGACAGAGCAGGAGGGGGGAGGCTGCAGGAAGAGGGGAGGGAAACGGAAAGGGAGCGAAGGGGCGGTGGTGACGGATGATAAAGGCAACAAAGCTATTTGTATGTAGGTCCTATTTCACGAAATAACCTTGTACTATTATTAAACAGACACCCCGGCTTATTAGTCGTTGGAAGGATCTGGGCAGCCCGCACCAAGCTCTAAGCTTTACTGGGTACGCATGTACTAAGGCAAGTCGGACTGCTTCCAATTGATATTAGTCGTGCCTTAGTAGTACGTACGAATAGTAATGAGCGCATGCATTACCCACGACCACGACCCGACCGGCTGCGCTGTAACAGGTCATCATCCATCGTAGCGTTGGGGTTCCCGCAGAGCTGAGTTCGACAACCAACATGTCAAAGAGAATCCATGATCCGTTCAGGTACGAATACGGAGTACGCAGAACGGCTCATAGCTCGACTCCCTGCGCCGCTACCTATGGGTACTTATCTGCACGTACAATCTGCGCGCTGGGGGTAGGGGCTCGGATAGGTACCTCAAGTCGCTTCTTGTGCTTGCCCGCCAATCACCGATCGCAGCTATGGTAGGTTCGAGCCGACTTGAGGTCATGTGTGATGCAACAGTTGCACCGGCACAGGCAAGGTAGATAGTACCTGCGCTAGACGTCATATATCGTGGAAGGGCACATACTTGATCGGGCTATGAGTGTCGGTACAAGCCAACAATGTCAATCTTGGTAAGAAAATACCTAGGTGTCTCCATGCGTAGGCCCACATACTGCGTATCTGCGAGGTATAGATGACTGCGCTAGAATCGTCACTAATTCCCTACTTCTCCAGTGGGCCCAAGTAGTAGGTATCTAAGTATACAGGGGCGTGCTCATCGCACCTGCACTAAGCATTACCGAATGAACCGGCAACAAACACACATGACGGGTTGCTTACAGTTAGGTAGATACATCCGATGTAGTGCTACCTAGTAGGAGAGAGGTTGGTTCGTCTCACCACTCGTGCGTACACCTTCGAGACGTTACGCATACTGCATGTAGCTGCTACTGGCGCATACTGTCTTAGATATTTTGATTTTATTTTTGGTGGGAGTGAGACAGGTACCAGGTATTGGGTGTAACTTACCTAAGTACCTTGGTACGCCTACTAGCGCTTGCGAGTGTGCAAATGTTCGTGAGCATACCTCCTACCGACTGGTCAATGGGCCCCCTGTCTGCTTCGAATTTCCAAATCATGATGAGCGATCGAGGTTCTGGAATCATGGCACCTTCAAAAGCTAGTCCTTGTCGGGGTGAGCGAGAGAGCGAGAGAGCAAGGGCCCAGGTCCTGGCCCAGGCACACAACATGGCAATAATTAGAGCCCCCACTCACAATCCCACTCTCACCCACCCTCGTCGAGCTCGTTCCCTTCCACTTGGGAGTCGGGAGGCTGAGGTCGACCAATCTCGCCAATAACCAGCGCTGAAAAGGGGAATGTTCCCTTGGTTCTGTCTTGGGCATGGGGTGCAGCCCCAGTTTTCCTCCCCATCGACAGCTGCGTCTTTTCCTATTGCGGCCAAATAAAATAGGTAATAGGCGGACCAGAAAGAAGTTTGCTGCATGGTCCGTCATTAGAGGCCGATGAGAGATACTTTGGACTTTGGAGGGACGTGCATTTGGGTTGACACCTACCGTACGGTAATGATCACCTCACATCCCTGCTCTGCCACGCCCCAGCAGAGTGTTCTATTTCGCGTTATCCCAGTTTCCATCCGTTCTTCACTCAGCGTTCTTTCACTCAGCAGAAAAGCTGGCTATTATTCTCCGAGCATCTATACACGTACATAATTCTTTCCCCCCTCTCCCGTCCACTACCTACATAAGAAGGATTGGTTGCGATGGGGCCCACCCAGTAAGGCCGGCAAACTCGACGTGTAATGCCGGTATCTGCTGACGAACAAGGAGGCTGATAAGCTGAAAGCCATACTTTGAAATAAGGTTGATGGATCTAAGTAAGAGCCGGAACTCAAGAATGGGCATGGGCCAGGCATGGAAATTTCCTATGGATTTGCGAATCGGCAATACTGGACTAACCCACCTCCATCCTATGATCCTAGCGCCAGAAACAAAACACATCCTCAGCCCCGTTTCTACGCCCGTCGCTCTGCCCTGCTGGAGTAAGCTGACCGAGAGACTATCAATTTATTTGATAAGATCTAACGCTTCAAACAACTTGCACTTATCTACGCCAACCTGTCTGCTTGGCTCCCGACTCTCTGTCGCATACCGACACGGTAACTACCGCACCGCCAAGATGTCTCTATCTCTATGCCCGCCTTATACTAGGTTACAATGCATATGCGTATGTTTGCACCGGACGGTAGTATGCTGAGGACCGAGCCGCTCGTGGAGGGCTCCGTTGCGAAGATGCTCTTACATGCGAATGTCGCCATATAAGACTTGTGTTGTTAAAGGATGAGTACTCTTGGATACCTGGCAACCTGGCCCGCTGGTTGACGAGCTCGCTGTCATGGGCCAGCAGTTATCCGCGACTTGCACGTGGCCAGCCTGTCTCGGGAACTTTGTGACAATGGGCTAGCTGACTTGCCTTGCATGAGACAGCTTCCGTGGGTAATGTCAGTGTCGGATGGGAAAAGCCAAGTGATGTGTCTGGCGATGCAGGACTCAACGGCGTCCCACTCGGAACCTCACTATCTTTGACCCAGAATCGGCATGGTTGCCGGCGCGTCCGAGTTAAGTAACCCCGAATATGATTTTTAGACCGGGGTGTTCCTAATTGAGTCGAAACCGGTAACAAATCGCAGTCTATGTTCTGCATACGAGTATGTAAGTAGAAGCAAAAACGATCCCATGCACTATTCGCGATTACGGGCCTAGCAGGCAGCACACAACCAGCGACGAGAGTTGAGAGAGTCTTGTTTTGCCGCTTTTGTTTGGAAGAGACTGGATAGCAACTCAGTACCTATATATAGACACTACACCAAGGCAACACATACTAAGGACCTGTATGATACAACCCCTGGCGGTAATAGACCATAGTACTAATATACCATAGCAGGAAAATATACAGGGCTATAATAATTATAAAACTAAATAATAATTATCTAAAATATAATTATTAAGCCTTAAGATAATAATTAAAAAGCTAAATATAAATCTATATTTAAATTTATATAAAAAAGTATAAGTTAGATTTATATTATATATTATATTATAAATTAAATATTATAGTTTATTTTATATTATTGAAACCTGATATTAAATAAATAGATATAAATATATATTTATATCTATTTATTTAATATCAGGTTTCAATAATATAAAATAAACTATAATATTTAATTTATAATATAATATATAATATAAATCTAACTTATACTTTTTTATATAAATTTAAATATAGATTTATATTTAGCTTTTTAATTATTATCTTAAGGCTTAATAATTATATTTTAGATAATTATTATTTAGTTTTATAATTATTATAGCCCTGTATATTTTCCTGCTATGGTATATTAGTACTATGGTCTATTACCGCCAGGGGTTGTATCATACAGGTCCTTAGTATGTGTTGCCTTGGTGTAGTGTCTATATATAGGTACTGAGTTGCTATCCAGTCTCTTCCAAACAAAAGCGGCAAAACAAGACTCTCTCAACTCTCGTCGCTGGTTGTGTGCTGCCTGCTAGGCCCGTAATCGCGAATAGTGCATGGGATCGTTTTTGCTTCTACTTACATACTCGTATGCAGAACATAGACTGCGATTTGTTACCGGTTTCGACTCAATTAGGAACACCCCGGTCTAAAAATCATATTCGGGGTTACTTAACTCGGACGCGCCGGCAACCATGCCGATTCTGGGTCAAAGATAGTGAGGTTCCGAGTGGGACGCCGTTGAGTCCTGCATCGCCAGACACATCACTTGGCTTTTCCCATCCGACACTGACATTACCCACGGAAGCTGTCTCATGCAAGGCAAGTCAGCTAGCCCATTGTCACAAAGTTCCCGAGACAGGCTGGCCACGTGCAAGTCGCGGATAACTGCTGGCCCATGACAGCGAGCTCGTCAACCAGCGGGCCAGGTTGCCAGGTATCCAAGAGTACTCATCCTTTAACAACACAAGTCTTATATGGCGACATTCGCATGTAAGAGCATCTTCGCAACGGAGCCCTCCACGAGCGGCTCGGTCCTCAGCATACTACCGTCCGGTGCAAACATACGCATATGCATTGTAACCTAGTATAAGGCGGGCATAGAGATAGAGACATCTTGGCGGTGCGGTAGTTACCGTGTCGGTATGCGACAGAGAGTCGGGAGCCAAGCAGACAGGTTGGCGTAGATAAGTGCAAGTTGTTTGAAGCGTTAGATCTTATCAAATAAATTGATAGTCTCTCGGTCAGCTTACTCCAGCAGGGCAGAGCGACGGGCGTAGAAACGGGGCTGAGGATGTGTTTTGTTTCTGGCGCTAGGATCATAGGATGGAGGTGGGTTAGTCCAGTATTGCCGATTCGCAAATCCATAGGAAATTTCCATGCCTGGCCCATGCCCATTCTTGAGTTCCGGCTCTTACTTAGATCCATCAACCTTATTTCAAAGTATGGCTTTCAGCTTATCAGCCTCCTTGTTCGTCAGCAGATACCGGCATTACACGTCGAGTTTGCCGGCCTTACTGGGTGGGCCCCATCGCAACCAATCCTTCTTATGTAGGTAGTGGACGGGAGAGGGGGGAAAGAATTATGTACGTGTATAGATGCTCGGAGAATAATAGCCAGCTTTTCTGCTGAGTGAAAGAACGCTGAGTGAAGAACGGATGGAAACTGGGATAACGCGAAATAGAACACTCTGCTGGGGCGTGGCAGAGCAGGGATGTGAGGTGATCATTACCGTACGGTAGGTGTCAACCCAAATGCACGTCCCTCCAAAGTCCAAAGTATCTCTCATCGGCCTCTAATGACGGACCATGCAGCAAACTTCTTTCTGGTCCGCCTATTACCTATTTTATTTGGCCGCAATAGGAAAAGACGCAGCTGTCGATGGGGAGGAAAACTGGGGCTGCACCCCATGCCCAAGACAGAACCAAGGGAACATTCCCCTTTTCAGCGCTGGTTATTGGCGAGATTGGTCGACCTCAGCCTCCCGACTCCCAAGTGGAAGGGAACGAGCTCGACGAGGGTGGGTGAGAGTGGGATTGTGAGTGGGGGCTCTAATTATTGCCATGTTGTGTGCCTGGGCCAGGACCTGGGCCCTTGCTCTCTCGCTCTCTCGCTCACCCCGACAAGGACTAGCTTTTGAAGGTGCCATGATTCCAGAACCTCGATCGCTCATCATGATTTGGAAATTCGAAGCAGACAGGGGGCCCATTGACCAGTCGGTAGGAGGTATGCTCACGAACATTTGCACACTCGCAAGCGCTAGTAGGCGTACCAAGGTACTTAGGTAAGTTACACCCAATACCTGGTACCTGTCTCACTCCCACCAAAAATAAAATCAAAATATCTAAGACAGTATGCGCCAGTAGCAGCTACATGCAGTATGCGTAACGTCTCGAAGGTGTACGCACGAGTGGTGAGACGAACCAACCTCTCTCCTACTAGGTAGCACTACATCGGATGTATCTACCTAACTGTAAGCAACCCGTCATGTGTGTTTGTTGCCGGTTCATTCGGTAATGCTTAGTGCAGGTGCGATGAGCACGCCCCTGTATACTTAGATACCTACTACTTGGGCCCACTGGAGAAGTAGGGAATTAGTGACGATTCTAGCGCAGTCATCTATACCTCGCAGATACGCAGTATGTGGGCCTACGCATGGAGACACCTAGGTATTTTCTTACCAAGATTGACATTGTTGGCTTGTACCGACACTCATAGCCCGATCAAGTATGTGCCCTTCCACGATATATGACGTCTAGCGCAGGTACTATCTACCTTGCCTGTGCCGGTGCAACTGTTGCATCACACATGACCTCAAGTCGGCTCGAACCTACCATAGCTGCGATCGGTGATTGGCGGGCAAGCACAAGAAGCGACTTGAGGTACCTATCCGAGCCCCTACCCCCAGCGCGCAGATTGTACGTGCAGATAAGTACCCATAGGTAGCGGCGCAGGGAGTCGAGCTATGAGCCGTTCTGCGTACTCCGTATTCGTACCTGAACGGATCATGGATTCTCTTTGACATGTTGGTTGTCGAACTCAGCTCTGCGGGAACCCCAACGCTACGATGGATGATGACCTGTTACAGCGCAGCCGGTCGGGTCGTGGTCGTGGGTAATGCATGCGCTCATTACTATTCGTACGTACTACTAAGGCACGACTAATATCAATTGGAAGCAGTCCGACTTGCCTTAGTACATGCGTACCCAGTAAAGCTTAGAGCTTGGTGCGGGCTGCCCAGATCCTTCCAACGACTAATAAGCCGGGGTGTCTGTTTAATAATAGTACAAGGTTATTTCGTGAAATAGGACCTACATACAAATAGCTTTGTTGCCTTTATCATCCGTCACCACCGCCCCTTCGCTCCCTTTCCGTTTCCCTCCCCTCTTCCTGCAGCCTCCCCCCTCCTGCTCTGTCTCCATACTCTGCTTATCCGGTCTACATGCGGTCCATTTACGTTTAGTCCTCTCCTCCAAGTCAATGCGCTACGAGAATACCAAAGTACTCGACCGGCATTCGTCTTCCTATACACGCCCTTCCCCGTTGTAGACGGCAGCCTCGACGCCGAACCCCGAAAGGTCTACTTAAATTACCATATTCAAGATACAAGACTCGTTAACCCAATCGAACGTTTCCATCAGCTTCTATCGATTGCCTCTCCAGAGTTGAACGCTCCTGTATATTCGATCGGCAGTTATCATTGGGGATAGCCGCCCCCTGCAAGACGCGTCCTCGCCGCAACTCATGACTTTAGTTACAACGGCCGCCGCCAGCTCGTCTTCGGCAATGTCCAATCTCACCAATGGGTTCCACCAGGAGAGAGGGGTGAACGGGAATGGGCATACGAATGGGAACGGAACAACAGATGGAAATGCCAGTAGCTCCGGAGGCAGTAGGTCATCGAGTTCAAGTGACGGGCCCTTACGACGTAGGAAGTCGACTCCCATGATGCCTCCGTTCATGGTGTCTGCCCCTGGCAAAGTCATCGTGTTTGGCGAACACGCCGTGGTTCACGGCAAGGTACGTAGTTTGCCCAATCCCACACTTTTTCCTGAGATGTGCGCCCTCAGCTTGGCATGAGTGTTGTTGGCTAACAACCTGTTTTGCGTAGGCCGCCATTGCTGCGTCCATCTCACTACGCTCTTACCTCCACGTCACCACATTGTCCAAGTCGCGACGCACCATCACCCTCAGATTTCCCGACATTGACCTAGTACATTCATGGCATATCGACGATTTGCCATGGGAGCTATTTTCACATCCGTCTAAGAAGAAGTACTACTACGACCTCGTCACAAGTCTCGATACCGAGCTGTTGGCCTCCATCCAACCACACCTTGGCGATGTCTCACTCAACAAATCCCCCAATGAACGCAAGATCCACCAGAACTCTGCCGCATGCTTCTTGTACCTTTTCCTCTCGCTGGGGTCACAGAAGTTCCACGGCTGTGTATACACGCTACGATCTACGATACCCATCGGTGCTGGATTGGGAAGCAGTGCATCCATTGCTGTTTGTATGTCCGCCGCCCTGCTGCTACAGATCCGCACGCTCTCAGGGCCACACCCCGATCAGCCATCAGACGAAGCACGTTTGCAGATAGAAAGAATCAACCGTTGGGCTTTCGTGGCCGAGATGGCCATGCATGGGAATCCTTCTGGTGTTGATAACACTGTTGCCACACAGGGTAAGGCTGTTGTCTTCCAGCGAACGGATTACGACAAGCCTCCTGTTGTGACACCACTGTGGGATTTTCCCGAGCTCCCGCTTCTGCTAGTCGACACACGCACGCCAAAATCAACAGCAGCCGAAGTGGCCAAGGTACAAAAGCTCAAAGATACGCATCAGAAGCTTGTTGGCAGCATTCTTGACGCAGTGGACAAAGTGACACGGACCGCCGAGGGTCTCATTGACGAGGACACGTTTGACGCCACAGAGGATGAAAGTCTCAGACGCATGGGCGAATTGATCGCCATCAATCACGGCCTACTTGCATCATTGGGTGTCTCGCATCCCCGACTTGAGCGTGTGCGGGAGCTCATCGATTACAAGGGCTTGGGATGGACAAAGTTAACAGGGGCTGGAGGTGGAGGATGTTCAATCACACTCATGAGGCCTGGCGTGTCGCCTGATAGCCTGGGTGAACTGCAAGGGCGCCTCGAAGCCGAGGGCTACGCACAGTTTAAGACAACGCTGGGTGGGGATGGAATTGGTGTTCTATGGCCGGCCGTCCTCAAGAACGGAACCGACGAGGACGATGACGGTGGCATGGAAATTGACCTGAACAAATTCCTCTATGCCCCGGGCACGGAGGGCGTGGAGAAGCTTGTTGGGGTACACGGTGGGACCGGTGAACGAGAGGGATGGAAGTTCTGGAGGGTAGAAAGCCGGTAACGACGGCGGAGACAAGTATATTGTTTTTTGCTCTGCCTGTTCCTAACTCCTTTTTCCCCCTCATATCCTTTTCCCATGGATGTTCGAACGAACTTTCAAGCAGGTTCGTCATCCACCAAGCACGGCGTCGGGCGGCATCTTCCGAAGCTGCGGGTCGTATTCGTATTGTACAATATTTGCAGGGTCCCATGGCACAGGGTGTCGCCATATGCATACTCGGAGTACAGTTTACCTGCCCCACAGGGCATCAAGAGGGCGTTTTGTCTGGATTCGAGGAGGCTGTCTCAGCTACAGCAAAGATACCTACGGCGCAATATCATAACATAATAAGATTTTGCAAATGCATCGTGTACGAGCAAGCATGTCAATGTGATGGATAGGGCAATTGTGCCTGTCAACTGAGAACCTCGAAGTGTGCCGTCATGTCAGACCTGGAATAAGCATACAACTTGAATGTATGTACATACCTACCTAAGGTATATGTACCTATAGGCGCCTTCCGTAGAGAGCAGACCTACATGTAGCACCTAGACAGGTACATCCATGGATACTTCCTATGTGCCTGTCCCCCACCACCCCCCGCCCAACCCGCCCGTGCCCGCAGCGTCCCCAATCCACCATCGCCCGTCACGGCGGCAGTCAGTACGGATACCGCGCATTCCACAACTTCACCTCTGCTGTTCGGCCACCCGCAGCAATGCCCGCCAAAATCAAAGGTGGCAACTCAAAGGCAAAAGAAGCCGAACGTGAGTCAGTCAAATCTTCTTCCCTACATGCGCACCCCCTTGCCCGTCGATCGAGGGACGGCCCGTGTCTCGAACAGTCGCGGCTCGCATTCCAGGCCTCTGTATCCAAGTGATACGAATACGGCGAGGGGGGATGGCGTGGCAGGCAACATCCGACAAGATCGGTGCAACCTACTGACGAATGTCTCGTGTAGCAGCTAAGCCGAAGCAGCAGGAGCCCAAACCACAGCCACCGAAGAAGCCACAGACTGTTCGCGAGATCGCCTGGGAACAGTACTGGGCCTGGAATCCCATACACAGGACAGTCGAAGAACAGGGCTTCGCCAGCCTCAGCCAGGCCGATAGACGAACCTACCTGAACCTCGAGTTCGTTAGAAACTCCGGCCAAATCGATCAGCTCTCCAAGAAGGGCCAGCGCGAGCTGTGGAAGCAGCTGAGCGAGGCCAACGTTCCGCTGCGTAGCGGCCCGAGACCGCGAGACGGTCAGTGGGGCAACGACAAGAACGGACGCGACATTGGTGATTATACGCCCGAAGAGTACGCCGTTCGCGAGCGCAAATTATCGAGAATCAGGGAACTTGAGTTCGCGTGTTCCTCCTTTCGGCGCCCGAGAGACTGGGACCCAGCCACCGAAGAAGAACCGACGCCGACTGAAGAAGAGCTGAAGGGCGAGAAGGATCGGCGCCAAGAGATGGCCGTCCTTCGGAACCAGCTGTATGGCGTCAAATCAAATGCCTACGAAAATGACCCAGAATGGGACGACGTGGTGCCCATACCACAGGACGAGCCCGAAGGCGCATTGGCGGCCATTGCGTACGCCGAGGATTACGCAGAGGGTACGAATGGCCCAAATACCTAGCTCTCAAGGTCACACATCGCTTCAAGGGTGCGGAAGCTAACGACATAGCAGCAATGGGCTACCTGCGTGCTGTCATGGCAGTCAAGGAGCATACACCGCGCTGTTTGCGACTTACCGAACATATCATTGACATGAATCCAGCGCACTACACCGTCTGGCTTTATCGATTCGATATTGTCAAGGTGCTGGGCATTCCCATCGCCGATGAACTGGAATGGTTGAATGAGTTGTCACTTGAACACTTGAAAAACTTTCAGATATGGCACCAGCGGCAACTACTACTGGATGTCCATTTCAATACACTACAATCTGACGAGGGTGCGCTCGAAGCATTCGCTCGCAGCGAGCATAACTTCCTCAGGGATATCCTAGAGAGAGACACCAAGAACTACCATGTGTGGGGTTACCGACAATACTTTGTGCGGAAGCTGAGACTATGGGACTCGGATGACGAAATGCGTTATGTCGAGTTGATGATCAGTACAGATGTCCGGAACAATTCAGCATGGTCGCATCGTTTCTTCTTGGTGTTCGGCAACCCCGGACAAAGCACGCCAGATTCACACAGCACAGAGTACGACCCCCAAGTCCCGGCAGACATTATCGATCGTGAAATATTATACAGTCAAGAGAAGATAAACCTCGCGCCTCAGAACCAGAGTCCTTGGAACTACCTCCGTGGTGTGCTTGTCAAAGGAGGACGACCGCTAGGCACTGTGCGCGAGTTCGCAGAGACATTCGCTGTGCATTTGGGAGATGGTGACGAGAAGGAAGAGGTTCGCAGCTCCCATGCATTAGACTTACTAGCCGATATCTACAAGAGGCTGGGGAGAAGGATAAGGCCGACCTGTGCTTGCGCCGACTTGGCGAGAAGTGGGATCGCATCAGAGAGGGTTATTGGGCGTATAGGCGACAGATGCTTTGAGGAGCAGAGGTTGAAGGATGTGCGTAGCTCAACTGAATGTCCACAGTGACCGAGAAGCACAGCAGAAATACACATACGTGGTCAAAAAACATCCCAGAGTTATAGTGTCCGTTGGTTCAACATGAACGAAGCTCTGTTGGGTATCTTGCATGACAAATACAGCCACTGTCTCTGTTAATGCTACCAAATTAGCTCTCGTATGTCTTCCTGGATTTTGAATTTCCCATGCCACAACCCGAGGTGCTTAGCTTTACGTGCCATACTATTAGACGGCGTTGGAAGTTTTTAGCAAACGACTGAAAGATCCTCCATGTGCGACCCTTGAAACTGGGCTCGATATACTGCCAGCATGTCTGTGGATATATTTGACCCGCCACAAACCACCAGCACAACATTCAATTTGGCCCAGCTTTCATTATCCAAATTGGGCGCGAGCGCAGGCCGCAGGAGGCTCTTCGCTTTATAAGCGCTCGATATCGTCGCCCCACAGGCGATCTCGACCAGCATCCGGGCATCATCAAGGAACTTTACACACGCGGACACCGCTTCCGCATCAGAGACGACGGCGCTTACAAGCCGCGTGCGCTCGCCGCCCCTGATTCCTCCGACGTGCGCAGGGGCGGTAATAGGGACATCTTCTCGCCTGGTGCGTGTGCGTGCGATGTAAAGAATGTCGCACCGCAGTTCTGCGCCCATTGATACGTCATTTCTGAAACGCGTGGCGCTCCCAGGCTCGTTGCGATGCTCGTGATCGCGGGTATCGTGACGTGCTCGCGGGCCTTAATGCTCGCTGCTAATGAGTCCGTCCCCTCCGTCTAACAACAGAAGCTGAATTAGCCGGGTTATCAGTTATACGGGGAGTTAGATTTAAGTTACCTCGAGGGCCAGCACGACAGGTCGTCGTCCGAGTCCGCGAGAGATGCCGTAGTTCCTCTCTATGCCCTCCATCACGCCGTTTAGCAGACCCCCGCCGCCGACATTGCACACGATCGCGTCAAATGACCCACTCCCCAGAAGCAGTCCCTTCTTTTCGAGAGTAGCGAGCTCGTCGACGAGCGTCGCATGTCCCTCCCAGAGGAGAGGGTGGTCGAACGGTGGGACATAGACGCCGCAGGGACTGGCCTTCATGGCCTCGCGACAAGCTGCATCGGCCTCGGGCCAACTGTTCCCCACGCGGTGCGCCGTAGCACCCAGCGTGGTGAGCTTGGAGACGACGTGCGAGGGCGTGAGGCTCGTGACGAAGACATCACACGGCTGCCGCAGCGTGCGCGCCGCCTCGGCGCACGCGAGCCCGGCATTGCCGCCGCTGCTGCAGTAGAAATGGGCTGCGATCCTAGCAAGGAGGACCCTGATTTCAAGAAGGCTTGGGACATGAGATGGCCGATACCGCGCGACTTGAAGGAGCCAGATGGCTGCAGGTTCTCAAGCTTAAGGTAGATGTTGCACCCTGCTATCCGCGAGAGCTCGGGAGATGGGATGCAGGGCGTCTCGAGGTATAGTTGGGGATGCGGAGGATCAGAGATATAGGAACCCATGGTGAAGATCGTATATAAGTGGCTGGGGTAGATAAGATACAGGAGGTTAAGTTCTTGCTATAATTTGATGCTGTGAGTACCTGCGACTATAGAACCTCGGGGAATAAGTGCTTGGGAGTGTTGTAGAGATACGCCTAATCAGTATCAATGCGCATTTATTTCGGTTTGGTATGGCGTTTCCGATGATATGTCCTGGGAATCTCTAGGTGAATTTTATATTGTCAAGTAACGATAGAGACCAATCATCAACCAGCTTTTACGTCTGAGGGAGATGCAGTAAAAATGTGGCCGTTGGGAATGACACGAGAAGACTCAACGAGGTTATATGAATGCGTCGACAGAGAGGAGAAGTTCTTATAAAACTACTTTGCTCTGCAGTGGCATGTGCAAAGGCTTTTTACACGACATTGAGTGTCAAGCCTGATGTGTCGACATCGAAATTAAAGTTTGTTGTCGGGGACGGCAAGGTTTCCACAAATAATATTACATGAAGGGCGCAGCCGAGAATCTACATAGTAAGGAGTCCGACGACGGCAGTCCCACGAGTCCACAATTGGTTTTCAAGTAGGTAGAACAAGGCCTATTCCTACCTCTCAATTCCTACGGTTCTGCCATCGTGACTGACCCCCTTGGGATAAGCAGACGAGGAGCTTCTCGTGACGCTGTTTTGGGATAAGTATTGGGTAAGAACAGGGAATCTATAGGGTAACACGGAGCATCACATAGGGTAATGATTGATCGGACCGACTGCGGCCGGTGCTAGGCTGGCAAAAGCCACCTGCGCTATTCCGATCCAAACCTGACGCGTGCAACCAATACGGAGCACTTTGTTCAGGCGTTACAGCAACAGCATATCACATATCAGCCGTTGTGCCAAATATAACCCGAGAGCCCGCGACGTGTGGTGTAGCTTGCGAGGTAATTACATGTACGTCGGAAGCGAAACCCGCTGCTGTTCTCACCCCCAAACCTCAATGAACTAACTCAATGTGAAGAATCCAATGGCCACCTGCAGGAAGAGGTACTCGTGATTTGTTTCTGGTGTAACTTCCATGCGGCGTATTCGGACCGGCGAGACACGGAGCATTGCTCTCTCACATCTTCTGCGCGATATTCATACCATGGCAGTCTACCAACTCTGCTGTGTTTTATGCTATACTGTCACCAGGTCTGTTGTATCACACACTCGCCAACAGTAGTTGGCCCGCGTGAGCGACGTTGACCAAGCATGTTGCATCATGGTTGCGTGTAGGAGCAGCCTTACATTCGAGGTAGATAGTTGTCATTTGAGCAGCGACCGGAGACAGCCAGAACGAAATTGACATATCTTGAGCAGTCCGCGAGGATAAAGGAGAAAAGAGGGACAGAAAAGAAGAAGGAAGACAAAGAGAAATATACCAGAGCTGACCTGATTCCACTATCACTTGTGTTGCTTGTACATCTATATCTACCTACCTAGGTAGGTAGGTATGTAAGTACTCAAGGAGGTATAAATAGGTTGTGTTTCCCAACCGGGTGCCCTTTAGGTTTAGCTTGGTGAATATGTGTTTCTGTGACTATCCCGCTGGACGGCTTTTCTTTGCTTGATATTTAGATGTCGATGCTTTGATGTGAACAAGGTCAGGGAGGTTTGTAAGATGGTACTCTATTTTGGAGACTAGCAAGTAATATACACACTGCTCTCTATATACTCCTCTTATTACTCGGTTGGCCCAGATGTCCATTAATTCCTAGATAGTGGCTTAAGCGCGCTAACACGTGCAGAACACTCCCAGCAGTGACCCTATCTCACAGACACCTATCAATCAACATCGCTCAAAATTCGCAGAAATGTGAGCTGCACACTACTCAACCCTAGCTCTCCAGCGCCATGCTGTCTTGAGCACTATGGGCAGTGTTGGACAAGACCGCAGCGCCAAACCTATTATACATTGTAGTGGAAATAATCACGCGTAATCAGGGAATTCCAGGGTAACTTCCCGAGGTCCTGCCCGCTTTAGTCGTCCACACCTTCAATCCGCATGCCAACCGCGTTAGGAACGCCGACCAATATTTTGCCTCTCGGCACTCGGACGTCCTTGACCTAAATATCAAGCTTGTTAGTAGTTGATCCATACCCTTACAGCTAGATGCAATTCAGCCTAACACGCCATGAGTTGCAACTCACCTTCATACACCCGAAAACGTTCACCTCCCTTAGGTTTGGGCAACTTCGAAATATGCTGCCTACAACAAAATCGTTGACATCCTCGCAAAAGGAGATTTCGAGATCGCGCAGTTGGGGATATGTCTTTCCACTGGAAAAAACTCGTTCAAAAGCCTCTCTAGGAATATGCCGGCAAGCGTGCACGTTCAAATACTGCAGCCCGGCGCCGGAGTGCTCCATCAGCGCCTCGAAGCCCTGCGAGCAGAGACCAACCATATGTTCATTGGTGCGGGGCTTGGATGCGTCGACATAGCGACACTTCTGGAAATCAACGAATTTGAGGGGTCTATTCTTCCAGCCTCGAAAGAGTCGGGCAAAACCAGCATCCGTCATGAACTCGCTTTCAGTTATTCGTAATTTGGAAAGGATGGTGCAGTTTTCATGTATAGCATCAAGCAAGCGATCATCCACATCGGATACCTTTTGATTGAGAATGTCTGAAGCTGTGAGCCAACCTTCTGGATCACACTGATATAGGGGTCGGTATTGGTCTTCTTGACGCACTGTAAACTCAAGTGCTCAAGTCGGTTGAGCTTGGCGATGCTTTCAATACCTTCGTCGGAAAGCTGTTGGTTGTGACAGATTTTGAGACGGGTAAGATTGGGGCACACGCCTGGTAAAAGGCCAACGCTGCGTCACCGAAATGCCTATCGGTGTAGTATATCTGCAGGCTCCTCAGATGTGTACCTTTCTTCGTCAAGTAAGCCAACCACACGTCCTCGCCCAAAAGATTTGCTCCGTGAACATAGATGCTCTCAAGAGCCAGATTCCTAGAAGCGAGGTACTGCATGACTGTATCCGTAAACTGAATTGCATTGCGTAGTTTCAGCTTCTTGAGCTGTGGAACCGACTGAAAGATCTTGATGAAGTCGTCTGATTTGAGCTTTGCAGCGTCGTAGACCTGATGGTGTCGTGATGTGGCTGGAGAAAGAGGTCGAGGGTGCGCGAGTCAAGAAGACGAGATTTGGAAAGAAGCCTTGCGATGCGATCTATGACGGGAGGGGGCAGATCGCCTAGGTCGTCAGCCAGATGAATGTTGCTCGCTAGGGTCTCAATGCAAAGTGTCATTAGGTTTTGGCCCCAACAGTGTAAGTGCCGTCCAGAATGCGGCTCTGGATCTTGCGTCTAGCCGCGCCGCTCTTCGGCACGACCTCCCTCTTCTTGTTTGCCTTCTTGTTTGCATCCTCATCCTTTGAGAGCTTGCGGCCGCAGGGGCTGCAAACCAGACCTCCTTCGGGCCCGGAGCGTGAATACGGGGTGACGGTGAAGCGTTTGCCGCAGATCTCGCAGTTGCTCATTTGGCCAGGCAGCGGTGTCGTTTTCTCGTCCAAGAGGGCAAGGGCAAGGTCATCGTCGGATTCTGAGTGAGCACGCTTTCGCCTCTTGTATGCTCTTGATTTTTTTATCTTTTCGATTGCTTCATCCTGTTTCTTGCGCTTCTGGGCTCTTGCGTGACGAGCAGCAGCAGCAGCCGACATGAACGATACACCCTCATCATACTCGTCCTGAGGATTTGCAGAAGGTTGGGATGTTCCCGTGGCCGATGCTGTCAAAGCCTGGTCAGCCGTGGCCGACGCACGACGAGCCTGGGCCTCAGCTCGGATACGGGAAGCAGATATATTCTGCGAGGCTAGAAAATCGGTCAAGGCCTGACTGTGGCCCCCGTATAGACCGCCCATGCTGGCCTTGGTTGAGATTGTGGTTGCTCCTGAGTACGTGGTAAGCCTCATGAATAAGGGAACACAGAAGCCGGGTAGGGGGGGGGGGGGGGGGGTTGGCGTACATGGCTGGCGACGACCGAGTGCAATGGCCAATGGAGAGAGGGTGAAATGTCAAGATGCAGGTCTTCAAAACACATGCAAATGACGGAGGCGTGCCTGAGCGGGTCACTGGCCTCTGGGTTGTGGTGAGCCCGTCTTTGACCTGCGCAATAAAGTGTCCAGTATACCTACCTCATTCATATATTGGATGTGGATAGAAAGAGGCGAAGAGTACAACAAGGGCAGGGAGTGTGTGTGTACTGTTCACGAGAGAAGCCAGCCTCGCGCAGGCAGACAAACCAGAAACCAGACCCGTGGAGGAATCGATGCTCAGCATGCCGTTACTATGAGTTGCGTGATCGAAGGGCCAGGTCGGATCTGCGAAGCTGGTACCAATTCTGGCCCGAAGTCTGGGGGTGGTCGGCCACCTAGCTGTCTTCTTGGAGGACTTATCTTGAGAGGCGAGAGGTAAGTAGGTAAGCATAAGCAGGCAAGCACTTACCGGCCTACTTGAAGTAAGAACTCTACGTAGGGAGCCCCGAGATACCTCAAAACCTGAAGTGAAGTAAGGTATGTGCCCTAGTAGGAACCTATGCGTAGGCAGCTGAGGCAGGCTTTATTGTGGCAAATTTACCTACCAGGTAGGTAGGTAGGTAGTGCAAAGAAAGCATGCATGAAGCTAGCTGGGCAGCGCGCCACGGGCAACATCATGGAAACCCCCGGGCCGTCCCCCGTCACTTTTCACATTCACTGCGCAGGTGCGGCTGGACGTGCCTTGCGTATGTGTAACGTTTTCGCCCCTGGAAGACCACCTGCAGGCCTGGTTCTGCCTGGGCTGGCCTGAAGGGGCCTGTAGTGGCGTCACTGGCCACCGGCATGGAGTAAAGAGGTTGCAGATCATCCCGAGAGTACCTACCTGTCCCTAGCTGATACCTACATTACCTAAAGTAGATACCTTAGGTACTTACAGGTATCTAGGTGCCAGAAGCTGGCCACTGGCGGGGCACGACGGGGGTTTAATTGAGCTATGGCATTGATGCCCATAGGCCATCACTACCCTTTCCGTCTCTAGCAGATCACGTGAGTTCGCGCTTGATAGGGCCGGGGTCGCGTTGCAGCTCCCAGTGAAGCAGGGCTACCCCTCCACATTGGGTAGTAGCGGGAACTAGCAGCTGCGCTAGCTGAATTCTCCAGGCTCACCAGCGAGGTCAGATCAACTACCTAGGTATAGGTAGTAAGTACCTAAGCTGGATCCGTTGTTGCCTGTGCATCTGGTAGGTCCAGCGACTCCAGAGGGCACCTACCTAAGGAGATGCCTTGGCCGAGCGAGCTTGTCTTAGGTACCTCGTACCTGATCATGTAAGGATCTACCTAAGTACATGCATCCCTCGTACTCAAAGGCAAGGGAACCAGACGCCAATTGCTGCTGCTGCTGAGAGACAAGAGAGGTCTAAGACTTTGCCATCCACGCTGATCGTTTTCAGGTCTCGTTCACCCACACTGTTTACTTGTTCACTGTAATCTATCAGTTTTCCCACTCTTGCTTCTTTTTCTGCTCCTTTCTTGTTGTGACCAGACGGCCAACACCCTGAGTTCCCAGTGGGTTCGTTAGTTCTACTCGCCACCTGAAGGCTTCTTACTATGCAGATGCATCAGTAACTCATACCTCCTTCGTCTCATCTCGTCTTTTGTGTCGTGGGAACAGCGTCAACCAACCTCCAGCCTGCTGTTGGCGCCAAGGTCTGTACATTCTGTGCCAGATCCCCACCCGACACACCTGTGCACGATGGCGCCACGCACCAGGCGATCCACTGGCGCTGCCAAAGACACGAGTACAGCTGCAACCTTGGAAGATGAGATTCAAGCTGTCGAACAGCAACGACGAGAAGCCCTTGTGGAAGCCCAAGTCAATGCTCCCAAGCGCGGCCGGGGGAGGCCGCCTAAGAATCGACCTGTCCATCCTGCTGCAGGCGGGAGTGACTCTACATCCTCTGCGCCCACCCCGCTCACCAACACATCGGATGGCGAATATTCCACTCCAGCCACGAGCAATGCAGTCACGCCGGCGCCACCCGCCAAGGGCACCACCAGCGTTCCCGTCTCGGCTCCCGTCTCCTCCAGCCGCCCCCGCCGAGGTCGCCTGACCATCGAACTGCCTGACGAGACTCTCGACGATGACGGCGACGATGAAGTGCCACTGCGCCGGTCTGTTCGTACCCGCCCACAACGGCAACGTCTTTCCGCCCCGGCCCTCGACGAGGAGAATGATGTGGACGAATATATCGGGCTCTATGGAGAGGATGATAACTCTATGAGTGCTGCGGTCGCTCGCCAGCTACAGCGTGAGGAGGACCAGAAAGCTTCCGCACGGAGCTTTTCTATTCCAATACTGCAAACAAGCGCCAACCAGGGTCCGACTGCTGGTGATCCTAAAGTTCTCCCGCGCAATGATAACCTCCGTCCCCGAGGAAACGTGAAGCGCACACGCTCGACCCGATACACTCTCCGTGCCGATCCTTCGGGCAGCGATTCCGTTTATCCCAATCATCACTCACAGCCACGCAAAAGACAGAAGCTATCTACCTCCGCAACTACTGCCAACGTGGATGATGTAGTTGACGATGGCATGATTAGCATCGAGGAACCTGGCGTCCGATCCGATGATGATAGTATCAATAGTGTCCTGGACTTCTCGGACCTTGAGTCGGATGGCGATTCTTCTGCCAATGATAGTATAATTGGGAATGCATACTCGTCCATGCCAAGGAACGCGGGCGATCCTGACTCTGATACAGATCCTGGTCACGACTCTGATGATGATACCGCAGTCGACAGGCCTACCTATCACCGTTACCGTAGTACAATGCGCCGGGTCAGCAGGCGCACACAAAACGATAGAATAAGACTCGAGAGCAATCACCCGGAAATCAGAACAATGTGGGAAGACTTGGCGAATATGCCAGACTTGAATGCGGGTACAGCTGTGCAGCCCGCCTCGATTTCCCTTCAACTCAAGCCTTTCCAGCTTCAAGGACTGGCATGGATGAAGGCGATGGAGCAGACGCCGTGGAGAGGTGGCCTACTTGGAGACGAAATGGGTCTTGGCAAAACAATACAAGCCGTATCACTCATCATGTCTGATTATCCAGCCAAGATGCCAACACTGGTACTTCTGCCACCCGTCGCTCTTGGGCAGTGGCAGGACGAGATTGCCACCTACACTGGGAACAAGCTCAAGACAATCGTCTTTCATGGAACCAACGCCAAAGCCAAGAACATGCCGGTCAAGGAACTAAGGAAGTTTGACGTTATCATCATGTCTTACAACAGTCTTGAGTCTCTGTACCGCAAGCAAGAGAAAGGCATGAAGCGCAAGGATGGCTTGTATAAAGAGAAGAGCGTTCTACATCAGA
>JAJNNY010000083.1:0-127368 GCA_022453515.1 Astrocystis sublimbata
ACCAAGAACCCCTAAGCTAATCTACGTATCCTTTTCTGGACGCTGTCCGGTGACGATGGTAGGCTTGATCATCAATATTTGGTAATGATGGTTGTCATGGGGTTGAATTGGTCAGCATGCAGTCCAGTCTTGGCAGGGGAGTGTGTATGTGAGGGGAACCTGGAATCTAGAGAAATGTCCGAGTGGTCTACCAGTAGGTTGTCGGTCGGTAAAGATGAGTCTGAAATAACCAATTTTGACTTCGACAGCATACGTGGCATGTACTTTGAAAATTAGATGATGTTTTTTTTTACCACTTTAGCTTCAGTTCGTATATGCAGGGTCGTCTAACTTTGACACGTCTTGCCTTGCTCATTGCTCCCTGCTGTCGGGCTACTGGCACCTGGGCAGCTCGTATTTAGCTCACCCAGCAGAATGTAGACACCACCTACAGGTATCCTGCCCTTGTTCTCCCCGAGCCCCGATCCTGTGACACTTACCTAACACAACAACAAGTCCCCATTGCAGCGCGCCAGAACATACGACTCTCGCAATTCATCATGCTCTCCTTAGTGGCTTTAGATCTCGACACGCTCGCCGAGAGCAAGCAACCCTTGAAAGAGTCCATGGTTAAAGCCATAACTGACCTGCTCTTCGAGACCGACGTAGGTGTTATATCGGGCGGCGACTGGCCCCAGCTCGAGAAGCAGATAGTCAGCCGTCTGCCCAAGCGTGCAGATCTGTACAAGCTTTGGCTGATGCCGACGACCGGAACCAAGCTCTACAAGTATGACGGTCATGAGTGGGCACCCGAGTTCGACGACATTTTCCTCTACAGTGAGAGAGATGAGATCCTAACGGCTTTCCACGAGTCTCTGAACGCCAACGGCTTCACCCCAGAGAAGACCTGGGGCGAACGCCTCGAGGTCCGCGGCAGCCAGATCACCATCTCGGCCCTGGGCCAGCAAGCCCCCGTAGCCGAGAAGAAGCTGTGGGATCCAGACTTTGCGAAGCGGAAGATCATTCAGGCCGACCTCCGGAAGCGCCTCCCTGGTCTGTCGATTAACATGGGAGGGTCAACGTCGTCGTCAATCGACATCACGAAGGGCGTCGACAAAGGGGCTGCTCTGAAGAAGCTCATCGAAGTGAACGGCGTCGTACCCAAGGAAACGTTGTTTATCGGCAACGACTACCCCGCGAAGGAGATTGGTGTGAAGACAGCGCTGGTGCGTGACCCGGAGGGTACGCTCGCGGTCATTACTGCCATTGTCAAGTGTCTTGAAGGTCTTCAGTGGTAGACAAGTCTCCTGTAGAGAAAAGAGTGAACCTTCTTGCCGCGGGAGCCAGTTTACGGAGACTCATCGTCAGAAACCCTCTCTTCTACCGCATCTTCACTTGGTGGGGAGTCAAAATGCGCCCGTTGGCCTGATTCAAACTCACAGCTGTCAGCAATTGAAGTGGCGTTTGGAAAAGGCAGTTGAAATGACGGCCTTCACGATACATGTACCACCTCAAAGCCATCATATGCAACTTGATCGAGAGATAGCTGTATTGCAGACGACGACAGTAGCAACCATTGATCATGCAGATGGGCAACATAGAATTGCATGCATGAGAACAGCGAACGCGAATCTATAAAAAAACATGCGAATCGCGGGGCATGCGTTGTGTGATGCGCGCCACCTAAATATTTGTGTGCATAGTTCGTACGCACTTATGTGTAAGACTTGCATGCTTCCAGGGCTCCATCATGAAACAGGGCGAATTAATGCATCTTGAAGATATTTTTAGATTCAGGCAACAGGTGGTAGGTAGGGTTGCAATTCGCCCCCAAATTCAAAGTGATTCGCTGACTCGCTCTAGTGGAGGTAGCATTCAACGTCCCCCATTTAACAAGCGCTTTGCTCATTCTTCCTTTCCCTTATCTATGAAAACCACCAGCTAGCAACCACTACGGCTGCTATAGTACCACTTATAATCAGCCACTTACACGTCACACATCATGAGACATAGTGTTTTCCGCTTCATAATCTCTAGCGTCACTCGTACCGCGACCACGATCATGAGCATGATAGTTAGTTACATTTCACTTAACCGGAAGATCGTTTCTTGAGGCTACAAATACGCGAACTATCATCAATAGAGGGCCATTGAGAACTCCGCGCTAAAATTCCCAATGCGTGCCCATGCCCGAGCCTTCTCACGACGGCATGGTGTCACATGGTCACATCGTTCCGCAACTTGCATATGGAACTCTCATCGGATTCATCGTTTTGATGTGGCTGATTCTAGACCTAGACCATGCATGGGCAACAGCTCCTGTTGGTGGTCGGCATGTGTAGTAGTATCAAGCACTATTATGTGAGATTGAACTCATGTTTACCTGGGGGCCGGAGATCAATGGCCTAACTGTCTAAATAGGTCCGTAGGTTCGGTCGGATTTCATTTTGAGGGGGGCGAAAAGCAGGTTGCGTATAGTATAGCCCCCTGTATACCTATGAGTGGTCGGCTACCTAGGTACCTACCTGTAGGTAACGACACAGGATTCTCATTACAGCCATTGAAAAATATATTAACCTGTGATGTTTATCTATCGTCTCAGACGCATATCTCTAAGACAGTGTCTCATAAAGTCTACTGAATAAAGTATATACCGATAATCAAAGCATAAACAAACAGCCATGGTTCACCAATCATGGTTTTCCTACAGCATCAAGCGGCGGTATCCCTACAAATGGTACACACCAACCACCATAGTCGGCGGCATCATCGCCGTCGTCGTCCTCTCAATCATCAACCTCGCCTCGACAGGCTACAACTCCATCGTGATCTACAGCCCCGACCCAAACGCCACGGTCGCGCAAGACTGGTACAAGGGATTCCCCTTGCTCTTCGACGCCATCAATCCAACATGCCAGCCTAGCGAGATCCCGCTCGACGGGCATTTCCAGACGAATAATTCGGCGCTGACCTACACCCTAGGCCAGATCGCGCGCAATCCAGTAGGAGCCGGTGCGAAGAGCGATTACGCGGCGGCGCCCTCACTCATCTACAAATTCACCCCCCTCCGCACCTGCGCCGTCTCCGAAATCCAAGTCCTCTTCAGCAGCATCGACCGCACGGCAGCGCAATTTGGGCTCAGCAGCTGGGGCGCGTCAGTGCAAAGCCGTGTGTCCTGCACCGTCGCACTATCCCTGCCCGACGATGCGCAGCCCGCGCGGATCAATCTCACAACAACCTACGACCTGGTGCCCGAGACCGTGTCCATCTTAACCGGGCTCTACACGTTTAATGGCAGGAACAAGACGGCGCAGCCCAGTCTCTACTGGGGCGAGGTGCTGCTGGCGAATAACTGGGGCAATCTGACGCAGACGCTCAATCGCCAGAAGCCGTTTGCGCTGAAGACGAAGGGGACCGTCAGTTTTACGCCGTCGGGGTTGACGCGCAATGTGGCGAGTCTGGATTACTTCGCGGCCAACTTTCGCGCGATTGACTACGGCGGCGACGACGTGACGGTGATGTACAGCGGCGCGAACCTGACGACGAAAAGCCTACGGCCTGACTGCGAAAAGCCTACGGCCTGACTGGGGCGATTTTGTCATTGCCGCGGACAGCTTCGCGAAAGTGGCCGAGGCGACCATCATGGCGGATCTGGGGCAGACTGATTGGGGTGTACGCAACATCCTGTCTGACCCTGAGCTGCTGCAGAGGTTTTTTACTAAGGGCGTCATAGGGCCTAATGGGGCGGCTTCGAACATCTTGGACGGGACTGATGGTATCGAGGCTGATCCCCCTGTTGGGTTTGGGGGGTCGGTGATTGCTACCACGTATCTGTGCCAGGTCCCCGCGCTGAAGGGCTGGGCGAATTTGATCATATCGCTGATTGTGGCGGATCTGGTTTTCCTGAAGGTGCTTTGGGCGTTGTTTAATTTCGTCGTTAGCCTTGTTCAGTCGCGCCATGATGCGGAGGTGAACTTTTGTGATGGATGCCGGAATCGTGTCCATCATGATCGCAGTATCATACTCTCAAAGGATCGTCAGGCTGTTGCGGTTGAGGGTTCGATAGGCGGAGACTCAATTCATGATAGCGTTAGATATGAACGGCTGAACAGTTAACAAACAGGCGTCTAATGTGTATGCTCACCTGGAAGATCGCAAAGTTGGACTTGTAGGTGATTTATTATCATTGACATGTTGTAACATCCTTTCGTGCTGACAACAGTATGATGGCTAAAAGTATATATCGCATCGGAGACGCGTTGGATTTTACGGAGCGTTGCTGAGCATGCGTGGGAGCACAGCGGTTGTCACGAGGACGGCATCGAAAAGGAGCGCACGATAAGAACACACTCGGTCAAGTGAAGGGTCAAGGGATCATACACAACTAGCGAAGGCGAAACACCATTGCGCAACAATACTACCCTTGTATCTGCCATCCTGGGGGGTATCTAAGTCGGACAACTAGTATATAACATAGCAAGTTTAAAGATAAGCTTCTCAAAAAAGACCATGACGCCCCGTATGAACACCGTTTTGACCAACAACGCAATTGTTACAATTCGTGCCAATTGAATACCAACTCGCCGCTTCTTCGATTTCCTTCTTCTCTTTGTATCAACGGTCCCGATCTTGAGTTTCCGGATAATAACACCCGCCTGCAAGCACCAGATTCATGCGGGTACACTGAACCTTTAGAACCGGCGTCTTCTTGGTTGCAAATGCACTGATCTGGTCCGGAGTGATCATGACTTCCTTGCCCTTCTTCTTTCCCGTTGTGGTGCTGTTATTGGCAGGTTGTGACACAGCCGATGGTTGCTTGCCATCACCTGTGCCGCCTGCAGCCACAATGGTGCCGTCCCCATCCTGCTGGTTCGCGGGACGGATGCCTTCGGCCGGCATCTCGACATCCCACACGCGTACCGTATTATCCTGGCCGCCAGATACCAAGACTGTGCTTTCAACGCCGAAGCTGAGCGTCCAAATACCGCCGCGTCCGTGGCCTCGGCAGCGCTTGATTCGCGTCGCCTTTTCAATGTCCCATAAGAAGATGTTGCCACCGACATCTGCGGACGCGAGGATCTTGCCGTTGGGGGCGCATTCGAGGGCTGAGATGTAGTCTGTGTGGCCGGTGAAGATACGTACGCAATTTCCGTTGTTCACAGCCCACATCCTAATAGATTTATCCGTCTCGTCCGAGGCGGAGAACACATAGGTACCATTGGGATGCCATGCAATCGCAGAAATTGGAGTGTCGTGACCGACCAGTAGTCGCTGGGCAGAGGCGTGATCCTGGGACCAAATTCGAACAGTCTTGTCCCAGCCACCGGTCACGAAGTAATGCCCTTGAGGGCTCCATGACAAACTGGTGACTGGGCCGTCGTGGCCCTTATAGATACAGAGGCAGGTCCAAACGTCCAAGGACCATAACCGAATTTGACCATCGGCGGAGCACGAGAGTAGCAGTTTTGAGTCTGTCTCCGGCTTTGGTTGGCCTTCATACAGATTGCGATCTAAATTGCTGATTGCATCCGAAAAAGCAACTGCGTATACTGGAGCCGAGTGACCGATCAGCTTGCGGTTGTTTACGTTTGCATCCTTCTCTGGGGGTAAACGTGACTTGAGCGGCTTCCCGTCAAGGGACCACACGCGAATGTATGACTCGGTGGTGCCCACGGCCACAAGCATTTGATCATTGGAGAAGTCCACACAGGAGTAGCTATAGTTGCAACGTTAGTTTGACTGTCTAACAATTGTGATTAGTCGCAGACTTACCTGCCAAGGTGATTGTGAAATGTGACCATGCAAACTGACAGACCGGGCCCAGCGCCACCAGTGCGACCTTCGATTCGAAACCGGTCTCGGTTTTCGCGCACCTTCTGCATTTCGACCACGACATCCCTGGCGCGGGATGGCGGGTAAGGCATGTCCGTTCGTTGAGGGGAGTCCCCGGCCTCCTTCTTAATAGGGTGCATCGAGTTGAACTCATCAACGAGGGTCGGCACACCATCCTTAGGAGGGTTGAGGCGATCTTCCTCCTCTAGTTCAGCAGCGATATCATCGCGCAGTTCACCCTCCAAGGGAAATGGACCCAGCTTCAAGGCTGCCTGATTTTCCAGAATATCCCGATTTGCGATCCCGCTACGGTTCGTGAGGCCGGGTATTCCTTCTTGGATATCGACGTCGTCGAGATCCATGTTGCGAGCACGGCGATAGATAGCCTCGAAACTGAAAGGCTCAATGGGGCCACGATCAACGGAATCAACGCGGCAGTATTGCTGGATGATCTCCAGTACGACAGCTCCGCATTGCTCGAATTCTCGCTCTAGGAAATGGAAAAGAATGCCGGTCAAGGACTTATTGATGGGCACTATATAGCGGTTATCGAGATAGAGCTTCGCCATGGGGTTCTCTCGAACATGGGAGGCCAGGGTGACTAGTTCTAGGCCCCTCAGTTCGTCTATGTGGGCGTTCTCGAAACAGCCACGGCATCTTTGCATGAACTCCTTGGCGTGCGAACCCGATGCCTGTGTCACGAGGCGAAGGTAAGAGTAGACAAAGAGTGGCCACAGAAGCTTGCCTAGTTCGAACTATATGGAATGTGAGATGGGGGCCATGTGAAAGTATTAGCTGAATAAAAGGCTTACCTTGTAGAGATCCAGACCGTTGTTGACCCATTTTTCGTAGTGCTTGAATGAAGTCAGGTATTTGCCGGCAGGAAAGACTCTGTCTGACACGGTGCCATCGCTCTGTTGTCGAGGACGGCCGCCCTCATCGAGATCTTTCACTTCTTGGCGGAAGATTTCCTCTGTGCGTCTGTACCCCTTTTTGAGCAAATAGTCGGTAACCTAATAATAGAGTGGTCAGCACCCTGGCTGACGCTCACTAAGTGAGAGTGAGAATAAAATATCGTTTGAGTTCAGCTTGTATGAGTTCTTCCTGAGACACAATTTCGGGGATGCGAAGGTTGCTCATAACATGTGCTCGCGAAAAGCCAAGCCAAGCCAAGCCAAGAAACGAAAGTGTCACATTAGATATCTGTTCAATGGCAACAGAAGAAAAGATGAAGGGGGAAAGTCTTACGATTTGGTTGAGATTCTGATTGTTGGGAGGGACGACAGGCGGTGGCACTGCGGTGGTGGAGGTTGGGGCGGCAGGCGGTGCAGGCGGCGGCGCTGGTGTTGCTGCTGCTCCGGGTGCTGCTGTCGGAGGCGCGACTGCGCCTGGCTGAGGCGTGAAGGTCGCACCGGACGTACCGCCAGCGGAAGGAGGTCCGGGATTCGACATGGCCGACGATGCCAGGCGTCCTCGATATCTCTTGCCAGCGAGAGAAACGAGATTTTTAAATGCGAACAATCAGGAAAGCGGAAGCGACTTGGAGGTGCGTTCGATGTGTGGTTGATGATGAAGGATATTGAATTGAGGGAGGCTCACGAGGGAAGACCCAAGACTGAGCTCACTCAATCCAGTCGGAGCTGCATGAGAGCGCACTAGGCCTGTTCGGGAAAGGTGCAATCACCCTGGCGGGCCTGACAACCGTGGTACCTTTCCACCCGCAAGTAGGGTCTTGTAACTCGCAATACCAAGGTTTCTGCCTTCGGGGAATATCACTTAAATTTCGAGCATGGATCTCGGACACCAGATGCATATTTCCTCTCAGTTTTGCAGTGAATTATGTCGTACTGATTACCTACATATACATAGCACGTACCTGCCATGTTTGAAGATCCATCTAAAGTAACAGGTTCTTGGCATGTGGGGTGATGTTGCCGGGGAAGCTACCCTAGCAACTAGGTACCTTGAGGCTCTTATTCACTGGGGCCACCCGACAGTGATCAGCTACCTACCTGTAAGTACTCTTATTTTGTACCGGCACAGGTCTATCAAAGGCGACCCCTCCAACACCACTCACCTTGTCTTCTGTCATGTTCTTCGTCAATCTAGCATCCTAAACGCACTTGGTATCAGGCAAGGGGAGCTGAAATTCTCTCGACGGAACCCACTTCCCGGAATTTCCTCACATTAATTGGTCAAGATGGAAGCTACCGAAGCTCACGTCCCCTTCACCAAGGCGGAGCGCATCCAGCAATTGGGTGACATGGATAAGGTTTGTGCCAAATGTTTGGGGCTGCCATCTCTTGTCTCTCGTCCTCTGCTGACACACTCAGAAAATCGTTAGTCTGTTGAGATCTACCGGTCAGGCGATCCAGTGTCTAGGCGGCACCGCCACCGACGCGGACCCCAAGCAACAGTTCAAGCAGAACATGGAGGACTTCATGAGCACGCTGCGTCACGTCAATGTCGGCATTCGACGCCAGATATGGGGTCTGGAGGAGGCCGGCATCATCTCGCTCAGCAAGAAAGAGGTCGCCACCAGAGAGGAAGGAGGTGAGGTCCAGGCCAGCAATGCCCGCACTGGGCTTCTCGAGCCAGATGGAAACGGCAAGATTGGCGGCTTGGACGTCGGCTGGCTGAACAGCCGCAACAATAAAGTCGAGAGGGACATGGAAGCCGACCTATGGAAGGAGGCCGAGGAGATCCTGGGAAAACTTATTGCGCACCAGCAGCAGGTTTCTGACGCAGAGGCAAATGACAAGGACAAGGTGTCTTCAAAACCCGCGGAACCATGAGTCGATTGAACCCATTGTTCAATGGGTAGGCAAGAGTCGTCACCTTTTTATGACACAACACACGATACCAGATTACCGGCGCACCCAGGCATACGACTCACTGGGGCTAAAACACCATAGTACGTTTCTTGCAGCCCGTCCTCACCTGCGTACATGCTCACCAAATAATTCTTGGCTCCTCAGGTAGCCAGGGTAGCTTTACATATAGGGCATGCATACACACAGCCCAGATAGTTGTCGCCCTAAACGCGAGAGAACTTGTTTATCGATGCTCAACAATAGCAAGAACTGGTCATTTCATCGCGTACGGCTGGACAACGGATGGTTATACTCATCCAGAACGGGTATAAGAAGGATTTGGCTTCCCAGCTAGCAGGAGTTAGTGGTGATATTCCTGACATTGCTTCATCGAGGTTCACTTAGTATGTTGCTGGACTGCCTAAGACCTGATATGGTTCGGAATTCGGAAGTGGTCAAGTTGGGGATTTTCACAGCGGGAAACGTTGTAGCTTATATAGCTTTATGGGGCCTGTTCTCGTCGGTAGTCAATTCAATTACACTAGCGATAATCCAACATGAATTTCAAAAGTCTTTGTTGGAGATAATAGCTTCCCCATTCATGATGGTTTTAAGAAAGGCGTGAATTATAATGTACCCTTGTAGGCAAGGTACTTCTTGCGGCGGGCAGGCCGGGGTTTGGATGGAGCTGGCTGCTCCACTGCGACTCGGGCTACAGGCAGGCAATCATCGGCCAGGAAGCGACCACCTAGACAAGACATGTGCGTCAGCGGCATCAACAGCTAGCTAACTCACCATCACCACCTCTTCCTCACCTGCAGCCCGCCGACCTCAATATCGAAACTGTACCTCCCCTCTTCTCCTGAGCTCATCGAGATCACCAGCCACAAACAACCATGGATCTAGGCGACGCTGGCGACTCGCCCTGGGGCGGTAATTGGCCCTTCTAGCTAGATGCTGTCCTTCCGCGGAGCTGACACTTTGCAGATGTGCCTTCGCAGTCGATCGCAAAGCCCGCCGCATCCGACGCTGCCCAAGGTCTGTCTCGCATGCGCTTCATTGACGGTCCGAAAGGCGACCACTGATTCCCTGAGCTTCATACAGGCGCTTCCACCACATCCCAAGATGCCGCCTCCTCCCAGCAATCGCAAGCCTCGAATAAGCCGTCCACCGCACGAGCATCGCGAGGTCCGGTGCGCCGCTTAGTCGCTCAGCCTACCAGACTCGAGGCCGCCGACGACCCCCTGGGCCCTCTAGGGCCCCTTGGAGGCAATGCCGGTCCAGGCGCAGACGCGCAGGCCGACGAGCCTCCCGCGCCGCCGCTGAAGGAGCAGGTCCCCATCCGCACCACCATGCCACAGACTGCCCAGCAGAAGCGGCCGGGCCCGGCGGATCCGCATCGCATCGACACCGACGATTTTGACCGACCAGCCGGCGCGCGACCGCCGCCTCCCGTGCAAGCTGCGCAGCCGAGCCCCGTGCGAGCGAGCGGACAACCGAGCGTCACCATCGAGCAAGCCGCTAAGCCCAGCTTCCAGATCACCGTCGGCGATCCGCACAAAGTCGGCGATCTAACGAGTTCTCATATTGTGTACTCGGTCAGGACCAGGGTATGAAAGACTCGATGAATGAAGATGAGGCCGACACGGAGACCCGCTGACATTACCCCCCAGACCACATCCAAAGGCTACAAGCAGCCCGAGTTCGAAGTCAAGCGCCGATACCGCGACTTCCTGTGGCTGTACAACACGATGCATGGGAACAACCCCGGCGTTGTGGTGCCGCCGCCACCGGAGAAGCAGGCCCTCAACCGATTCGAGACTAACTTCGTCGAATCCCGCCGGGCCGCGCTGGAGAAGATGTGCAACAAGATCGCCGCGCACCCCACGCTACAGCACGACTCGGACCTGAAGCTGTTCCTCGAGAGTGAGGCCTTCAACGTCGATGTCAAGCACAAAGAGAGGAAAGAGCCCATACCCACGGAGAGCAAGGGCATGCTGGGCTCCTTCGGTATCAATGTCGGAGGAGGCAGCAAGTTCGTCGAGCAAGATGATGTGAGTTTGGCTTACTCGGGCGCATTGAAATCACTATGTAGTCTAATTTCTATCGCAGTGGTTCCACGACCGCCGCGTCTACCTCGACGCCCTGGAAAACCAACTCAAAGCCCTGATGAAGTCCATGGACACCATGATCAGCCAGCGCAAAGCCCTCGCCGAGTCCGCCGGCGACTTCTCCGCCGCTTTACACGCGCTCTCCACCGTGGAGCTTTCCCCGACTCTCTCCGGGCCCCTGGACGCTCTATCAGAGCTGCAGCTCACGATCCGCGACGTCTACGACCGCCAGGCGCAGCAGGATGTGCTGACCTTCGGAATCACCATCGACGAGTACATGCGCCTGATCGGGTCCGTCAAGCAGGCCTTTGGTCAGCGCCAGAAGGCCTTCCACTCGTGGCACAGCGCCGAGAACGAGCTGCAGAAGCGCAAGGCGAGCCAGGACAAGCTGCTCCGCCAGGGCCGCAGCCAGACGGACCGCCTCAACCAGGTCGGGGCCGAGGTCGCGGACGCCGAGCGCAAGGTGCATCAGGCGCGGCTGCTGTTTGAGGACATGGGGCGCCTTTTGAGGAGCGAGCTTGATCGCTTTGAGAGGGAGAAGGTCGAGGACTTCAAGTCGAGCGTGGAGACGTTTTTGGAAAGTGCCGTGGAGGCGCAGAAGGAGGTACGTTATATTGCTTTACCGTCTATTCTCGGACTGTCCATATTACCTCGTTGTCACTGTATGAGATGCTAACTGACCATGGCGCAGTTGATTGAGAAGTGGGAGACGTTCCTGATGCAACTAGATGCCGAAGACGACGAGACGGTCTTCTATCGCCCTCCTGTGGTGCGGACTGCGGACAAGACGGCTGGCCATGGCGAGACGGCCGTGGACCGGGCCAGGGCTACTATTGATGAGGATTCGGACTGAGCTGAGCTGAGCTGAGTATAGACTGTAGTTATCTTGAGCGTTCACACCAACCAATCAACCCTACCCAACCAATATCATAATTAACAGATGGGATTCACCATGCAAATAAACACGACGGTTGATGGATGGATGGAGATAAAGTTTTATACAGGGTTGTACAACATATAGCTACAAACTTGAAGGTCCCCAGTAGCCTTGTATCCTGGGCGGGGATTTGCGATTCTGTCTTTGCTCAATGCCATGATTGGGTGGTAGATACCGATGTTAGAGTTCAGCACGCGTTGCGTGATGATTATAACAAACATGATACCTCATTCCCATTATCCCTCCCTCCCTACCTTACTTCTTCTTGCCCGCCTTCCTCGGCCCCGGCCCAGCGGGCAGGTCCTTCATGCCCACCGCGTATCCCGCAATAAGATCCGACATGGCATTGCCGTGCCCAGCCGCACCCCCACTGGCCTCCTCCTTCATCTTCTGCTCCTTCTGTGCCTCCGCCGTCACAGCCTCAGCGTCCTTGCCTCCTTTTCCAGAAACCTGTCCGCCCTTGCCGTCGAATGTGCGCATCTCCTCGGCCATGGACGCCCCGCCATCAGGAGTATCAGCAGGAGCAGCAGGAGCATGAGAAGCATCCCACCCCCTGCCGAAGCGCTCTCGGAACGCGGCTAATTTACCCGCCTCGTCGACTTCGACGTTCTGCAGCGTCTTGTCGCTCGGGTTCCACAAGGGGTGGTTCCGCGTGTCCTTGGTTGATTTGTAGACGCCTATGGGAGATGCTGTGCGGATCGTAAAGGTCGAGCCGTCGGATAGTTGTACCAGTTGCGTGAAGGCGTATGGACGCCGTGGGCGGCGGATTAGGGTTGCGGAGAGCGAGGGCGTTGCAGAGAAGGAGCGGCTGTGGAGGGGTGTGGGTGTTGGGATGTGTGTTGCTGATGGGGAAGCGGTTATGCGTTGAGGGATGGGACCCCGCGGGAGGGCGGTTGGGAGGCGGGGCGCCATTGTGAGGTTTTCGTTTCGTTGTGTTAAGATGGGGTGTCGTATGAGAGGTGATATAATTGCGGATCAGCTCGGATTCGCAGGTCGTGATGCGATGCGCTCGCTCGCTTGATGCGTTGTGGAGGTGCAATGCAATGCAATGCGATCTCTTCGTTACTCGCCCGTTGGATGGTCCGTTGTGGAGAGACGAGAGTAGCAGGCGTGGTGATGAATGTTGCGGACCAGTACCCAGCAAACCCAATTGGTTGTCTTTGGGAGTTGAGAATTGGATGTGCACGCAGCAGATGAGAGTCTCGCGCCTATCGCCAAATCTTTAGAGCTTCAAAGTCGGAATTTGGGATCAGGTACTTGCCTAAGTACTTCCTAAGTTAGCTCGGGAAATTTTGGCGTGGCGGTCCGTTTGCAGCTGTGACTTGACTGGCTCCACTGGTGGTGCTTGGGATCTCCACTGGCAGGGATTCTTATCGTTATCGCAGCTCCCTGCAGCACGCACCCCGCCAGATCCCTGCTCGCCGGTCTTCTAGCGTCGAAAAGCTCATAGCTGCATGCAACTTTCTGACGGCATGCCCAATTTATTTTCCGTCCCTTCAACCCTCGAGTCCACATTCTGGTCTCTTACATCTCTCACATTCCACGACTACCATTGATGAGCTGAGATGTTGCGCCTACGTACCCTGCAGCGGGCGTTCCCGTCCGCCAGAGTCCCACGCCCTACTTCAATCATCTACATCAATGCCAATTGCTGCTCCTCCCCCTCCTCCTCATTCTCCCCGCTGAGACGGAATTTCGCGAGCGATGCTACTCCCGAGTCTTCCACTCCCGAGTCCGAGTCCGCAACTCCCACTCCCACTCCCACAGGCGACAACCCCCCGGCTGCGGAGAAGAAGAAGAAGAAGTATACGAAACCACCGCGGGAGGACAGGATTCGACCCTACAAAGACCCCCAGCCTTCAAAGAAGGACGCGGCCGCCCTCACCAAAGCCGTCACCGACATCTCCGCCAAGATGCCGCAGCCTCTCGCCGTCATCACCACGCTCGACCACACCTTCGCCGCCCAGCAGGCCGCCGGCATCGCGCCTGAGGAGATGCGCCTCCCGGTAGCCCGCGCCATCACCGTGTCCTCGCTCACCTCGCTGTGCGTGGAGCCCAAGCCGCTGATCACCTTCAACATGAACCTGCCGAGCACCACCTATGACGCGCTCGTGGCCTGTGGGGATTTCAATGTCCACCTGATGATGCCCAACAAGCACGGCATACGCCATGCGCATATCTTCAAGCGTGGGAATCGGGAGGTGGCCCAGGCGGAGCCGGGCGAGGTGGACCGATGGGACCCTTTCGTGAGATTTCAAGGGCGAGGGGGAGAGGAACAGGAAGGGGGAGTTAAGGAAGAAGGAGTTAAGGAGGAGGGGGTTCAGGAAGAGGGAGTCAAAGAGGAGAGAGAAGAGGGTCAGAGCACAGAAAATAGAGAGAAAGGGGAAGGAAAGAAAGATGGAGTAGTAAAAGCGAAGCGATATCGTGGTGAATATGGCCCGGTGCCCGAAGGCACCGCCGACCTGGGCGTGCTTTTGGATTTGAAGCTGGCCCCCCAAGGCAATCATGGAGAACGATTGCCCCAGATAATCAACAGAGAGGGTTGGTGGCAGCAATTCCGGAAGGAAAAGAAGGCTGCCATTGCCGCCTTGAGGGGATATCAGCAGGAGACGCCGGCAGACTCCACAACAACGGAGTCCACGGAGGTTGGGAAGGGGGAAGGGGAAACGGGAGAAACAACCACAACAACAGGAGGAAAACAAACCCATCATGTCCCCATGTTAAAAGGTAAGGCCCAGATGGCGATGCTACAGTGCCGCCTCGTCCGCACCATCCGTATTAATCCGGACGGCTCCGACGGACAAAGCAACAACGACGTGGCCATCATGGTAGGCGAGGTCGTCGACACGTGGACGTATGACGAGACGTTGGGACCGAAGACTAAACACCCTTCCGTGCTAGCATACGCGAATAGGCAGTATGTGGCGGCTGGGTTGCCGTTGATCGTTCCAGATATTCAGGATTTATGGTGGACTAAGAAGGACGGATGGAAGCACAAGGCAGGGCAGGACACAACTCAGACGGAGACACAGGCACAGACACTTTCCTAGGTACTTTTCCTTACCTTGCCTACTCGCACATCTATCTCCTCTGCTATTGGGGGGCTACGGGTTTAATAAGAACCACCCATCCACCCGTCCGTGTGCGCGGTTACGTACGGGATTGGGAATGTATAATTAATTCCTGTATACATATAACTATCTAGGTAGCTCAGCACATGCTCACCTATTTCATCAGCTGCTTATAAGAGGTATGTGTGTGTGTGTGTGTGTGCGTGTATTCATCTAAGTGAAATTGTATATAGATAAGATCTTACTGACTTACCATGCCAAAAAGAAAAAAAAAAAGAATAACCACCGATGCGATGTAGTCAACCCACAAAAGAATTAGTTGTATATACATACATACATTCATGCACAAATCCATACATGAATATATCTATACCTACCGAGATATTACACTTCTCGATAAAGAAAAATTCGTAGACGAGTTGAATATCAGTCTGATACGAAGTTTTTGTGGTGGACGAAGTAGGTAATTAACACGATGGATTAAATTAATTAATTCATTGATTGATTGATGCTGGCATAAGTGGTATCGTTCGCAATGGGTGGGTGGTACCACCTACTAGTACAGAGGGGAAGGGAGATGGGGAACTGTGATCTCAAACAAAGCAAGATAACGAATAAGGGGAAATCAATGCTGATAATGCTACTATATACATAAGGTATAGATAGATAGAGGGTCTCGAGAGTGCCTATCCTGTAGTGACTGGATTGATGATTCGTGACGTTTGAAAGCGTTCCAAGGTGGACGTTGCTTATTTCCTGCCACTCTCACCTTTTTCTTATTCTTTTCCTCTTCTTTTTATCTTCTCTTCTCTTCTCTCTCTCTTCTCTAGGTCTCGATACAATGCTAAAAAGAAGGTTTTGCTTATAGTAAGTACGTAAGTAGGGCCTTGCGAAGTCCATCCCCACAACACTGCATATTTATCTAGACCAGGACGTAGAGGGAGCAGATCTGATTTTCCCCCAAGTTAGCATCGTGATTACAGCACAAGGGAAGTATAAATAAATAAACGGAGGGGAAAGAAAACAACACAAGGTCAAGTCCACTTACCAAGCTGAGACCCAGAATCATACTAATCCAAAACAACACGTTATTCGCCGTCTTATGCGACCGAACCCAGCGCGTATGCTGCATCATCACGATAGGAAGCTGCAGCATCTGGCACACAAAACCATACCCCCTCAGCTTCTTGGTGATGCACGCCATGACGATCTCATGGCCGATGGCAGATACCAGAAACGTCACAAAGGTGGCGTTGTTGCGGCCGATGCTCGGCTTCGAGGTCGCGTACACGTGGCGGCGCAGGAATGAGTAGACGGGCACGTTCCACTCGCGGCTGAACTCCATCCAGTCGGAGCAGTTCCACCAGTCGCTGTAGAAGTGGCGGTCCGCGAACTGCGTGATCTCGGCGAAGGCGCCTAGGACGTACTCGAAGATGACGAGGAACACGAGCAGCAGCGTCAGCATGAAGGGGAACAGCAGCCACGAGATGGACTCGAGCAGGACGAGCAGCTTTTCCGTGGCGGAGACGGTGTCGCTGAGGCGCACGGCCGAGTCCTGCAGCACGGGCAGGATGAACTCCTCGGAGATGATGGTCAGCAGGAAGATGCAGCCGAAGGTGGCGATGATCTTGGCGATCAGGTTCGTCCAGTCGATGGACGTGTTGCGCGGGTACTCGAGCTCGTAGCAGAGCGTGGGACAGAGCAGGTAGTCGAGGTAGTTTCCGTAGGTGAGGTTGCGGGGGTAGGCGACGTTGCCGATGGGGCTGATAAGCTCGCGCGCAAGGTCCTCGCGCAGCTGGGACAACGCCTCACTGTCGCTGTCGTCGCCTACGGGCGCGTCGCTGTGCCTATGGACGCCCATGGGGTTCTCGACGGTTGGGTACGTGTAAGCGGGTTCCTTTGACGCGCTCACAGGCTGGTCGAGGGCCTGCAGTCTCTTCTCCGTCTCAGAGAGATGGCCGTTGTAGAAGGCGTACGAGTGCATCTTCATGAGAAGCACCATGCTGTGTAGCACGAAAAAGACCTGGGCGGTCCATGTCCAGTCGAACATGAAGGGTACGGCAATCCAGAAGCTCAGCCAAGCGGCTTGGTATATGCTCTGCAGGGCCATGCCGCCCTTCTTCCAGGTCATGGCGCCGCGGCTCTTCCTGAACAGCCTGTGCAGAGACAGGCTGATGACGGTGCTCCCGATCATGAAGAACTCGGCAATGGCCAGGTGCCACAGCTTGACGGTGAACAGGCCCCAGATCTGGACGCGCAGGGGGTAGCCGGTGTCTTTGTAGTTGCGCAGCATGGTGGTGATGCCCATGATAGCCAGGCCGATCCAGAAGAGGTTGAAGAAGCCATGGAAGTCGCGATAGTCGGAGTTGGGGTCGAAGTGGGAGACGCGCGAGGCAAATTCGGTGGTCGGGAAGAGACGTCGTCGTTGCTCGGCGCGGACCTGTTTGCGCGCAGTCGACAGGGCCTTGGTCGACGCCGGCGCGTTCTCGGGCACCGGAGTCGAGCGGCCACTGTGAGGGTAAGGTTGAGTCAGAACACGTTCACTGTGATGATAAAGAATTGGGCGCGCGCACCTGGTCACTGTCGAGGCTACCTCTTGCGGTATATCAGCCAGCTCGTTGATGGAATTACTGCTGCGCTCGCGGGACAGCTCGGCGACCTGAGAATGCTGGGGCTTGCGCGGTCGCGGGCGCAAGATATGGTCGTGTGTACCGCCATTGCGCTCCACGTTGGTCGACGACATGGTAACGCGATGGAGACGGTGCCGGCGCGGGCTGGTTGTGCCGCCGGCGACGCAGAGTCAGAAGATGCAGAGTTGGAAGACGTCAAAATCGCAAAAAGTCGCGATGGGGGTTTGGCCCAGTAACCAAGCTTCTACCTAGCTAGTAGGTCGCAAAACAAAACGTGGCAGAGACCCCAATAGCTTGCAAAGGCGACCGAAGCTGCCAGCAGCCAATGGGGAGGAAAGGAACTGAGGAGTCGAAAGAGAATAAAGTTGTTAAAAATAGAAGCGGGCGTGGTGCTACTCAATGCGACGGCGTGGACGGCGTGAACTCTGTCAGGGATGGGTCGTGTAACTCAGTAGGTAGGGTGTTTGAAGTGCGTGAGAATGGAATACCTAGGTATGTAGGAGTATAAGTCTTGGTTGAAATGACGAGCATGCCGATGACATAGGCGAGCTCGGCGAGGGGTGGGACGGGGCGAGCTAGGAGATTAATGGATTAATTAGCTGCACGTCAACCACTTTTTGGGAATTAAAATCAATCCGAATCCGAGTTGGCATTTGGGACAAGTCGCCTCTTTTCCCGTGCCGTAATCCGGGGTCTTACCGATTTCCGGCATGCCAATAATACGCGCTCTACAATGTCTACATGTACCTAGTCAGGCCCACGCTTGTACCTTTCTGCGCGAATGGCAGCTAGAAGATACATGTACTTTTTGGGTAGATTGCCCGTCCTTAGCGTACCAATAGCTGTAGCCTATCTCCCGTCGCCTGTAGGCTACCACATTTCGTGCATCGCGCTTTCTGTCGTCCGATGTGCTGGGTTGGCACTGACGTCACCCCGCCAGCTACGGCGCCGCGAGCGAGCTTCGCCTACTTACGAATGAGCCAAGCATGCACCTTTGGTGCCGACCTATCAGCTCATTGGTTAAGCAACACATAATAGGACAGGCGGCCTCAGTCCTAATTGACACGAAATAGAAATTTATAAAAAAAAAAACACATAGGAATTGATTGATCATATTTCTATGTAAACATAAATAAGTCAATAGAGCTGATACTGGCAAAAGAATATTTTGTGACAGCAGTTGCTGACGGCATGAATCGAACATGCGTTTCCTCGGCCACAACGAGGTGTACTAACCACTATACGACGCCAGCTTATTGACGGATAAGATAGCATCTGCAAACTGCCACTATACTCCCACCACAGATTAGTGGGTCGCTTGTTATCAAATCCCCCCATTGCCCAAACATCATCTCATGTCGTGACACTGCAAGCTTGAGTACTAAGCATCCAGAAGAATTGAAGAATAGCCGAAGAAGAGAAAAATAACCTTCTTAAATCGGCCCCTAGTTATAGCTACTGCACAATTGCTGCGTTTGAAACAGCATGCTTGGTAATAGTCCAGCTCATAGCAATTGTACCCCAAGTCTCAAGAAAGTATGGTCGACGCATGTACGTACATCCCCTCAGCCCGTGAGATCAGTCTCACACTGGACTCTTTCATCGTGGTGTAAACGGGAGAAGATCTTATTCAGCAAACACAGTAGTCTCACGACTTCCCTGTTTCAATCCTACTTCTCCTTGTTCTTGTTTGAGTGCATGCTCAGACAGTCTCGTACAACGTAAAAAGTCGGTGACATCTAGTGCATATATAGGTATATATCATTGTTGACGAGATGCATCTATTCAACGAAGTCATACCCTCTCTCTCATGCATCTGGCAATGCTGCATAGACTGTTGTATAGAGATAAGCCAACTTCTTCTTCTCAGCGCATCCAAGTTTCTTATTGCAGCAACAGGCAAACAACACAACAAACGCAACACCCTGATAATCGCCTGCAACTCGTCTCAAGCATTTGCCACTAGCACCCACATAGAGTCGTCATCGTGGAAAGACCTATGCCACCAATGTCATCAAACCCAATCCCCAACGCGAAACCTTCCGCCCGTCGCCGCCCCAGCGTCTTAGCGGCCACCAGTGAAGACCTCTATCATCGGCCCTCGTCGCCGACCCCACCGCCTCACAACTCATCCCGGTACACCGCGTCGCAGACAGCGATGCAGGCCCAAGCGACACGCAAAGGCAGTCACTCGCGGCTCCCCAGAGAAGCTCAACCCAACCCTCAGTTGACCAACGAGACCCCTTGCCCACTGGCAATACTCGAGGAGGAGTCAAGCCACGAACAATTTGACACGGACACAGACACAGACACGCAGCAACAACAAGTACGCGAAGGACAAGGTGGAAGAGAGGGAGAAAGGGAGAAACTCAAGCTCACGGAAACAGCAAGACTATTCCTCTTCGTCCTAGCAGCTCTGCTGACCGCCGCTCTCCTCGTCAATCTGTGGAAGGTGGTCGCCGTCCTCCTGATGATAACGCTGTGGCTTTGGACCTTTGTCGGCCTTTTCGGGCCTGGGTGGCAGCCTTTAGATTTACTTTGAGTCATGACTTGACTTGATCTTGATCTTGCTTGACAAGACCCTACCTCAGTATCATTCTATTTCGGATGGCAGGATACAGTATGTTATGGTAGCATACCGTGGGCGCTCTGGGCGTGAAAATGGCTGTGGAGGTTACGGAAGATGCGAGGTTGTGGAAGAGCTGCAATACGGATGTGGCTATTGTGATGTTGCTTGAGGGATTGCTAGAACTTCAATTTGTGGTGTCGTCTTCATGTTCAAAGATAAGCCCTAATAAGCAAGCTTGAGGTTTTATTGTAATTCGCAGTGTGATAGCACAGCATGTGCAAGGTTGCTTGATTTTGCTACCTACCTAAGCTGAATGTAAATTTGGGGGCGCTGGACTCAGCCACCCGAGAAAAATTGAAAGGCATCATTCCTACATCGTCATCATAACTCAATCGCATCTTGCGATGCTGCCTTCTGGAGCCTATCCATGCCCATACTCCGATACCCGACGTTGCGATTGCAGTCGCACGCACGCTGCTTTGATATTGAGAGACCTATCAGCGCGGATGGTTTGGCGAACAATGAGCGGACAAGCGTGGCGTCTGAGAGTACAAGTACGTTCATTCAATGACACGGGCTCGTGTAGTCGTGACTGCCACCTACATAGCGCCCAGTCCGTACCGGACCTTCACCATAGAAGGTTCCCAGGTACGTATGTGCGCCAAATAAACGGGTGCATCTTCGTATGATCACGGGAAATCATTAGGCCAGCACTTCTCCTTCGGCCACAACTTGGCGTCGTGAGTGCCGGCGTGCGTCTCCAGCTGAACCTTGTTGGTGTTTACAATCTCCTTGCGGCAGTTCTGGCACTGCGAGGGGGGAAAAAGCAAGGCATCAGCACAAAGCGATAAATGAGGTAAGATAGTCAAACATGGAAAAACTGCCACATGACGATCATCGGCCTGTCTTATTTAACGGCGAAAAAACAATAACACTCACGATTGATGTGGGCTTTGGCGCCTTGACAGGCAGGCCGTTGGCCTTCACCGGTGCACGTGTGCCGGCCTTGTCAGCCGCTCTGTGCTCTCGTTGTATCTAGGGCGATTTAGCATGCGAAAGCCCATGAGAGGTGAGGGAAATGCGATCGCAACTCACTCTGGATTTTTTGCTGATAGGCATTGTGGTGGTTGGTGTGTGGTAGACTTCTCGTAGTGCTTTGGTTTCCTCTTGGTAGGTAGACGACAGACCGCAATTGTAGATTGAGTGTAAGAGTGGATGGCAATGAAACGAGGTGAGAATGCAGGAAAAAAGTACTTGCAGTTAATTAGGTAAGTGCACCAGCGAATCAGCGCTCGGGCGTTATCGCTCCCTGAAAAAAAGATAAGGGAGACCCAGCGCTTATTTTTTAGACGCGCGCAGCGAGCAGAGTGGTCTAGATTCAAGTTTCAGTGGACCCTAGGACTTCTGGTCTTGAGATATAAGGTCGCGGAGTTAGCGCCAAAATCTCCGCTGACGATTCACTAAATCCGCGATTCTGAGATGCAGCTACGATGCTTGAATCCTTGCTTCCGAGTCCCTTGATCAGACTCACTAGTGAATGACCAATGTTCTTGACAGAAGGTAGTCGGACCTTGGAAACCGAATGCAGCACCGGGATACAGCCCATGGTAATAACCAAAGACTGCTCGAGCGACGTAGTGAAGTTGATGATATGCTGCCCACGCGATCCATCGAGCGCGACAGTCGCATCGATGATGAACAGCGTTCCTATGACCACCTTGGAACTAGCCGCGGCCATGGTGATAAGCGACAGGGCTATCAGAGCTCCTAGTGTCAGTTTGCGACGCGTCGACATGTTGAGCTTCCACAGCATAACGACAGGGAACATGACGAGAGTGAGGTCTCCGACGGCATATAAAACTGTGAGATCATCAGTATCTGCCAAGTGTAGCTGGGAGGTGACCAGTGTACCTACACTGCAAGACATCCGCAACCCATCGATATATATCAGGATTCCATAACTTCGCCCCGGGAATTAAGGGGTCCCAGAGGGCCTGGTATGGCTGAGCTTGGGCCAGTTCTATGACCACGAGCGTGATGCCGACCGCGACCTGCAATACCGTGAAGGAGATCACGTATCGCTTGAACCACGGCTTTGTACTGAATATGCGAACAAGGAGGATCGCTATAGATATTCTAGCTAGCAGGGACGCAGGATGCGCGAAGGTACCGAATATCCAGGACCACTTGGTGAGCACGGTGAGCTGGGGAACAGTAAGCCTGCTTGTGGACTGGCCACTCCCCAGTAGACACATGAGTGTGAACCCGGATTGATATGCGAGCTGGAATATCAGTGCTCCAAGCATGAACCAGTCCTGAGCTGCTATACCATCTGCGAATGTCTGACGTAGGTAGAAGCGAAATACTACAGCGATAGCGGCCAATATGGTCATCACCCAACTGAGTCCGAGAGTCAGACGGGTGAAGGCTAAGTCGCTGGCGGAGAAGGACTGTTCCATGGTGCGCATACACAGATGAATATTGACAGTAGAATGGAGGGTTGACGGTGTAGCAAAATGTCCGAAGAAAAACTGCTAACTGATTATCAAGTATGCTAGATATACTTACACTTACTCACGCTGAATCTGTACTACACCAGCCATGATGAGCGAGTTCCCCGACCGACATCTCAGGGCTGTGCTAACCAGATGTTACATATTGCCACCCAAGTCATATATTTAGTGTCGGATACATATTTCTTGCACATGCTCACGCTCGGCCAGGACTCGATGGCCTACAAGAAAGCTGGTTGTGTGTTGCCTGTGTAACGAAGCAAGGGGAAAGCGCTGTGCCAGGGAAGATGCGTTCGGTATCATCTGTCACAACAGGCCCTAATTATAGTAGCACAGCCTCCACACATTATACAGAGCATGGCAGAGGCGATTCAATCAATGCTATGAAAACCATGAGCGTGATAGGATGGCGGCCACTGTAGACAGTATCTTCGATATTGAATGTTGCAACAGTAAGACAGCATTCACATCCTACTTGATCTTGGCACGGTATCATTCGAGCACACGGCATTGTACTGTAGAGAAATACTACATCGCAGTCGAATCCGTGAAGCTGCTCCTCCAAATGCCACCCACCTCTACGTCCCTTAAGTACCAATAGGGTGGTTGGCAGGTTGTTGCATTGCATCTCCAGCTGCGGTTAGACCGTTGGAAGTTCCAATTCCAGTGTCGGACCGAGGTGGAGCAAATAATAGTCGAGACGGCTTTCCGTGCAAGTACCAGGAGGGGTCTCATCTATTTTTCCCTCCATCTCGACAGATCTTGGTCTTCATCGAAATAACATCAGCCGGAAGATAATCACGGAGGCCTCAGTGAACGTCAAATTATATCAGATTCGAAAAGTTGCAATGGCACTATGCCTATCATGTCCGAACCCAGAACCTTGGGTATCAATATCTGCTACATTGTGCATATTATCACGCAGATCAAATGAACGAGCGGCCACTGTGAATTAGACACAAGAACACCTGCGCCTGTAATTTTCCTAAGTATAATTTTTCTCTGCATACGGCCCTTAAACTCATTGTCAAAATACTCCCAATGTCCCTGGCCCCAATACCAAACTGGCATTTAATTATATCATAGGTCAATCAATGTCGCTTGGAGGATCATAGACACAGAAAGGACAACTGTCGCCCAAGATCCTCCCATACCCCGGGTAGGTCTCTTGTGGCTCAATGCATTGTTCCTGTTGCCAAAGTCCAAATATGTACTGCAAAGCACACTTGAACTGTCCGTGATAATATTCTCGGTCATTGGTTACAAGCTCTTCTTCATTGTACTCCAAATTGGTATCCACTGCAGTGATGTACGGTATGTACATCGTTTGGCTGCTGTCTGGTGAGCTCTAGGATCGTGGCATCGAAGACCGACATTCGACTTCTTTTGCAGGCGGTCCATAGACACGGAGCATGGATTGTATGCTTTCGCGATCAGCCATTAAGCATACCCAGACGTCTTCTAACCCAAACCCAGGTGGGAAGGTCGTTGCTGCGAAATCTTGATGAAGACTTCAGCTGCGTTAGCACCTGTGTTGCGCTATAGTGGGAACCACACTCACGTTCGAACTTCACAGGGGCCTTTTCCGTCTAGTTTGTCCCGATTGTCGATCCAGTGCCAGGAAACGTCGTCCCGATTTATCTCTCCACATACATAGTACTTTCGCTCCAGAAACATGTCCCAGCATGTCTTGTAGAGCGCGAAGAGCTGGTCGCTAGCATAGTCGACGCGGTAAATGGGGCATCCAGCACTTTCCACATGTAATTGAGACTTTAGATCAATAGGATCGAAGGGTCCGCCCCGTTTGTCGAGTTCTTCCTTGACCACGTCAAGCTCGTTATCATGGGCAAGAGCGTTGAGCAAGAAGATTGTCTACCGTACTGTTAGATTACAGACCCAATATGGATGCAGGTACGCTGGTGACATGCATGCAGGGGCAACGAAAAATACTCTGCATTAGAGCAATATCTCAATCTCTTCCGATTCCAACCCTCATGTGGAGCGAGAATAGCATCGATGAGTCTTCGTGTCCAGTCAGATTTTCCTACCCACCATACTTCAGGGTATATCGTTTCGATGGCCGACTTCAAGCTTTGGATACTCTCAAGTGTCCACTCTTGAACTGGTGGAAGTGCAGCGAGAGCAGATTGAAAGTCTTCATCTGCTTTGAGCTTATCATCTGCCCCGGGTTGCTGTTCCATCGTCATTGCGACTCGGACTCGTAAGAAAATTAAAAACTGGGAATTCGGAAAGATATTGTCTTAAAATTGGGATAGAATCGCAAATTCGTAGGCAACAGAGAGCAGCGTATAGATACTTATAAGACTGTGTGCTGATTACTTACGTGAGTGGGTGATTAGGCACCAATGTCACAGGGAGTTTGCTTACTACGGCTCTTCAAGCCACACTTGGTCCCATTGGCTGCACCTCCTAGTAGTATCTATGTTTCCTCCTATTCTCATAGCACTGCAAGATTGGAGGACTATATATTCAATTCAAATATGTGACCTATGCTACTCATCCGTGATTAGGTACATACTTAAGTCTCTGGTCAAAATGATGACTGCTTTACCTTACATGTCACGATATATCGATATATTTACGGGCTAGCACCATAAAAATCACCAAACATCTATTCACTGACTCATCTATTCATCAAGATGTGATTGCAGGACGGAGCTAAATGTGCAACGAAAGCTTGCTACCCTATGCAACCCTGCAGGATCCTTTATCTCTTAGCTTCATATAATACAGCAATATAAGCAAGACATGCTTCATGCATTAAATGTTCGATAACGAGGTCGCATAATGAAGCTGAATCTCATTCGGCGACGGTAAATGAGGGGGGAGAGAGTGTCTGAGCGTGTTGGAGTAGGTTTTTCAATGGGTGTTCAACCTCCCTGCAGACATCGCTAGTCAATTCTATTTAAGTACTCCTGTCCTCTGTCCATATCCAGTATTTTGAATCATCCCAAGCTACCATCTTTCAGCCCTCAGAATTACTAGCTTTAACAGCAGACCGCCAAATCCACAATGGAGTCATGCCAAGCTTCTATGAAGTTCATCGTTGACGATCCTCTCCATGAGTCCGAGAAGCCATACCTCTTATATCGACCAGAGAATGAAGGAGGGGTTCGTACTAACATCTTGTTCTATTATCAAGATGTGCCAGCGCGGAATGCCCGGGGGTTTGAAGGCCAATTCAGTCTCGCAAAACATGGATTTCAGTGGATGTCCAGACCGTCATCAGTGCGAGCTCTGCCCACGACCGAGCAGTACATTCACGACATGCTGGCGGAATCTATGAAGATCATAGAAAAAGAGCTTCCTGCCGACAAAGTCATTGGATATGATTGCAGAGTGAGTTTGAACAGTATTTGGCACCCCAAGCTGTTGGCATAGTCGTGCTTAGCTTCTTAGCTTCGTCGGAACGTCTCCGCATCCCAAATTTTGGGCGACTGCAGAAACCGGACTACACCTGTTACCTCCGCGTTGGAGGCACATGTCGGTATGATGACTAGGTCATTTCCTTTTCGCTGCAGCTAGTCTTCTTAACCTCGTTATTTTCAGATCAAACACCGGACGGTGCATGGAGAAGGGTCATGAGGCACCTGCGCGACGATGAAGCCGAGTTGATGGCTGCTGGTTCATGGAGGGTCCGTATTGTCAAGTAAGTTCAGTTCTCCCTAAGCTACAGCAAACACCGCTGACACTTAGACTTGGAGTCTTTGGAGACCCCTATACCATCCTGTGGTGGACTCAGCGCTTGCAGTGTGTGACTTCAACACTGTATCCCCAAGCGATCTGGTCGCTACAGATCATGTAAACTCTGATTACCACTCAGAGATATACTACATGAAGTACAATCGAGAACAACAGTGGTATTGGCTTCGCGAGCAGACACCGGATGAGGTACTCATGTTCATCACTTTCGACTCTGACAGCGGAAGCGATGCGAAATGTAAGTTTTGAACGAGTGACTATGGGAAAAACATTCTGACATGACTGTAAAGACTGTCCCCATGTTGCCTTCCAAGACCCAACAACAACGAACAATGGACCGATTAGAGAGAGTATCGAGGTCAGGGCTATGATTTTCAACGAGTCAAACGATGGGTTTTGAGAGTATAAGTCTCGAGATGGCGGGGCGCGAAATACATGGACATGTGCTGTTGTATTTCTTGATTTCCCAGAGAAAGAAATTTCAATTGAATATGTCATCACAAGGAAACTTTGCTCCTGAGCTCTGCGACTGCGCATTCCAACCACCCACGGGGATCAAGATCCACGAGTAATTTGCGGGATCTCGTTCTTGAGGCAAATCATGCTGCCACGAGTGATCTGCGGGGTCTCGTTCTCGAGTCGAATCATCCCGTCTGACAATCCGGCCGAGAATGCTGGAGTCGGCACCGTGTGGAAGTGCATCCAAGGCTGAACCTTCCCGTCTGTCACTTGCGCCTTCGTCATCATGACATCTCGCAGCGACATGCTAGCCTTTTGGGTTTTCATTAATTGGAAAGTCCTCGTGAAGGATGTCACACGGGTCACTTCTGGGCTACCCAAATAGGAAGCCTACGCGCCCTAAACTCTGAATATATAGACGATTGGATCAGAGCTACGGATCTGGAAGGTCATGAGGACCTCCGTATGCAGGCGACAGCCAACAGGCATAAGTGAGGCGCTGCCGCAGACCCGAGGGAGGTCCGAAGCCGGCCTCGAGGGCTGCCAGAAGGAGCATAAATAGAAGGGATTCCTCCAGCCTGGAGTAGAGGCTTTAGGGGGACATGGACCCTTTTGTGCCCTAGAGAATTATTAGCTAAATTGAAGACTATTCCAAGCCCTAGAAATCTAGCCCTTGTTACAAAGGAGGCCGGTGATCCATTTTTGGAGTTGGGGGTATTGTCTGCTGACTTTCCTAGTGATTATCTTCCTTAGTATCGCATGGTTGCTTGTGGTAATGGAGTTGACTTGATCTTAACATACTTTATCGTTGTCTTGGTTTAAGTGCCGAGTAGGATTGGGTTCATTGAAATCCGTGTTGTTGATGAAGGGAGATTGAGAGACTGCGAGCGTGGACTGGATGACGACTTTTATAGTCCACGCTTCTCAAGGAAGCTCAAGTACATCTATTTGCCGAAAAGAAAGCCAACTATGTCATCATAAATCACATCCCGATATCTCAGACGAATCACTGTCTAGTCGCTCTACTTCGTATTATCTTGGTTTGCCCTATTGCACCACTGCCCGCTCGAACGTGCCCCCTTTACGAAGATGGATGCTTTAGAAACTGGCTGAGAATGGTTGCAATAGTCCCACATCAAGTCTGGTGACCTCAATTTACTAACCATGTTCGAAGGCTCTCAATACTATATTCATATAACCGTATTCAACTATTGGCGTGGCAGGCCTTGACACACGCATGGCTCACATCAATCCTTACTACGATATTCAAGCGATACCATACTTGCATACATACTTCTCGGTAGTTTTCGGCCCTTCTCCTGACCCCTTTCCGAAATATTGCGAGGGTGCAATATTGGGTGGCGCTATACGCTTGTACTGCTCTTCAGACTCCTATCCTTGCAGCGCGCCCTTGATTTCCTGCGCTCTTTGGAGACACCGGTCAGCCTCTTTAGACACACCGGTCAGCCTCTTTAGACACACCGGTCAGCCTTATTGAACGCACCGGTCAGCCTTAATTAGACGCACCGGTTAGCCTTCTTGGACACACCGGTCTGCCTCTTGGAAGCACCTCTATGCTTCATTTTCATTTAAGTTTTTTATCTCAAATTCATCGGCCCTAGATTACGAAGCTTCTGCATTTCTTCTGGTTTGTTGTCAACCTCACCCCTATCATGCTTTCCTGTTGCATTCAATCTGCCATTGTCCTGCTTCATCGCAACCAGTCTCTACACCAGTGTGCAAGATCATGTTGTGGCTTCAGAGTTGGTTTTTAATAACAATTTCTAGAAGTCCTTCGCTCCGAACTCAACACAGCCAAACACGAAAGTATTTGCAGATAGGTTAGGATGCACCTTGAAGATATGTTCCCATGTGTTGTATGTCCGCGGGGATTAACCCTTTCGAGTCGAAATGATGTCGTCTAGTTGACGGTCGACGAAGGCAACTTATCGCTTGCACTTGAATCGGTTAATGCAGCTGCAATGAAACCTTAGCGAGGGGCAAATACGTTGCGATGCTATAGGTGTCATCGCCGAAAACCCTCACTAACGGGTTGCTCTCCCCCTCCCGGTGAAGGTTTTGGTCTCGGTAGCTTATCCTATCGAATGAAGCCAGCCCTTGCTCATGGATCTTGTGTAAAGGGTGCATCCTTTTTAATGCATGCTTCGTGTCAGGTTTATCTGTATGGCTCTGTCCAGATATTATCCAAGCGACATTTCGTACGACACTATGGCCATTATGGAATCGCACTGTTGTTGTTGTTGTTGACATTCACGAGTTCCTTGTGACTAGCTGACAAATACCTCACCTGTATGTCTATAGTGTAATTAAAGATTTGGAAAGACTAGTGGCCCATTTTGGGTTTCTCCTCGATAACTTGGTTGTTCAACGAAGTAGTATAGAGCAGCAAATCTTGACCTTGGCATGCTTTCTTTGCTGTTTTCATCAAACTCACAGCATGAAGCAACCATTCATTCCCGTGCAGATACCTATAGGCTGTTGGAAAGGAGGCGGGAAGAATTGGAGTATAATAGGGGGGCACCAGCCGAAATATACAAAAATTAGACGCGTGCATGACTACACAATGCTGTGTGTCTTGAAGAGAGTATCGATATGGTAGTCGAATAGATTCATGGGTAATAGACCTTGATTAATGTACTAGCCGAATGTCCTCGCTGTACATGTCGAGGACCTCATTAATAGCTTGACCAAGTTGAATGATTACTTCGTGCCCAGGCTATAATGTGCAGTGAAACACGTCTTCAATTCTGCATAGCTGTTAGGAATAGCTTAATCGGAAGCCCTCCCAATCTTGGTGACAAATGTTTAGCTGCGGCCAGCTAAGCTTTGGTGTAGCGATCGCGTCCGATCGCCTTTTGGAGATACCCATTCCACGATTACATCAAATACCATGGTCTCCAGGGATGCCAGAGACGGGTCACATATCTCTCGTCTGCTCGCCATAAGAAAAGATATTTGAAGGCATAAAGGGTGGTGGCCGGTCATCCTCAGGATGTGAAGTATCAGGGCGGTGACCAATTTCTTTCGGTTATTTGATGTGATTACATACCTAGGTAATTAGTCGGTACTGGCACACCGAAGGTATCGCTTTGACCAGGGGACAACATGTCGTTCCTTAGTACCCTGTTAAAGGGAAGAAAACCACCTGCAGGCAGTAGGTAGGAGTCTAACAGTTAACTGGCAGCTATTAGAGACAATGGTTTAATGACATGTTATCAGATTCAATGACAACGCTCACTCAATAAACGCTTGACACATACAGGAGAGTAAGCTGAAGAGTCTTCAAAGGTGAAGGTCAAGCTGTTCAAAGAGATATGTTATATTCATTGCGATTTGATTCTTAAAGCTACGCACTACTGTGTCTCCCCCTATCCAGCCCGAACTACCCTGAAGAATGCAACTTCTGGGCAGACCAAGGCGTCTGGTCCCCACCCTCGGTCGTACACACACTCCCTTACATTACACTCCCTTGCTTCCCACTTGATACCTATCTTATAAGTTACAAGTCCCAACCCGACCTGATTTTGTCCCGAACACACCCTTTCTTCCCTTCTGATCCGCCTGCGAAAGTACCTAGGTATATATCAAAGTTAGATCGAAAACGCGGCGCCATCTCCGCTGTGATCGCAACCATTGCCATCACTGCATTCGTGCGAGAAGGCAAGCGTCTGTTCAACATGGGGGATTATTCTGGGAAACAACTGAATCCGCAAAGCGGCAAGCATTTTGATTACTCCATCCCAATAGGTTCATCCGCGTCAAAGGTCCCAAGCCTTCAAAATGCGACCATCGCTGAACTTTCCAGCCTACTTGAGAATGGTTCAATAAAGTCTGCCGACCTTACCAAGGCCTATCTTGCCAGGATTGATGAGGTCAATGAATACTTTCGAGCCGTCATTGAGACTAACCCGGACGCTGTCGAAATTGCTCGGGTCCTGGACCTGGAACAAACCACAACTGGCAGGCGTCGCGGGTAAGCTGCAGGCACTCATGATATCGTCTCTTGTATGAAGCTGACTGGGACTGTAGTCCATTACACGGTATCCCCATCCTGATCAAAGACATCTTCAACACCAAAGACTCTATGGAGACAACTGCAGGTGCCCTGTGCCTATTGGGTGACAGAACGCATAAAGATGCAGCCGTTGTTGCAAAACTTCGTGCCGCGGGAGCCGTGATCCTGGGGAAGACAAACATGTCCGAATGGGGGAACGTGCGCACTGTCAACGGGGGAAGTGGATGGTCTGCCCGTGGAGGACTCACTCGGGGCGCGTATGTTGAGAACATGAAAGCAAGTGGCAGCAGCTCTGGATCGGCTGTGTCTGCAGCGCTTGGCCTCGCGGCCGCGTGCGTTGGTGCCGAGGTAAGTCGTCGAAAAGCCCGTCATGGGCTTGGTACCAGCATACTCAACTGACATTGTTTCGAAAAGACCGATAGTAGCATCATCTCGCCATCGTCTAGAGCAAATGTCGTTGGTCTTAAGCCCACGTATGGCCTCATTTCCTCTGAAGGTGCCATACCGGTAGCCTGGAATCAAGACACCCCGGGTCCTATCGCCAGGACCGTAGCTGATATAGCTTACCTTCTCGATGTGCTGGCCGAGCAGCCAAATGGCTCGGTCAACAATTACGCGACATCTTTTCCTGGGCGGGACCTCTCAGGCTTTCCGACTGCGGACGATGAGAATTTGCAGGCTTTCCAGGGAGCTTTGCATGTACTAAGTGATGCCGGAGCCGTTCTTGTCCCCGATATAGCCTTTGAGGGTTTCGTAAAGTACAAGGAGCTCTCGCGCGATGAGCGGAACTATGCTATGCTGGGAGCATTCAAACATGACATAGCCAATTATGTCAAAGGACTACACGAGAATCCCCAACACCTCACCGGCCTGGATGATATCATTCAGTTGTCACAGAGAGACCCCCGGGAGGGGTACCCTTCAAGAGGCATCGACATATTCGAAACGGCACAAAGGATAGATCTAGACGGGCAAGATTATAAAGAAGCGCTGGAAAGAAATGTGTACTTTGCTGGGGTCGGCGGCTTACCAGGGCTACTCGAAACCTATAACCTTGACATGATCGCTGTCCCAGCAATGCAAGGCCCCTCAGTGACATTTGCTGCAAGGGCGGGGGCGCCAGCTATCGTGGTTCCCCTCGGGAGATACTCAGACAAAGCCACTCTAAAGTGTTTAACTAGCGGCCCAGATCATTACGTGGATGTAGCGCCTAATGTGCCGTAAGTGTTTTTTCCGCTTTGTCACTTTTTAAATAAGATAACAACTCAGTCCACTTCAGCGTCATTCTCTGACAAAGTACGGTAGATTCGGCATCAACTTCGTGGGCGGAAAGTGGTCCGAAGCTAAGCTCTTGAGGGTGGCCAACGCGTTCGAACAAGCGACCCAAGTCAGAGAATCCATCCCTCTCTTCAATCCACCCAAGACCGAGCTTTCTGGGTATAACTAGCAAAGTATGAGATACATGTGTCAAGTGGTTTTGCACCAGAATGAAGAAATATAGCAGTTGTCACGTAGCCAAGTAAAATAATAGGGGTCAGTGTCAAATCTATTGATTCCTGGGCTCTCCTATATAGTGGGAGTCGCCCAGTCCTTATATACACGGATTTCACACCTAAGTAGCCCTCTGTAAGGGAGCCCCTTGATATTTCGTGCTACACATGGACAAAGTATCGGTGCCATAAAACCACAGCCTTGACCCATTTCCGTCTTTACTTTTACTTCTTCAATTATGCTATCATTCTTATCGTCGTTTTAGTTTATTTTCCCTTGTCTAGCAGCCGGTCCTTCTACTACTACATTACTGCTGTTCAGATTGACATGTTCCCCTGGCATTGTTGTCATTAGTTGAACCCTTTCTTTGCCTCTTGAACAGCAGCTTACACACTATTCGTTACTCGCGTATGTTTTTCTGAGGTGGTGTGTATATCTTTGACGAGATGGAGTTGTATAATGTGAGTTATCGGCTCAACACCTGTTATAAGCAAAACCCCTGCATCACGAACCCCTGCCATCGCGAACCACCCCCCGGCCACCTACGCGCACAACTTCTAAAGCTATTTACGCTACAAACACTTTGTTTTTGATACTGTTTTCGGCGTATTCGTTGTTTTTAAGTATTTCTAACCTGAATTACATCTTTTATATCCGTATCCTCGCGTTCCGGAATATCTATATTAGCGGCTTTGTCTGTATATATAATTCTACGCTTTAATATACGTTTCGCTTGCCGTATATATATTATACAATAAAAAGATTCTCCGGGCGGTAATCTAACTACTTTCCGCTTGTTTTTAGCTTTTCTAGCGATCTGAGCCTTTAAAGTCTCGACCTTTGCTTCTAAAAACGCGATTTTCTTAGCCTTTAGATCAAGGGCCTTGCTAGCTTTCGCGGAGAACAGCCGTTGCGATAGATTATTAAAGGAAAGGTAGGACTTGGCTAGCTTTTAAATAGTAGTCTATAATGCCTAGCTTCCTAAGGGTGTCTTAATAGTTATTTTAGTTACTATTGTTAGAAAATTAGGTATAACAGGTTGTTCTTTAACCGTAAGTATTAGTATAGTTGTTTTTACTACACCCTTCCTTTTAAGGATTACATACTTCGAAAATAACGGGGCCTAGCGATCCTTTGGCCATATCCTAGCGGTTTGCCATACTTTTTTAATAGTTCTAAGCGTTAGAACATTATCGCGGGTCGCTTTATACGCCACTACTATATCTTTCTTTAAAAGCTTTACGCCAAAGCGGCCGGCGGGCGTAAACTGAAGCTTTTTTTGCAATTTTTTCTTTAGTAAACCGAAGACTCCGATGTTTAACGGCTGTAATAAGGCTTATAAAACAAAAGCCATATCTTGTTTGAGAGGCAGGTCCAGAGGAACTCGTTGTTTATATAAGAATTATGGTTATTATAGACTAATATATACTATATATTGCCGAAGTAGCTATAGATATAAGGGATAAATAAGTTTAATAGCCATTTAATTGCGATAGAATTACTAGTTTACCTATTAGGAAAATAGTTAAATCGCTAGTTTTTGAATAGACCGCGGTTTTTATCCGGAAACCACTGCGTTTAAACTATAGATCCTTTCTAAATTAGTAGTGGCGGCAAGGCTTTACTTCTAGCGCTGATATACTTAAGGGCTATAATCTATTCGCTTTTTTCGATTGTTTTTTTGAAAGTATAGCGTATTAAGGCATTAGAGATTACCTAGTGGTCCTTTGTAACGACTGCTCTATCCGTAACACAGAGTAGAGGGTAGAGTAGGGGTCTTAGTGGGTTTATGTTCCTAAGGATAAGGACTAAGCTTATAACAAAGGATCGCTGAGCAATATAAGGTATCGTTCACTAAGTCGTCAGGAGGTTTACTCCCATTCCAAGAACTGATGGTATGCTTAGATTGAATAGTGAAGTAAGGAAAGACTAGATACATAGGAATGCCGTCGAGGCTATATAGTATTTCCTTCCTTCACATAACTGTTGGATCACTGTATCTTTCGTGATCCTGGATCACTGGGATCACCGTGATCCAAGTGAGCCTCGCTTCCTTGGATCACTGTTCCCTTCGTGATCCCCGTGGGTCTTCGTCACGTGACCCTTTGGCCTTCTTTCCGCATATGCACTTATCCATAATAGGGTCCTGCCTTGCCCCGCGTGAGTATGCTTCTGCGCTAGGCCTCCCCAACTGGTCCGAACGTTGTTGGTCCGTAACATCCTTGCTAACGTTTTAGTTTATACCTATCTTATCTATGTTAAAAAAGCGTTCTAGCGGGATATTTACGATCTCTAGGACCTTAAGGCGGTTAAAAAAAAAGTTAATATTAACCGCTATCGCACTATTAACGCGCGTATAATTAATAGAAATCGATCTAGCTGATCTTACTACTTTATTTCGAGCCAAAAACCGCGTATACTACTCTTTGCTAAAGCTTCTATTACTACTAAAAACGTTTAGTATACGTTCGGCTATTAACTTAAACTTAACAATTAAAGGTGCGAAGCCTAGCTTAGCCTGCCCTACGGCCCAGTTCGCTAATTGCTGTTTGTGATAGGCCGATAAGGCTTAAAGGTATGTGTAGGTCTCTTTTCGGGTAGGAATACCGCGAAGGCGGCGGAGTATATACGATCTGTTTACATCCTACTCGCGCGCTGTTTGCCGGATTAGTATACCCAACTTGTAGGCGCGAACCGCAGCCGCTGCACGTTGTTTTTCAGAAACTAAAGGCATCATAATAAAGAAAAGTTAATTCTGAACAAAATAAGAGTAAACAAAGGCTCTGGGAGTTAGTTATGGTCGCGTTATTAAGTAGTTTTCAATTAAGGTGGGTAGGATTAATAGCGCGTTTTCGAGGGTCTGGGGGTGGTTCGCGATGGCAGGGGTTCGTGATGCAGGGGTTTTGCTTACGTGCAGATAGGCGTGGGGAGGTGAATTCAGCCCAGCTTGGCACTCAAGAACGGACAAAAGCCATTGAATGCATCAATTTGGAAGGCTGTTGCACCTCGACCTTCCTGATCGTCTCGGGCCAATATCATATTAAATTGCGAACTGATCGCGCAAGAGCGGCTTACCAGTTGACTGGATATTTGGATCGCCCCCCCAACGACTTGAACGCTACCAAGACAAGCCTGGGATAGGTCAAGTACTTTTATAAAAGCACCGGAACTTGTACGAAGGCTTATTACCGTATATTAGTCCTCGGCGGTCTCGAGACTCTTATCTCGGCCGAACTCGGGCATTGTTCCTCGGGATACTTGCAAAGAGTTTTGTCAAGTTTACCACCATGTCACCTCTACGAGTAAAGATGTACCTCATATAATAGCAAAAAGAGAAATTCAGTAACGTCAACGAGTCCTCGGCATATCAGCCGAGCTGATAATGTGTATGAGGCACAGGGGTAGTATCCGTCGCCCCACCAAGTATCGTACACAGACACTAATGCTTGCGCCGATCTTGAGGAAGTACTCTGTTTGCACAACTCAAAATCCTAGCATAAAACCAATAACCGCCTTCATCAACGCGTCCTAGTCTATCCGCGCGACGTTCACTAAGACCCCAGTTCAAGCCATGTCGTACCCACAGAGGCTTGCGGGGTGACTTCTTACGCCCATATAATATCCGCAGACCATTTCGAGACCATTTCTCGCAAACTGTTGGTACACGAGACACACGGACCTCGTTTCCCAGGCCTGCGATGTAAAGGAAAAGTGAAGGCCTAGTACATAGCATACAAATATCATTCAATCTACCAGCTACTGACAGCATCACAAGTATTGAATAAAAAAAGAGAAAATATCTACTAATCTTGTCCTATGACTTTAGATTATTTTATAATGTCTGAATCAGAGACTGAAAAGTTATTCGATATAAAAAATGATGCTTGGTTTTGGATGAGCTAGTGGTAGTGGGCCGCAATCATTTAATTCTCGTCCTGCATGCCAGGCTTGTCGGGCAGGGGGGGGTGAATAGAAAATGGCCCTCAACCCACCCAAATTATGTTTGGGGAGGGACATTTAACATTCACGTGGCCAGACCGCCAGGGGCCAGGCACCAGGTATGTACTCCATGGTCGTGATATGTTATGGGGAGGCCAAGACACTAGACGCAACAAAGCGACAGGAGCCATAGCTTACTAATCGAGACTCAACCTCATTTGATTTATCGTACGTTCATCTAGGTTTGCTCTGGATATCAAGTCAGGTTCCTGGTCATGGTTAGACTCATATTCTCGGGCCGTTGTTCTGCACACGGGATGCAAGATCCATGCTGAAACGCATACTACTGCTTTAGCTATTCACTTCAAGTACTTAGCAAAGAAAATCAGTAGCTGTGAAGAACTTGATGAGGTAAGCAAGGACAGGCGCTGCCGATTAATTCCAGGATCAAAATGCTTCCACCTTTACCCCATATTTTACTAGATCAGGTATATCCCGTGGCACAGCTCTCAAAGCTTATAAAGCCAAGGGTCGATTGCGCGGTAGGCTAGCACATTCAGGAAGCGGTCTGTGACACATCAAGATGACGAGGATCGTTACTACCGTGGACCTGCCAGCTTCTTCAGATTCCGCAATTTGCGGGGATGCGGGCTTCATTGACCCTGTCGAGCTGTCACCATTGCATGAACGTGGAGTGCAAAGGGGCTTAGCGATAAGCCGAGTGCGATGTTGGTATAGTGTGCTGTGCCTTAGTTACATGACACGTGCCGTAGAATTGTTTATATGTGAGGTTTATGATTATGGTCGATGGTCTCAATGATGATCTAAATGGTGGCGTCTTTGCCCTTGCACATGTAGATATACACATCACTATGCAGTCGTTATCGGGAGCTCCTTGGCACCCTAGCATGGTATTCGAGAAATAGATTACGGACTGGGTTTGTGTAAGTAGGTGGGGATCCGTCTTATATTCCTCGACCCGCGGGCCTTGTGCATGCTACTTAGACTTACATGTACTATGTAGTGATAACCTCATCCTGCTTCTGAATCTCATTTGGGCAACATTAATCATCATGAGACCTCAGAGACATGCCAACACCAATAGCAGAGCCCATGCCACTGGCGAAGCAACTCACATAGAAGACAAAGATGATTGGACGAAATCAACTGATCCTATAGACAGGAAAAGAAAGCAGAATCGTCTAGCGCAGCGCACTTACCGTACGACACCCACATCCGTCCAGAGGGCACGTTGTTCCATCCCAAATCTGACTGGCAAGCCAGGAATGAGAGTGAAAAACCGCATTGAGCAACTCGAAACAATTGTCGCTTCAGTTCAGCCACAAGACACGGGAATATTACAGAAGACAACGAGCAGAAATGAAGCGCAGCTTCTGAACACCACACAGCATAAAAACCCCAATCATTACCCATCCCCTAGACCGAGCTCGGGTAGCAGACGCTGTCACCCCCATGAACATGGACAAGGAGCCGTAGATGAGCCCTCTACCCTAGCAACTCAGTCGATTCCGAGTAAGCAATTTCAAAAGCCCTCCCCAACAGTACTGATTGACATCTGACGCATATGTTATTGGGAAAACAGGGGATAATGCCGAACCTTATATTGCAAGGCCTGCAAGTTTACCAGGGTTGGGCGCCGATACCCTCCGCCCGGTTCACTCCGAAAAAGGCTTCGGAGCCGTGCCAGATTATGTCCAAACCGAGAGGTCCTTCCTGTTAAGTGGTTACGGAGGCGGAAGGCAAGAGGACATGTCACCGTCAGCTCTATTCAGCCCCCCGACAACTATTGCCAGCAACCCGTTGATGAATGCCAGTCGCGCAGAGGATGGGTCGTTGATTGACATGACAATGTGGCCTGATTGTGCCAGCGAAGTCGACGGGTATCCTTCACCTAGAGATGCAGCCATAGACAATGCCACTGAACTGGCGCTTAACTCTAACCCTTCTCTTAACAAGCACGTTAGCTCTAGTCCCCCGGCGTCTGACGTTAGGAGTAATACCGAGAGGCTGTCGACCAATGCCACACTCGACGAGAGACTGGAGTACGTTCTGGATAGCGTGGAAAGAGCTGGGTTTGAAAATTTGGATGCGTTGATATCGAAATACTACACGGCTGAGCTCAGAAACTCTCCTGCTATATCTAACACGCGGCGTCTTAGTCGGAAACGTCACCTACCCCGAATCCTGGCCGACTTACGCGAAAGCGCCCCGACATGGACAGACTGGGAAGCACAGGGCTACAAGGACGAGATCTTGAGATCCGCCGAGAGCATCATGCTAGAGGAGAGCAACACTTATTTGAGCATCGCCGGATTCCCAGTTGCCACCAGCACATCTTCGCTTCGATCTGACACTACCAAGGTCAGTAGCAGGATGAATGGTGCCGACCATTTCGCTGACACCCCCACGACAATCGACACAGCGAGGGGTATCTTTCAAGAGATGGTAAGTGTACTTTGTTCGGATGGTTAATATCGTAGCTGACTCTTTGGGCTCGTACGCACAGCTGCCGAATCTATGGGAATTGGGGAGTGCTCTATGCACTCAGGGACTATCGGTCAGGGATGGTGATCAATCAGAATTAGTTGTGGCAGCCATTTCAATTTTGTGTTTCTCACGAAGGATGCCGAGAGAACAACTTCAACATTGGATCAACTTCTGTATCAATGATTCCGATCCGCATAGGGTAAATGACTATGCAGGCGAGACCAGGCGCATAAGGTTTGGATCACAGGCCTCGTCTAAACAATTCTAAGGGGATCCGAACAGTCATGTACACAATAGGCCAAATTGTAAAAAAAGGACCTAGGGACAGCAACATAATACGTCCAAATATACTTCCGACTCCTCTAAGATCTCGGCTCGCCTAACAGCTTGTAATCCCAAGCCTCAGCTTATCCCCATTACTAGTAATCTCACGAGTTACGTATCACCACTCTATAACCTGAAATTGCCGCATTGGCCTAGTAAAGCATGCATGAAGTGCATAAGTGAGATCCAACGTTGCATTGGTTTGTATCTAATCAGCTATGTGATGCAAGTTTTTTCTGCCTTTCTGAATGCACTCCCTTACTGTCATAGAAATCCTGAATCCTTACTTGAATAGGAGCTAAACAGAACCTGTGACTTTGCAATCAGTCTCCTGGCAGTCTTAGACCAAGCAACTATTTTCCATGGACTTCCATGCAGTGATTGGTTGCAAGGTGATATGATCAAACGAGGGCTGACGCAAGCCAACTGCACTTGACATGGTCTTGAAGTCGTACGATATGCATCTCTGCAAGTCAGTGTAACCGCCATGCCTTATTGTAGATCATCTTTGTTCCCTGGGTGTTGATTACCAAACGGGCGCATTGAGTGAAAACAAGACTTATGTTACCTAGCTAGGGTATGTAGTCAGTTTCAGCCACGAAATCTTAGTCATGAAGTTCATTCGAACAGACTTATGTAGTTGAGTCAGACTTAGATCGCAGCCTGCATAACGTAAGATTCAGGCGCCATTACTTAACCAGGGCGAACATAACTTCAACTAATCATAGCTTAGGAGAATATATAGTATCATATTAAAGCTACCAAACTCTGGTTAATAATTACGTTGTGGTAAGCACACAGCATGTGGTAAGGTTAGGACGACGGCTAGGGAACCTAAGGTGCCAAGCAGTATTACAGTCGTAACATCACGTAAGCTCACCAATAGCTCCGAGCTAGCACGCACGAGACAAGCGTCCCTCGCCCCTCAAACTCACATGATGTCGGAACTGTGTGCAGACCACCGTGTACCATGGAAATGTGTCCCAGGGTTTGGTAAAGCATCCACAACAGGAAGGACCGGGGCCAAGGGGCACAGCATGCAGAAAGGTTCCATTTACCGAGACAAAGACTTATCTGGCCAGAGAATCAGCAAATTCACCATGTTATCGAGTCTAGCTAGATACGGCTACAGTCACTGCAGATCTTGCAGGTTCAACAACTCCCAGTACATGCCCTTCTTCTGCACCAGCTCCTCATGCGTGCCCGACTCTACCAGGCTTCCGTGGTTCAAGACGCAAATCAGGTCCGCTTTTTTGATCGTGCTGAGTCGATGAGCCACTGCTATGGTAGTCCTGTGCCTTGACGCGAGGTCAAGCGCCTCCTGAACCAGTGCTTCCGACTCTGTGTCCAAGGCTGATGTGGCCTCGTCGAGAAGTAAGATGCGAGGGTTTCGTAGCAGGGCTCGCGCGATTTCAATACGTTGCTTCTGGCCACCACTCAACATGCAACCCCCTGGACCGACAAAGGTCGCGAGACCGTCCCTGACACAAATATTAGCTGTTCACATCTGACCTGGGTCGTTGTTAAACAGTGTACCGGGCTGTGGACTTACTGAAGAGTTTTTATGAATGATTCAATGTTGGCCTGTCGGCACGCAGCCCAGATAGCTTCGTCAGATACATCCTCACCCGGCAGACCCATGGCGATGTTCTCCCTGATGGTCGTCGAGAACAAAACTGCCTCTTGACTGACAAGGGAAATCATCTTGCGGTGTTGTTTTAGGTCAACGGAAGAAAGATTGCGTCCATCGACGAGGATTGACCCAGACGTTGGGGTGTAGAAGCGCTCGATTAATGATAAGATTGTACTCTTTCCACAGCCACTAGGGCCTACGAGAGCAACGAATTGGCCAGCGCCGACTGTTAGGTTGAAGTTATCCAGGGCAAGACGTGCTTTTCGGGACGGGTAAGCGAAGCTGATGGCTTGGAACTCTACCTTTCCGTCGCCGTCCCCTGTCAACTTCTCCTCGAGGTCAAGGGTGCTCCCCAATTGAACGTCGGTTTTGGCTTCCAGGATGCGATCTATATCCCAACTAGCATTGATCGCCTTACTCGCATCAGGAGCAAATGAGAAAATCGCCCCTGCAATCTGAGCACCCGAAATAAGAGCATTGTAGCAGATGTAGATTTGAAAGAGGGAGTATTCCCCGTCAAGTAGGAGTGTGCCGCCGTACCAAAAGGCTAGAGCGCTCGCAAGATACACCACAGACTGAGATGCAGCATAGAGGCTCGATGCTCCGAGGATGGACCGAAGCGACTTTTCCGACTGTTTTTCCAAAAAGCTGTCGTATCGTCCTAGGACGAACTCCTCGAGACCCAGACTTGCGACGGTACTGACTGATTTGACTATTTCGGCAGCGTACGACGCTGCGTCAACTCCGTTCTGTCTAGTATGCGAATCGAAAATGGCAAGCATCTGTAGACGAACCCAGCCACATGCAACGACAACCGGAATGGTCGCAGTGCACACTAGTGCAAGTTTCCAACCTATTGCCAAAGACAGAATGATGCCACCCCAGATAGTAACTATGAAAGTCAAGGTGCCTCCGATTACTGGTCCGCCGAGGCCGATGAGTGAGTCGGTGCTAGTAGTAAGAATGGAAAGCAGAGCGCCAGTTGAATGCGGCTTCCTGTCAAAGAACTCGACGTTCTGAGACACGATGGATCGAAAACATCCATTCCTCACACGTTGTGTAAGTCGATCAGTTGCATGTGCGAATGCGTATCCCAACCCAAGCCAGAATATGAAGGTACCAAATGCTAATGCGAGGAATACTCCTGCTAGGAGATCCACTTGGCTTCTGAGCTCGGCATACTCCGAAGGAGGCAGGGACAAGGCCTCCAAAGTTTTCGCAAACGGTATAGATCGCCTGTCAAGTCAGCCATTGCGTGCAAGTTAGCTCGAGGGGGGAGAGGTGCTAACCCGGGAAGCTCAAGTCCAGCAAGGATAGAACACACCAAGCCGAAAGCAAGGATTCGACGTTCCCCCGTATTTAATTGAATAATCAAGCCTAGCGTCTTGAACAACCCCCATGTCGTAGGCTTGCTGATCTCGACATGGAAATCCATGTCTTCATCGGCAGGGGCATGTGCAATCTGAGGCTGCTTCTCTATTATTGGAATTTCATCCTTAACGTTTGAGCTCTCGGTCGCAATATTGTCCATGTCCTTTCCGATGCTTTTGTCGTCGTCTTTTGCTTCATGGTGAGTTTCTATTTGTTGAGCCCGAACTAAGCTGGCGTAGTGACCATCGCGGGCGATGAGGTCGGCGTGAGTTCCCTGCTCTACAACGGAACCATTCGACATGACAACTATGTTATCTGCGTGGCGAATGGTGCTGAGACGGTGAGCAATTACCACAGTTGTTCGGTGTTCTGATGCCGTGTTCAGCGCAGCCTGTACGATTGACTCCGATGCGGTATCGAGGGCGGAGGTTGCTTCATCGAGCAACAAAATCTTCGGATCTCTCATCAAAGCTCGTGCAATGGCGATTCGCTGTTTTTGCCCTCCGGAGAGTTGTGTTGCATTTTCCCCAACCCTCGTTTCATAACCCTCTGGCAATGCCGAGATAAAATCATGCGCATTCGCCATCTTGCTCGCTGATATGACTTTTTCATGGACCGCCGCCTCCGAAGCATCTTCGGGTCCGCTGATTACTCCGTATCGGATATTTTCGAAAATTGTTGTGTCGAACAAGATAGGTTGCTGTCTCACAAGTCCTATCTGACTTCGGAGCCAGCGCAGATTCACTGATTGTATGTCGATACCGTCGATGACTTTGTGCATGTGAGGTTAGCAGTGAACTCTGTCATTGGTAAAACTGATGGAACCCACATATTTGTCCTCCGGTTGGCTCATAGAATCGTTCAATAAGGTTGATGATGCTACTTTTGCCACCACCTGAGGCACCAACTATTGCAGTCGTTTTCATAGCGGGGCATTTGAATGAAACCTCTGTCATTACGCGTGCGTCTGGTCGCTTCGGGTATATGAGATTCACTCCACGAAGTTCAATATCCCCTTGAGGGTTGCTGATAGTCCCACCAGATGGGTCGAATGGATCTTGCGTAGAACGACGAGACATCTCTTCGAGGATAACGCTGGCGCTAGAGACCGTGGAGGCGAGAGCTTGGGCTGCAGGGGCGATTCTTACAATTCCAAAGGCACCAATGACAATGACGAGAGCAATAGTAGTAATTTCGCCCACTGAAGCAGAGCCTTGAACAAGAAATTGTGAGCCAGCCCAGAAGGTCAGGGCATGAATCAAGATAGGAACGGTGTTGGACCAAGCTATGACAGCCCCGAGGACATGCAGAGCTTTGCGGCTGAAAATCCCAGCACTGGCGAGGTATGACTCGTACTTTTTAGCAATCTCATGCTCAATCCCAAGGGCATATACTTGCCGCACGGACGAGATGGCTTCCTGAGCGATACTAGAAGCCTTTTCATTGGCTGTCTTGGCCTCTTTGTGATACTTGACGATGTACTTGCCGCCAATGGAAGCGAACACGATCATGATAACAAATGTCGGGCTCAGCACCAAAGCGGTCTTCCACTGCACAATAAGAGCAATCACAAACGAGGCGCCAAATGACGCGACTGCGGTCAGCGCCATGGACACCTTACTCGTGATTCCCTCTTGCACGTGTGTCATATCAGACATGATACGCGTGGAGACCTCTCCGGGTTCATGTGTGTCGAAGAAAGCCATGTTTTGCCTGATTATCGCTTTCAGATAGGCGTTGCGCAGAGCGCGAGCGGTTCGTTCGCCTACATAGTAGAAACCGACCGTCGCTACATAGATGAGGACAAATATAGCGACCGACAGATAAACCCAATAAAGCGTGAAAGTCAAGAGCTGCTGGCGCGCGTTGGAAAGGGGTGTGGAAGATGCTGAGTAGTTTCCGAAAAGGCCGACTGTTTGACCGTAGATGACCTGCAAGTAATCAGCCACAGTCAGCGAATGCTAAGCATGGTTGTGCAATCAACTAGAAAAAAAATACGCTACCGATATTATAGGGTTCAAGATTCCACCAAAGATTGCGGACACAATACTAATTAGTATTATAATTTTATCCTTCAATGTCAAGAAATCAAGAAGGTTCGTCTTCTTGAGATGTTCAGTTGGGAGCCCATTGGTCTGTCGTTCCAAAATGTTCTTCTCTTGGCTGTTGGGTTCCATGCTGGCAAAGTCGACGCAGTGCTGCGGAAGATGTGTGTCGTGCGATCGTTGAGCGGTGCTGGCCGAGCAGCGCTCTAGAAGTCGAACGACGCGTCAAAAGCGAAGAGTAAAGGTAAACCACTGTAAACAATTCTAGATATGAATCAGTCTTTTGACTTGAGTAGACAGGCCAGGTACTGTGACTTGCATGGGTGAGCTCGGGGTCGTTGTTGGGTTGTCGTACTGTGTAATTGGATAGTGGTTGGCTGCCCCCAGCTGCTGACATGGGTTAGATCGCGAGTGAACACATTACTGCGTACTACCGCAGACACTGTCGAGACAGCCCTGTCTTCTGTCAAGGGTGACAGGGTTGATGCAATACCACATCAGCCAAACCCCTAAATAGGCCTCATGAATAACATAAAATACAGTGTAAGCGAAGGAACAGCACAAGCACATACAATAGCCAAGTATCATGACTAACAGAGCGCAAAAAAAAAAAAAAAAAAAAACACACACACACTGCATTCTAGTCTATGCAAGTCCGTCGTTCACCAACGGTCTACCGGATTTACCCGGGTTTGGCCAACTTCTCGTCGATGAGCAGGCAGTATAGAACAGATGCTGTAAGCTATAATTAACCTCCAACATCAAATACAGGGTCGGTAAGCCAGTTGCGCTAGGCAAATTAGAGCAATTACGTGTGTGCACAAACCATGAGAAACGAACCATGCTCGAGACCATTTGTACTTACTTAATTACATAATACGCGGACTTTCCCTCTAATGAGACTGATGTTTCTATTCGATCATCATCCAAATCTCTCACTATACACTACATACGTCAGCCATTTCCCCTAAACATAACGATGTCGCTCGCCGACGAAAAACGGGATGCGCTATTGCCCCAAGTAGACGATCTTGTCATGAAGCAGTACACAGCTGAACGGAATTCTCTGTTGCTAGAGGAGGCCAAAAGACGCAGCGGTACCAGCAATGTTTCGCTTAAGTCAGGGGGTAGCAAGTGTTAACTGTTCATAAGATGCATTATTCCGCGAAAAGTTATCGCCCATCGCCAGACAAGCCTGTGACATTGTTGACCGTATACGCGAAGAGGAGAAGAAAACAGTGTGGACACCCGAGGTTGAGGAAACCCTTGCTCACCAGGCGGAGAATACGACTATATACCCGGGTATGGCCTCTCACAATGTGTTTGCAACTGCAAGCTGGCGACATTTCCACGCTCGATGGTAATTCGCTCAGCAACTGACTAGGGCGCCAGGCATGATGTTTTCACTTTCGAAAAAGCTGATGGAATCAACGAGGCTGTGGAAGATAGTCCGCAGAATGCCAAAGGGGGCTTTGCTGCATGCGCATCTAGATGCGATGGTCGACTTCACCTTCCTGATCGATGTGTTGCTACGAGAGCCTGGGATACACATCAGTTCAGATCGGCCGTTGTCTGATGCCAAAGCTTTTGAGGGCGCGGCTATTCTGTTTCGATTTCGCAAGGTTGATCAAACGCCACTTTGCAGTATTTGGAGCAAAGATTACGAACCTGGCACTCTGGTCCTCCTGGCGCGAACTGCTGAGATGTATCCTAATGGTGGGCGCAGTGGATTCATCAAATGGCTATACTCTAGATGCACGCTTTCGCAAACCGATGCCGTCGCCCAGCACCATGGCGTTGACGCAATATGGCAGAAATTCCAGTCTTGTTTCAACGTTGTAGACTCGATGATCCACTACGAGCCCATCTTTAGGACATTCCTTCGAAGACTGCTGCGACTACTCAAAACGGATGGTTTGAACTATGCTGAAGTCCGCTTCTCGTGGGCGCTGGACTATTACAGAAAGGACTGTGAGACTCCCGAGCAGGATTATACGGTGAGTGCCAATTACCGAGGGCCCTTCTAAACCTGTTCTCTATGCTTGAGTTGAGAGACACCGTTGACTGATTGACTTGCAGACGATGATGGATACAATCGAGGAGGAGGTCAAAGATTTCCAAAACACAGAAGAAGGCCGCGGGTTTTGGGGCATTCGCATAATATGGGCCAGTCTTCGATTCATGCCGAGACAAAGCATACTCCAGAATATGCAGCATTGCCTTGCAACCAAACTGACGCACCCCCATCTCATTGCTGGCTATGATCTAGTTGGCCAAGAAGATCTCGGACCTCCTTCTGAAAGTCTGCTTCGCGAGCTCTTTTGGTTTCGTAACCAGTGCAACAAGAGCGGCCTGATTCTTCCGTATTTCTTCCACGCTGGGGAGTGCCTTGGGTCTGGGAGCGAAGCTGACAATAACTTGTATGACGTAATCCTGTTGGGAACTCGTCGTATAGGTCACGGATTCAGCTTATATAAGCACCCTTTACTTATCCAGATGGTGAAGGAAAGAAACATCCTCATCGAAAGCTGTCCGATCAGCAATGAAGTTCTACGGCTGTGCGGTTCTGTGATGAGTCACCCACTGCCTGCGTTGCTCGCTAATGGAGTCCCCTGTTCACTTTGTAATGATGATCCTGCCATGCTCGGCCATGATACTGCTGGAACCACGCATGAGTTTTGGCAAGCGTTACAGGGGTGGGAGAACTTGGGATTAGCTGGCCTTGGATCTTTAGCCGAGAATAGTGTGCGGTGGTCTGCCTTTGAGGACCAGACAGATGATGAATGGCAAAATGGTGTCAGCAATATTGCTGTGGGAGGACTGAAGGGGCTTCGACTACGAGAGTGGGCTTCCGATTGGGAAAGGTTCTGTGAATGGGTCGTTGAAGATTATGGCGAGTCCTGAAAAGCGTGATAGACAGGAAAATTCACGAAGTAGAAATTCGATTGGCTCCGAGACGCTCCGAGACCAAGAGTATCATGGGGTATGAAAAATAAATGAAAGATTCAAGATCCCTCTAGTAACTAGTTTTTCGCATACTCAGGAGGTAACTATCGCATACTTGATAGACTGTTTTAGAATAGGTTCGGGTTTATAAGTAAGTATAATACACAGTACATTCTAGGAGGGATTGGTATATCTGGTAGGATAGTAGATAATTTATTATTTCGAAGGGTATAGTAATTAAATTTTCACGCTACGGGAGTGTATCAGGAGACTTAAGTGATTACTACGTAAGGTAACAATATTGGGCGGGTTTTCATGTTTATTGAACTGAATCTATGCATTTTCTTTTCGTCAAAGCATGGTTCAGGCTCTGAAGCACATCCTTCTAGGTAGAGTCCTGTGTGCCTAGGTAGTAATGAACCTTTACGGTCTACGGAAGCTACGAGAGGCATCCGAAATGTTAGGAACTGAACCGCAAAATAATTCGCTTACTCAAATTACTGCCAAATGACACAGGCAGAAGTTAATAGAAGCCAATTTTTGGGGATCAGTCATGTAGGCATTGAGTATGAACTAACAAGCTACTTGAATGCTCAGCTAGCAGCCCCATGAATGCAAGCCGTTCATCTCTGTTCACCCAGTGATCCCTGCTTCTTAGGTGCTGCATACATGAACTCTTCTGTGACTCAGCCGACGTATGGTGCGATCGAAGAGAGCAGGCATTACATTCTTCGCAGTGACGATAATTACTATCACCTAATACCCACGTAAGACACTAGGTTGAGACCTATCAGCCTGACCCAGTGTTTACACACGCGTGGGAGCGGTTAGAGTCGGTGAGTATACATACATCAGGTCTCACCGAGTACTATATCAGCTTGGTACGCTTGCTTGCAATTGATTCCAACTACGGGACCAACAAACACGAGCGCCAAGGCCAGCTAATGCACCCACCCATCCATCATTGAAGTGGACTATCACCAAGGTCGAAATGAACGGCAGTAAGTTCGAGTTTCAAATCAGCTTCCCTAGGCGTCTCTATCACGTGTCTCTGACAATACCATCTTAGACACACATCATGAGTCTGCACCCGTCGGGTTCTTGTTGATCGGCGTCGGACCCCACGCACAGCGTACATACATTCCTCATTTAGGGGAACTCGAGCAGCGTGGCGAGGTGACCTTTGGAGCCGTCGTCGACGTAAAGGGGAAGCAGGATGTCGTCGAAGCAACTCTTCAGACAACAGGTCTTTCACCAGAGGTAATTCTAGTCGAACCCTTCAGCATGGATATGCCCGAGCACGTAAGTCGTCAGCTGGATGACGCTGTGACCCGATTGAACATATCAGTTGTGGTCGTGAGCACAGAGCCTTTAGCACACAAGGCCTACGGCCTCTGGGCCTTGAGCAAGGGCTTGAACGTCATCATGGACAAACCAATATCAGCACGAGTAGGCTCATGTTCGGAGACCGAGGCAGCATATGGCCTGGCCCAAGACTATCTGGATCTCCTCAAAGAGTATAACAAACTCCAGCGCCAAAAGTCGACCATCTTCCTCGTCAACAGTCATCGCCGTTACCATCCTGGCATGCGTTATGTTTTCCAAGCAATTCGTGAGGCGCAGCAGGCCACTGGGTGCCCCGTGACTACTGTCAGCTCTACCCACTGTGATGGAATGTGGCGTATGCCCGCGGAAATCATCGATCAAAGTTATCACACTTTCAACAAGGGTTATGGAAAGGTCTCCCACAGTGGCTATCATTTCTTGGATAGCTGCTATCAGTTCCTCAAGGCAGGCTGGAGCGAGAACAAACGCCCCGACAGAATAGAAGTCGTCAGCAGCTTCATTCCTCCCAACGGATTTCTAACAGCCTTAAACACTGAGGACTATCGTCGCTTGTTTGGAGCACAGGAGTACAGCAAAGCCTGCAAGTACACAGACGAGCAGCTCAGACGATACATGATCAACATGGGAGAGATTGACGCGTCAATCCAAATCACTGCTTATCGCGATGGGGATGCCGTCACACTGGCGCAAGTCAACCTACAGCACAACGGGTTTTCTAAGCGTAGCTACCTCAAGCCTGGCAAAGACTTGTATAAAGGCATTGGCCGTGTCCGACACGAGTCGCATGAGATCAAGAGTGGCCCACTCCAAACGGTTGTCATCGACTCTCGCCAAGCAAATGACAAGCATGATAGATCGAAGAAGACGACCGCGGAGCTGGGAAGTGATAACCACTACGACATCCACCGTTTCCGTAATAGTGACTTCTTTGACGGCGATGAAGGCCCGCTAGTCTCGCTTGATGTCGATGACCTCAGTCAGCACTACAATCAGGATCGGAGTGGTCTGTACGGCGAGAACATCAAGCGTGGAATCCTGGATGAGGCGGTAAGCTTTGTGAACGGCACGATGAAAATTGACGAGGTCACGTCGAATCTTCCAGACCACAGCGTTGCAGCACACCTGATGGCTGCATCTTATCTATCGCACATACAACGCTCCCAAGGTCTCAACCCGATCATTTCTATGGACTTGACTTACCTTCGTAAGTCTCAAGCTCTCTTAAAACTGCACATGTACGTATTTGCTAACAATTACCTCTTATTGACAGCAAATGGTGAGGCACAAGCATCGATGGCCCGTCCACTCCCGAGCTCTGTAGTCAGTGCAGAGCTAGAACAAGCAGGGCAATCGAGCGACACTTCTCTCTTCCAGAGAATAAGGAGAATGTCTAGAATTTTCTCCAATTAAGCAATTGCAGCTCGGGTTCTGCGAGCAGGAAAATGCAACGTTAGGTACCTATTAAGACATAGCTTTCGAAGACTAGAGTCGACATTGACGAGCACACTAGGGCTCGAACCTAGGTGTGAAGAAAATCGAGTACGCTAGGGATTTAAGACAACACCGGTAACTCTGCGCTGCAATCAATAGTACACTGGGTGTCGTATATGACAAGGTTGATATGATAAGACTTGGAAAATAAAATTCTGCATGCATCTAGCACGGGAAGGAACACGACTTCGCTTGAAAAGTTCCCGTTCGAAGATGTTGCAATCTTTAACACCAAAGTGATGTGGAATGGTACCCCCAAAATGGAATTAGTTTTCATCATGACACGACCATCCTTGTCCTGATAGCTGTACTGCCGACAGCGCTAACCCAGTAAACTACAGGTTGCCAAGACGATAATGCTTAGTCCCTTACCACAGTGGATTTGACAAGAGTAGAAATGGACCTCAAAATTTGTACCTTCGTTTAGAAATGAGGCTATCAAACTTATCGTAATTTTTGCTTACCTACCTAGGCTACTGAGGTAGAGACTTTAAATTTTTATTGAAGCTATTTGTATACCTAGGTACTATTAGGAAGTTGTAAGTCTACCTAATACCCTTCAAACCACCGATAATGAGGCGCTTTGACTTGGGGCTGACCATTATAATCCTGGCGACCTGTAGTCTACTAATGCGCTACTTGAACGAGTACCTGGTTTCCCGCCTCACCTCATTGGCTATCTCACGCAGATGGCTACGACTTTCGCGAGAGAAGACATTGTAATAAGCCTGCCAAGTGAGAACCCCTGTGCTCGCGTGCGATACTTTCTCGCCCCGCTTGACGTGCGTCGCGCATGTCGAAATGTGTTTCGCGAGGTCGGGTCGCCTCTGCTTAAGCTCCTCGCAGATGTCGTCCGAGTCAAAGATGCCGATGCAATCCGATGGAAAGTCGGTTGGGATGTAGACCATGTCCGACCAGTATTGATTGCCTTGTCGAAACGGCTGAGATAATGCTGACACTCGGGACGTATCCCTTAGCGCAATCAACATCGAAAGCGCATGGTAATCGATACCATACGTGATCCGAGGTTGCACCGCCGCCGCGCCTCCCGGGGGTCGCGGGTTTATGTCTAAGACAAACCCGCTCGGCTCTGGGGCAGGCTCTTTCACTTGGCGCGGGTAAAGGTCGAGTATGCCCGAACCTCCGTGTCTGAATTCCATACTAGAGTTTTTCACACGTCCTTCAATATGAAACACTCCGAAGTTGAGACCAGTGCGTCGTAGTATGCTGTGAAAGTCATGTCGGAGGATGAGCTGTTCGGATTCGGGCAACTTGGACGGCATGGCACTGTCCATCTCGATGAATGTACTGACGTTCAACAAGCCATTGCCTTCCGCTGACTTTGGAAAGTCGTCGGATATCTCATGAAACATGATTTCCCCATCATACACGACCACGTTGAAATCCACTTCCGGCCCATCGCAGTATTCTTCAACCACATACTCGGCGCCGTGGCGCTTGAAGTCAATCTGATTCACGGCTGCCACCAGGTCTTCCCGCTTGGCCACCTTGAAAACCCCCTCAGACATCCATCCCGAGCAAGGCTTGACGATCACGGGAAAATTGAGGTCCTCACGCTGCGATATAGCAACGGCGTCCTCCACGCTGTGGCCGTGGTAGGCGCACCGCCCTGCCGCAACGCTGGTCTGGAACTTGTTCGTTGCTACGACGAAGGCCTCGGGTGATACTGTTGGAAGAGAGAGCATCTGTGCGGCCTTGGCAACGCCTACCTGATACTCGTCGTAGAAGCTTACGATGCCACCGATCAGATGTGTCTGATCTCGAAGCGCTGCAACAATATTGTTTGCCAGAACGTCGCTATCGTTTGTCAATTCGACTGAGATGAAAGAGTCTCGGAAATGGTTGTGCATGCCGTCTTCAAGCCAGTGGCCAGCACGGTCCAATATCACCAGGCGGAGGCCAAGAGCTTGAGCCGCCGGGTATACTCTGGCGGAAACGCCGTCGTCGTCGGGTGTATGACTCCCACCTTCTACGACGACCAACGTTCGTTGTTGAATTGGTATCATCTCAGCCTGAATCCAGGGAAAGGAGAGCCGATTAAGGAGCTCTCCTTGGATCGTGTCAAAGATGACATGCGGTTCCCCTGTGGGAAGCTCTGCGCGGACAAGAAAACCGCCAACAGCAACAGGCAACAAATCGGACAGATGACTCTCGCCTTTTTTCATTGCGGGGAAGTATTGGAGGGGGCTTGCAAATGATACGGCGGTTTCAAGAGGCTCGCAGTCGACGAGTCGTAGTGGAACGATGTCCGAATGGATGATGTACCCGGCTGTGGAGGGTATGATCAAGCCTGCCAGCCGCCGCACATGACCGGAGCTGTTGCTGGCATCTTGCAGAGAATCGATCAAGAATTTGAATGCTGCAACAGAACCCAGATCGTGGTCTTCTATCTCTGCATCGCCGACCGAGTTATCCAGTATAACACCGATGAACGAGAAATACTCGTGATGCGTGACACCCCAGTGACACTTAATCTTCACTACTCATCTAGTCAGACTTGTCTCTCCAATAGTTGCGTATCAATATTAGGTGATGACATACGCTCTGATCGAGGTCCTGCAGCAATGCAGAGCTCCCCTCCGTCGCCTAATCCATTTGGGGTCTGTGACGATCGCATTGTGTTGTATTATTCGCACATAGGCACTTCAACGTGACTTGGCTTGCGACGCATCTTGAATCAAAGACAAAGTCACCTAAAATATAAAATTGGAAAAGGTGGATGGAGAGACCTGACCTTGGCCGCTTCATTGGGACAGAACCAAACATTTTCGGTTCTGTTTTCTCACGTAATAAAATTGGGCACCCAACTGTCGGCCCAGTCCGATGATTGTCACTTTATAGTATCGTCATTTTCTTCGCAAACAAAACACAGAGAGTATTAGACAACCTAGAAATGGTGCTTGGTTAGTGTCATTTAAGTTATTACCTTGTAACACCCACCGACTATATCGCAATATGACCAACGGGGACACCTGGCTCGTCACGGGTGCGGCTCGCGGTACGTTGATGATTCCAGAATAACTACTTCCTTTTAAATGCTGAAATTTGCCTACACCTGATAGGTGTCGGCCTGGGTATTGTCAAGGCCCTCTTGGCCGCGCCCGGGACCACTGTCATCGCAGCGGTTCGCCAGCTAACAGACGAAATCTCGGAACTTCTGCACACCTTACCCACAGGCGAAAACAGCAAAGTTCTGGTGGTAAAAGTCGATGCCTCTTCTGAGTCAGACGCATCTGATGCTATGGAGTTATTGAAAAGAGACCATGGCGTGCACAGCATAGACATGGTATTGTCGGTCGCCGGGATGAGTGACCCTCGCGCCAACACCCTTCATACCACAAAAGTTTCCATGGAAGACCATTTTCGCGTCAATACCATCGCGCCTCTTTTACTGTTCCAGACCATGCTGCCTCTCCTCACTGCATCGAAGAAGACGCCAAAATTCATTGTTGTCTCCAGTATTGTCAGCAGCATGTGCCTTACAGAGCAATTTCCCCACGCCTCAACAGCATACGGCGCTTCCAAGGCGGCTCTAAACTACGTGATCGGCAGAATTCATTGCGAGAATTCGACCTTGGTCACTGCCGCGATCCATCCGGGGTAAATATGCCCCCCTGCATCTAATTATTCAGTCATTTCTAATGTTGTTGCACAGATGGGTTCAAACGGACATGGGCAATGTGAGCGCTGTTGCTGCTGGCATGGAAAAGGCTCCCGTTTCGATCGAGCAGTCGGTACAAGGAATTTTATCTGTCGTAAGTGAGACTGAGTAACTGATATTGCAAGGACACATTCAAGAATTTGAGTTAACCAAAAGATATCATCAAGGTTGAGGGAGCGCAACGCACGGGCAGTAACAAGTTCATCTCATTTGATGGTTCTGAGCTACCATGGTGATCGTATTGAGTCGCATGCCACGCTGTCTTTGGGCCTAATTTCCCCAGGCCAAAGTATTAGAGTTCAATTGCATTATGTATTTTCTCATGGCAAGCTATTCTCCTCGAAAAAATCAACAATGAGTTGTGAAGTTCTCCTAACCATGTCCTGGACATCTGCGGGAGTGACGTTATATGCAGGGATCAGCATTATGTGATCCCCTCGTATACCATCTATACTGCCGCCCCCGGGCTGCAAAGAGATGTTGTATTTGGGATCAAGTCCTTTTTGACGAATCGCGAAAGACGTTCTCCTTGCCACCGGAAATGGTTCCTTGCTCAACTTGTCCTGCACGATTTCGATAGCCCACATCAATCCTCGTCCACGAATGTCACCGACGTGAGGGTGTGAAGTCAAGCTTGATGTCAAAAGAGACCCCAGCAGCTTGCCCATGCTCACTACATTGCTGACAAGATTCTCATTTTGGACGATGTTTTGAACCTGCAAAGCGGCCGCGCACGCCACTGCGTGAGCTTGGTACGTGTACCCGTGATTGAAGAATTTGGGCCCTGACTTGAAGACGTCCACTATTTTCCGATCTATGAGCAGCGCCGACACAGCTGCATAGCCAGCTCCCAGACCCTTTGCTGATATATTTATGTCTGGGACGATCCCCTCTTGCTCCCAGGCATGAAGAGTTCCCGTTCGACCCATTCCGCAGAACACTTCATCTAGGATTAGCAGAGCCCCATGCTTCTCGCAAACAGATTTCACTGCTTGGAAGTATCCGGGGACTGGCGGTACGCATCCAATAGACTTCCAATCCCGTCAGTATCATTCCTAAAAGACATCAAAGGCCAGCAACGTACAGAGCCTGCAACGGTTTCGGCGATAAACGCACAGACGTTATCCCCTCCGATGCGCTCAAACTCTTGATCAAGTTCACTGACTAGGCGCGCACAGTATTCTTCTTCAGACTCATCCTGGAGTTTGTTCCGGTACGGATGACAGTCCGACACATGTGAGACGCCGAAATTAAGCAAGGGCTCGAACTCGGTGCGCTTGTTGCGTTGCCCGGTCAGTGCCAAGGTCGCTAGTGTAGTGCCATGGAAAGAGTTCCGGCGGGTAATGAAATGTGTCCTTGAAAGCTGGGAGATGTTCACAAAATGCTGCCTGGCAAGCTTCATTGCAGTTTCTACCGCCTCAGATCCTGAAAGTGTGTTATTAGTACCTAAGGAGATAGGCGGCCAATGGTGTCGTATACATACCAGAGCCGTTGATGATTGCCCTGGCCATTTCCCCTCCTGTGGACTCTACCAGATAGGCTGCAAGCTTCTCAGCAGGCTCGTTTGCCCAGAAGAGAGAGTAGCAGTATGAAAACTTCTCCATCTGCTCAACCATGGCATCCCGAACACGAAGGTCTCCGTGACCTATACATGCTACAGCAGGGCCACCAGTCGCATCTAAAAGCACCTGCCCAGTGCTGAGGTGCATGTGAATTCCCTTTGCCGAGACCACCAGGGGGTTGGGAGCGAGAACATTCGGGTGTAGAATGCAGCTTTCGGGAACACCGTCACAGCCATTCTCTCGAGACAACTTGGCTGTAGGCTCTGTAAGCGGTGCGAAGGCCATCTTGATTGTCGCGTAAACGATTGTTGCGTGTACTATGAGCTCAAGGGGATGGGAACACAAACGCAACCGCAATTTCTAGCTATGGCATAAACGGTATCATTTCTTCCACTTGGACTCACTGCGCTGTTGTAAGTATCACGTCATACAGCTTCTTCCTTTGGTGTGACATCAACGCTAATTTCACTCACGTAAGCCCAGTGACAGCAGCAGGTGATAGCTCCCAGATTACGAACACCTGGGATAGAACATCCTTGCGACACATATTTCGATTGAGTTGTCGATTGGATAAGACAATGCGAGAGTATAGTTGCCCAATATCTATTTACTCTGAACCACCTGGAAGCTGCTCAGACGTTTCAAACTAATCCTCAAGCTCGCACAATGAAGATCTGCGTATTGCTTCGTTCGGAGAATGATACGACGGGGACATATGAGGTAATGACATATATTCTCTTAATTCAAGACTTAGGTTTTGCTAATGAAGCCCAGACCAATGCGGCCCCTGATCTTCCATCGTATATCGATGCAAACACGCATGACACTGATACAAGATATATCAGCAAAGACAAGGGTATTGAGGAGATAGACCAGCTGGTCGGTCAAGGCTTTGATCTTTGCATCAATTATCTGGTGAGTTTAAGCGATATACCGCATCATTGTCTCTGCTAAACACTCGTTTCAGTTCCAAAACAATGCGACCATCACAGAGTGGATTGAGATAGGAAAACATCTCAGCCTTAGCACACTTCCCTGCATTGGCGCTCTTCCTATCTCTACCCTTGGGCAACTGAGTGATGTCACTGGCAACATGACCAACCCAGATACGATGAAGGCGACATCCGAGGGCCCTGCTGAGTCGACACCAGATATGGAAGGCCAGTCCTCGACTGCACAGCTGTCTGTTTACACAAATGAAACACAAATTTGTGAGGGGGACTTTTCTGTCCTTGTTGTCCTGATTGGACGTACTGGAGAGGCATTGGTACCGATTGAGCGCAAACACCTAGACATCAACTCGACCGAAATAGAATCGGTCGCGACCGAGGAGCCACAATGGCAACTCGTCCAAGATCCATCCCTAGTCGCATGTCTCAAGTTGACAGCAACACAGGCTTTTGACAGCTACCGCGGATCGGAGTACCTGGCTTACATGCGGATTGATTTGCAATTGGATGGTACTACTGGTCAAGTCCATGCGATACGCGCGGATCCAGCTCCAGCTATATTCTACAAGCGTGGCACCAACCCGCTAGACGACTTGATCATTGCCAAGACGTTTCCGGGCGGCCACGCAGCCTTTTTCGAAGTGATCATCTCGTCCAAGCTCGCCCGGGAGCCTGACTTTGCGAGACGGAACCAGGGCTGTGCCAACCAGCACGACAAAGACGCCGGCAACTACCACAAGATTCTCGCTATTGGTGCCTTAACAAACCGGGTGAGCCCTCTCATAGGGAAGTACGACTTCGAAGGCACAGTATTGGATTGCTGCTCTGGCAGCGGTGGATTTGCTCGCTACGCAGTCGACAACGGCGTTAAAGCCAGGTTCTCCGGCGCTGACTACTCGGTCGAGATGATCAAATTGCCAGACTGCCAGGCGCTCTACGAGAAGCCGATCCTGATTGGACCCATTCAGGAGACCTTGATGCAAGCTAGCATGCACGACCATGTTGTCTGTTTCGGTTCTCTGCATCTATTCAGGTCCTTTGATTTCGTTTCCGCGCTCAGTCAATTCTTCCTTCGCGCTAGGAAGTCCGTCACATTCGACGTGGACAACTTGTCCCAGACTTACATTCAAGGATCGGCAAAGGCGGCAGGAGAGAAACCTGAAGAGAAACTCGACTACAACCATAACAACGTTGAGGCGGCTCTTCGCTTTGGCACTCCACTAGGTTGGAAGGCAGTTATATACAATGAGGAACGATTGGCGTATCATTCGCCTCTGATGAAGGAGGATGTGTATACACGCACATATCGCTTCGAACGTATATAACGGGCCTTTGATGAGTTAACACATATATGTGTGATGAGGAACTTGTGACTCGGGACACACTACTTTGCCGGCTTAATAAAGATTACCTAGACTCCAACCTCGAGACCTTCGCTGCCCGTGAAACGGGCATTGGCCTCGGATGTGTAAATGTATAGATCGTGGAAATCATACAGACGGAGAAACATCTCATGGCTGTATAGTCGCTGACCATACAATTGCGAGATGCTAATGTCTACCCCCGAGTGACCTTGATCTCATAGTCTTCCCCGTCTTTGGTCACAATCGAGACTTCAATACCCCAATCAGCAAACCTATGCGAACTTGCCCCATCTAATGATAATGTAGCATCATTAAGTTCATCAGCCGCGCACCCGCCAGAACCAGGGGTCGCATCGATCACTCTTACAGGGCCCTGCCCTGTCGGCGTTGTGGTAGAGATGGTGTATAGAAGAACCCCAGTGGCGCAAGAAGCCGCATCAAGGCCTCTCGCCGACCGCACTTCAGCAACTAAAACTTCAGTGTCGCTGTGCTTCACCACGACGGCCTTGCTCCCGCCATTCACTTCCAGTGGCGACAAAACGTGCATGGTCTCTCCCGCCTCGGCTACGCAGTCAATTTGGTCATCCGCAAGCCAGCCAAGCCGCCACTTGTCCCATGCGAAATAATCAGGACTCGGCCCGCTGATCAGCCCCATCAGGTCCCAGCCCCCGATGAACAGTCCCGTCGCGCCGCCGTCGAGTGGATAGTAATCGGGCAGACACATGGTGTGTCCCGTCTCGTGGTTGAGCACCAACGACCCCCAGGTTTCGTATGCATCCTGCCCAAAAGTGACCGCCTTCTTGGCCACATAGGTGCCGTCACGTGTTGTCACGTTGCCCATAAAGGTCGGGCTGAAACTAATTGCCGGCGCGTTGGCGGTCGGGACGATGTAGAGGACGTCGGTTGGGGGGATAGAGGCGTTGTATGCAGCCAGTGCGTCCTGGATGTAGCGCTCATGCGCTTCGGCCGTAAGACCACGCTGCCAGTCGTAACTGACCGAAGTGGCGGGCATGCGGTAGAAGCGCGAGGTATCGGCCTCCACCGACAGATTGAGAGCGCCGTAGGACGCGGTGTCATACCAGTCTGCCGCGGCGGGGAGGAAGAAGTCACGCAAACCCTCTGGGGAGCTCTCTGTGGCAGTCTGGTCCGGAAAGTCCACGAATACCATGAACGCGCTGAGAGTGCCGACGCTCGGTGCGCAATTCAATTCGTAGCCAAACCCAGCGCTCAGGTAAACGCTTTGGACTGCCGCAAGTTTGCAGGCCGAGACATCGGTTGAGACATCGGCCCGAGCTTGAGGCAGAGTAGCGGCGAACATGCCACTAATACTCCACGCCCAAATAAATAGAGAGAGTTGATGCATCTTGCTCGGCATGCTATTTTCTGATCTCACTCTCACATAGACGCATCCTATGTAAGCGAGCTTGAAATTGTCTAACCAGGTTGCTATCTACAACCGTCCACGTTCGGGGGTGTTTGGCCGTGACGGGAGTGGATCGTCCGATCTAGGCAGTCTGGGGGTCCGCTCCAATAAGATCGAAACAGACAATTTCCGAACATCAACAATATGATATACTAGTATCAAGCATACATACATAGGTACTTTATAGTCCCGGCGTCTTGTATGTAGTGCGCTCATTTTCGCTGACAGGGTGAAACTTGACTAGTATCTCCGGTCGCTTCCAGAAAAAATGGACAGGGCATTCATCGTTCCAACTCTTTAGTGCGGTCGATTGAAGCTCGAGGTCGTATGCGTAGATAATCGTCGCAAGAGTGATCCGCATTTCCAGATAGGCGAGATTTATGCCCAAGCACCCACGTGGTCCGGTAGAAAAAGGCTGGCTCGCCTTTTTATTATCGTGGTAGCCCTCCCCGATCCAGCGCTCCGGTAAGAATTTCTCTGGCTCGTGCCAATAGCGGGGATCCCGCGACATCTCGTAGTTGCTGTTTCCCACCACGACCCCACTGGGGACATAGTGGCCGTCGATCACGGCCCCTGGCGAATGGCGGGGCAGACTGGTCGTGACAGGGGGGAACATTCGGAGACCTTCCTCGATCACCCCACTCAGATACTCAAGGCCGGATGTTGAATCTCCCGTAATCTGGTCTATAGACGTGAATGCGCTGCGAACCTCGTTCTGAAGCTTGGACAGCACCTCCGGATTCTTTAGCATCTGGAGTGTAACGGCCGTTAGAGTCGTGGCGGTGGTCTCGGACCCTGCCACTATGATGGTCTGAGCCTGTTCTTTGAGCTCAGCTTCTGTGATGGTGTTGGCCTTGATCATCTGCCCGAAGAAATCCGCCATCCCACGACCCGCGTCCCCGCCGCGCTCGATTCTTCGTTGCGCCTTCTGCCGTGTTAACTCAAGATGTGTTTTGAACTTCTTCTTGGCGTCCGCTGGTAGAACGAACAGAAGGACGAGATGGATGAGGGGCAAACGCTTCCGAAGGGTAGACAATGCAGACCAGTGTATCCCATCGAATATGATCGAAATCCAATATGGCGTGCTACCTGCAGCAACGGCGTCAAACGACTCCCCGAACGAGAGTTCTCCTAGCAAAGAAAAGTTAGTCGCTGCAGCATGCGATCCCATCGCATCTTGACGGCTACAAAGCTTGAACGCACCAATAATGTCGAACGTGAGCCAGTTATAAGCCTCCGAGACGTTGATTCCTTTTCGCCCCGACTCTCCCAGTTTCTCTAGCTGTCGGATAAACATGTCCACATACTCGTGAATAAGAACTTCCTGGTCTCGAAGCGCCTTGAGGCTGAAAGCGTGAGACAAGGACTTGCGTTGTCTGGCGTGAACCTCGGGGTCCCTCGCGGTAGAGATACGTGGTATTTTGCTGAGATCGTACCATTCCGTCTTGAGAAACCGCTTGTTGCCCTTGGACGTGTGGCCGTAAATTTGCTGGAACGATTGAGGGGTACAAAACGACAGCTCATTGGGACCGATGCGCACAACGTCACCTGGCGGAACATGTGAGACTGTTCGAATACAACCGCGTGATGGGAGAACCTCTACTCACCATACTTCCGATGTGTCTCTAGCATCACGAAAGGTGCTTGCCCGCCCGTATACATTTTTGCAAACCAAAGCTGATCCTTTTTAGTAAATTCTGTTCACCAATCTCCAAAGGCCTAGGATCACATACATCGGATACCGCAGCCCATCGTGGACCTGGAAACTTAGCAAGCGGGTGATAATACAGGCGATAGATGCATCGGCCAATCCAGTAAAGACATGACTAGCGATGCAAGTCAGTAAGAGATGACAGAGTCCACGTTTTGATGCACCAACTGTAATCAGCCCAACCTTGACAAGGTCAGCCAAAGGGATGGTCGAGAGCGCCATAGCGAATGAAGGTGATGAAAATCCTAGGATGATATTTGCAGGCGATCAATGATGTGTCTCAGTACTGGACAAATCATTAACAGATTATTCAATGAGTAGCGACAAGGTAGTCGTAATTATCCGTCACGACTACAGGCCCCCAAGGTGACAATAGTGATCAGCTCGGCGCTAGAGACTTGTCCTGGCAGGGGAGTTTTGTATGGACGTACCCTACCTCCCCTACCTATGTTTCTGCTATGTCTATTTCTAAGACAGGGTATTGAGGTGGGAAAGGATGCTTTGATACAAGCAGGACGCATTTAAAAAATTCGTCAATGAATAAATAGCCTCTTGAGTGACGGTGATCGCTGACAGTCCTCTAACTTAATACCATCCTAGAGGACTACACGGCGCGCGGATCTTCCTAGTAAGGCTATGCTAGTCTCTTAGCGTCCAATTGATGCTTGGCGCAAGTCTTTAATGGTCTTGGCATCCCGTTATCTCGAGTTTAGACCATGAGATGTTGCCTCATGACGTCTTGTAGTCAACTTTCTAGGATACGTGGTTGTGATATACCACGGCATCTAACATTAGGTGGTTATAACAAGTCGCATCGCTATGGCAAACAACCCAACAAAAAGACATACATATTGGTCACCCAGGCAGCGGATGACCTGAGGGAAACAGAATCTCGGACATTCCTAATTTGGAAAGTAAGACGCTATTAGTACATCGTGATTCGCCATGTCCGCATTCAAGAAATTAAAGTTGACAGCAACCAACGGAGGGTGATTAGATAACTCACATAGCGTGTCTAATGCGCTGTCTTTTGAGTTTGTAACAAATACCGATAATTCAAGTTAAGTATTATCTTTCTGGCAATCCGACCTCAAGGTCTCAATGCGCCCTTGGTCACGGATAGCGATTGGGAATCTGATGACAAAGTAACATGTACCATGGGTAATTCAAATTCTCACCGAGGGAGACGAAAAGAAGACACCCTGGTGCCCGATGACCCAAACGATGGAAGCTTAGGAGTGCGGACAACTTCGTTTATTTGAGTGATCTTGGTGATGATAATATGTAGCTTTTTATTCAGACTTCGGGTGGCATAAAACCTTTTATGCTATTGTTCTCCTCGCTTACATAATTGCCCCTTCTTTCAGCTCGGTATATACAAGGTCTATGAGCCGGTATCCCTCATGAGCATGAGTTTGCTCAATTGACCGTTATCGTCCGCCAAAATATTACGCATAGAGATGTCCCCAAACGCCATTGTCACTCCACCTCCCTCCAATGCGCCGAAGGCAAGGTGTCCTACCATTGCTTGATCATAGTCGTGTTCAGTGTACCACTCCGGGCGCATACGCATGACGCCCCGGTGTACTTTACTCTGCGCAAGCTTTTCGGGTTCTGTCACGAGAATGGGGCAGATACAACGTCACTTAGATATTAATACGATCAGGTAACTAGTAGACCATTGGCTCGCGCTTATGAATAGCTTCTTGTTATTTATTTTGTACATTTAGAAACTTACCTTAGAAATCATCTGAGTCCAGGTCTACGAGCTCCCTTCTAATTAGAGTCTGCACTGGCTATTCTTCCCATGACTGATCGGGTATTTCCTTACGTAACAGGTTCCTCGTCATACATAGACGAATTTGCCTCATCCCCGCGGGTTGCATTCAGGGATAACTATATTGGATCGTTTCTATATTGTATCACTCCAAATTGCTTAGTGGAATAAGCCCAGGAAGATTGTGACTACTAATTACGTGAGGAGAGCTATACGCAAATATTTAACGATTGCTTTTTTTTCCTTTTTTCAAAATGTTATGAAAATACATAGCGATTATTCAAAGCTTTTCAAAAAAAGATAACTAATGAATTAAGAAAAGTTTTAATGTATATGATAAGCGAGTAACCCACACAACCGAATGACCTATCTATGCGTTTTCTTATAACAACTTACTTTAAATAACAATATCTTTATTATTAAAAATAGGAAAAATAAGCAACGAAACTCAATTAATCTTAGCCCTCCAGGCTATAGATCAGGATTCTACTTTAAGTATCCGAGCTATAGCAAAAATCTATTCAGTAGATCGAAAAACGCTAGGTCGTCGGAAGCAAGGCCAACCTTCACGACGCGATATCACGCCTAATTCGCGTAAACTTATAAATCTAAAGGAATCCACAATAGTCCAGAATATATTAGACCTAGATACACGTTCATTTCCTCCCAGATTAGGTAGTATGGAAGATATAGCTAATCGACTACTCCGCGACCGCGACGCGCCGCCCGTCGGCAAACGATGGGCTTCCAACTTCGTAAAGCGACAACCAAAGCTCCAGACGCGTTTTAATCGTAAATACGATTACCAGAGAGCCTAATACGAAGATCCAGACGCGTTAAACGCGTAGTTTCAACTTATACGTAATATAATCGCTAAATACAGTATCGATAAGGCGGATATCTACAACTTTAACGAAACCGGCTTTATAATAGGCGTTATTTCAATAGCGATAGTAGTCACAAGCGCCGAAAGGCGTGGAAGGCCTAAAATGGCTTAGCAAGGGAATCGGGAATGGGTTACAGTAATCTAGGGCGTTAATTCTCGAGGGTGGGCGGTCCCGCCGTTTATTGTTATTACTAGCAAATATCACCTATCTTTTTTATACAAAAACAGCCAATTACTAAAAGATTAGCGTATTACTATTAGTAATAAGGGTTAGATAATAAATAAGCGAGGCTACGAATAGATTTAGTACTTTAATAAATATACTAAAAGCCGTTCGGTTAGGGTCTATCGTTTTTTTATCTTTAATAGTTACGAAAGCTATTATTCGACCGAATTTGAGTTTTATTACAAAGATAATAAGATTATTACCTTATATATGCCTCCCTATTTATCTCACTTCCTTTAGCCTCTCGATATCGGTTGTTTTAGCCCATTAAAGCAAACGTACGGCCGGTAAATCGAAGATATAATACGTAAGCATATTACCTATATTACTAAAGTCGACTTCTTTCCTACCTTCTATGCTACTTTTTCGAAAGCTTTTATACTTAAAAATATCTAAAACGGTTTCCGAAGTACTAGTCTTGTGCCTTTTAGTCCGGATTCTATACTTTCGAAGTTGGATATAAAACTACGGACCCCAACACCCCCCGAATCAGTCCCTGAATTACCTATACCGTGGGTTTCCAAAACACCTAATAACCCAATTAAAGCTACATCACAGACCTAATACATTAAAAATCGAATCGCTCGTCATCAAAATAGTTCGCCTACATTGATTTATCAATCAATCGACCAGCTTACGAAGGGGGCGAAGGGATTAATGCACCACGTCGCATTACTTCAAGCAGAGGTCCAGGACCTTCGCGAGGCTAATCAAACCCTAAGCAAGCGCCGTAGGGCTAAAAAGATACGTATCCGTCAAGGGGGGTCACTTACTTTACAAGAAGGACAAGAACTTGTGTCCCAAAAAGAGGTTCACAAGCAGGGAGAAGAAAGAGAAGATAAAAGCTGTATTATTATCGGAGGGGCTTCGGCGAAGCAACGGCACTATAGACAATGCGGTAATACCGGTCATAATACGCGCACATATGAAATCGATATGGATACATCTGGAGAAGATGATCTTAACGAAGGGTCAGCTGAACAAGCATGCGTAAAAATCAGGGTTGAGTGCAGATTTCCACTTTCGTATAACCTTAAGCTGCTCAGTCTAACGCCGGAGACAAAGCTTAGCATATAGCGGAGCGATAAGCAGATCTTATCTTAAGATGGCCAAGATGGAACGCCAACATGCCATAGGGCTGAATAGGGGTGAGTGTATGAAGTGCAAGGCGAGGCTTGCAGCCATTTAGCGTAACATTCGAAGGTACATAACATATCCACCATTACACTGCATGGTTCAATCGGGCCGCGGGCAGCTACATGCGATGGGTATGTGGTATGAAGTAATGGCTATCCCTCTTCATAAGTAGCGTACGTCGACACAAGTGTGTCGTGTCATGTACCTAATATTGTGTTTCTATCCGTGATCACTGTTTCCGGTATTTCTCAAATAGATATGGTCGAACATCTAGATTATACACATAATCATACATACACCGGGAATGTTGGAGTTCGTCATATATGTGTGTTGTCACGTATGCCTTTCATTTCGATATGATTGGGTACGGTTGTTTTGTTTTATTGTTGTTATTCATATTGTTATACATACATGACTCTACCACACTACTTCAATGATATTTTTGTCGAGCTTCATGTATTTTCATCGGCAACCAGCTATCATAGACATCCACACCTTGCCTACTAATTACGCACTTATCCTCTCATAGATAGCTGGGAGGTCTTTGGCAGGGTCTTCATTATCCACCATGCCGAGCCAGGTGCCTGCTGGCTTCTTGAAACCAAGAAGAGTCTGTAGCTTAGGGCTCATCTTCTCGACCTTACTTCTGGGAGTGCACAAGAACTGGTTCTCCTCTTGGCGAAGAATGCCTCGGCAAAAGACAAGATTTATGATCTTGCGAACTTCCCCGGGAATGGTGTTGTATCCGGCTCCATGGAACAAGGTGCCGAGGAAAATGAATGCAGAACCTCGTTCCATTTCTGATCATCATGTTAGTAAATCTCGAGCCGCAAATGGGATCTCCTTTACGTATAGCTTACCAAGGAACGAGACCTCATCAGGTCGACCGCGTCGATCATGCTCCCACTTGTGAGATCCGAGAATGATCATAGTACCACCGTTTTCGCGTGTGACATCTGTACCAGCTAGGAAACAGCTGAAGCCGCTGACATCCTTAAGCTTCATGTCCGTGCTGTGTTTGCTGGAGAATATCATGTCATCCCTGTGCAGGGCTTGACGGGGAGATCCATGACCGACATAGAACCCCAATGCAATACTCAACAGCGGTTCCACGACGAGCTCCTCGGTATGCTCCTCAAACACGGCAGGGTATCTCTCCACCAAGATCTCATTGAGGAGTCCGTCTATGGTCTCATTGGTGTCGAGGATGTTAGCGATCGTGTCCGACTTCCCGACTAAGCCAGGGACGACGACGGTCTTTTTGCCGATGAAGTTGTCGTAGGACTCATTATCCTCGGCGCGGTTAGGCTTTACATACGGCTCAAGCTCCTCATCGATCTTGTCCAGCGTAGCATGTGAGACAAAGTCTGTCAAGATAACACCGCCATCTCGCTCAAGGACTGCGAGAATCTCCTCTAACGAGGCCGTCGCTGGAAGCTTGGTGGCGCTTCTAGCGGGCTGATACGAGGCATCGATAGGAGGCAACAGGCGTGGAGCTGTTTCAGCTGAAGGCTTGTTCTGCTCAGACCGTTCCATTTTTTTCAATGTTATAGGATGAAGGGAAGAAATGCAATGCAAGTAACCAAGAGGGTTTAGGATATCTTGAAATGATGGGAATTGGGAATACAGACGCAGCTGACTGTATAGTGGTGGCTTGGGAGTGAATTCATGAACTTGTTATATAAGCTACATAGCAGTACACAAATATGGGATGGGCTGATAGACGAGTAGTATTCCATATCTTCCTTACATACAAGGAGTCAGCGCCAGGGCAACGGTAACAAAATGACTTGCATGAGAGTATAACGATACCCCCCTCCCCCGTTGTCTCCCCCATCCTTGCCCAGGGGTGCTAGTGGAGCAGATATTGCGCTAGTTCCTGCTGAGTAAGATTCTCGGAACATGAAGACAAGGGGTTTTTCCGGACAAGTAACTTCTGCTAGAGTACTTATTCTTAGGTGGAGGCTGGAGAGCTAGCGTAGCTAATCCAGGCACCCTTGCCCGTGCCGTGGTAGCGCAGATGCTCGGAAAGAATTCGACGAGCGAGGACAGCTCGACAGACAAATGGCCTGACTGTGCTACCCAGCCACGCCTAGCCACTTGCCGTGAATTAATGCATGTCATATTTATTAGTACGAAATATTGTTTCATACTTAGTTGACTAGTTCACAATATCTTCGGCAGTTTTTGTCATCGCTTCCGACTTGCTGCGGGTCTTGTCAAAGTCCCAGCTCAGAACCACAGATGTGAGGCTATTCAGAGTTCTAGTTTCATTCCGTTTCTGCCTAGCTGCATGATTTGGTACGATGTTGGTGGCGCTCGGGACGCTGGCTAAGCTCAATCAGTGTGCCGTTAGCATTACTGCGCAGATACTTCGAAGGCCGGCGTGGATTTTACGGGGTCCTATTATGTAGCTAGGTATGTATATGTATGATAGACGAGCTCCAGGATCGAGACCGGTGTACACTTTAGATTGCATTACATAAGGACTGACACTACGAAGAACTTTGCTCCTTCGCGAATGTTAAGGTTGATTGAGATTTGGGAGAAGCCCAACTAATACCTAGATACCATGACCATGACGTACATAGCAGAATGTCAAGCACAGACGAAGAAGGACCCGACTTCCACGCCCTCAATCGACCTTGTGGCTAGCTCTTCAGCAAAGGCCAGGCAACCTGTTATCAGATTGCTTGCCCTCCGCAAACGGGCATCAAGACTAGGGGATGGAAGCACGCGAGATAGATATGATATGATTGAATATGAATATGTATCTAATAGCTTAATGTCACGGTAATTAATAAAAAAACAGAGCGTTATTTCTAATGATGAGAGGCACAGCATCATGTCAGCGTCGTACGCTAATGCATGTGTTCGGTCGCGACTTTGGACTGGACGGATGCATCCTAGGCGTTGCCGCAGCCGGCGGCAGATCACGATACAGAGTCTTGGCAGACTTTCTGGAGTTAGAGGGATTGAGGTGGAGCCGCTACGTATGCTAGTCCGTCGACGTTTTGTATCCAACCTTTTGGTGCCTCAATATCCAACCTTTTGCATCGTGACCAGGGGCGGGAACACCCGTGGCGTCAAGAGGGGGGCTCCGGCATCCGCATCAGACCTGCCGAGCGACACGGGACGCCGCAGACCAGTCCGCTACGCCGCACGTGTCCGCGGTTCATTGTCCGTGGGCAACTACGTGTAGGTACGCGGTTCCTGGGACTGGTGGGGGAACTGGCGATGCATCGGTGGGGAGGGTGGGGATAGTGGGGGAGTGTAAGTGAGATTCAAGGGTAATATGGATGAGAATATTGAATCACATGCCCCCCGGAGAGTTGTTCGGAGTCCGGAAATGCTGACGCAGGGAGTACACGGACGAACCGAACTTCAACTTCGTCTCCGCTTCGCCCAAATTGTCCGCCTCAAAGCACAACCGGCAGATACTCGCAAAATTATGGGCGCCTATTATGCGGGGAGCTGAGAATAGCGTTGATCACTAGCTGATACTTGGCGCCTGAGCAAATGACTAATACTGCGGAGCTTTGACTGTCTTAAGCATCTCGGCACTAGGTACATAGATAGTATGGTGAGTCTACTCCTCTCTATCAGATGGAGGCGTGGAGCAGTCATCAGAGTGTCGAGGGCAACAGTGGAAATGGTCAGTTATGTACCTAGGTAAGCACCAAGGTTTGAATATAGAAAGGAACACCAACCTTGCTCAAGGACGGTGAACTATCAGCAATTATTACCTCACCCCTCTACGTAATCGAATACTACGGAGTATACGAGTTCAACAGACAAGTTCGTGTTGCTGATCTGCTCCCAGGACCCAGGGCCAGTGCCCACTTAATAGACTACATACCCTTTGCTTTAAGCTTGGCGAGAAGGAGCTTGGGAAACGGCTGCAGTCTAGAGCCACACTAAGCATCAGATCAGGCTGCACCAAGCGAGAATATCGGAACCGCATGCTTGGCCAATGGCATGCTCAGCGACAACTCTTGGCCATAATCACCCATTACTACGGGTCAGCTTTGGGCCCGCAAAAGACAACACAAAAATACACGCTCGACACGTACTTGAAACATCAGAATGGTCTGAATGACACCAGAGTCGGACCAGAGTTGACTTGAGACTGGTAGGACGCCGCGCCCACCGCCGCTTCTCACTCCACAGCAACGGGGAGCGAGTGGCCACACATGATGCAACGTGAGGAGGTCCTATATTGCGAAGTGGCAAGCTTGTGAGGTCCAGAGACGGCATGCGGCCCTAATGGCAAGCTAGTCAGTCTTTGATAGCACTACTGTAAGTCGTCTGTGACAGAGCGCGTTAGGCTCACCTCATCAGAGCTGACTACAGACCACGCCTCACATTTGCATGTCAAAACCATTCTGTACAGTTGGCACTGTTTCGAAAAAATTATAACAAGAGTCGGGAAAATCCTAGAAGTGCAGATCACGGACCCTGTAGGCGGCTCGCGGGGCGTGGGCCGCGAGCCCACGGGTCACTTTGGGAGACGTTGAATGGCATATGAGTATAGGACTAGGAGGCAAAGTAGATCACGGCAACATCCCTGGCCTAGCCGCCGCTTCGCAGGTGCAGATTATGGGGAATGTGCTTCTTTTTCAACAGAGGGTAAATTATCACGGCCTTTTTGCGTCATGATTTGTGTTCTGTGATTTGTAATATGGCCATTGATGCCGGGGTGGATGGTTTAATCGTATAGATTAAAAGGTATACCTGCCCAAGCCGAAGGATGCTGTTGGGAATAATCCATCAGCATCTATCGTCTCCCGGTTTTAGCGTTGTTGTGTTGAGCACAATTCATGTTGACTTCATTTGCTCTGATTTTGACTGCTTCAACTACTTGCTCTTATCTGAGAGAAAGATCTGACCCCTACACACTATAATTAGCATTGCCCCTTATTCACCATTCGTTCGCCAAGATGCCAACCCTGTCAACATCAAGTCCCATCTCGGAGCAGGACTATGAGACTCTAGTCAACGGTTTCAATGCACTTGACGATATCTCTTTACTGGGCCATCGTCTGGACGAACTATTTGAAGATGTTGCAACTCGGTTTCCACACAATATCGCCCTGATCCACGACCAAAATGAGATGACTTTCGAACAACTGAACGCCTCTGCTAATATTCTTGCTCGATGTCTCGCAAAGCGAGGAACAAAACACAGGGATCTGGTTGGTGTTGCTGTATCGCGTTCAATAGATCTCATCGTCGTCATCTTGGCTGTATTAAAACTAGGCGCCGGCTATGTCCCTATCGACTCATTGTTCCCAGCCGAACGTATCAATCAGATGGTCGAGGATGCCGGCCCAAAACTCATACTCCTCACTGGCACCCCAACAAAGGGCCTTGCGCGCTGGACAGATATATGCTTGAGTGTTGACGACGCAAGAGACGACTCTATCACCGACACGACCAACCTTCACACAGAAATTGAACTCCAGGATATAGCCTATTCCAACTACACATCAGGCTCAACAGGGCGCCCAAAGGGCGTCGAGATCGGCCATGGAGCGGCCGCCAACTTCCTGGGCTCGCTACGAAAGTACGAGCCCGGCTGCAACGAGCACGATCGCTTGCTTGCCATCACAACCATTTCTTTCGACATGTCGACTCTAGAGATCTTCTTACCTCTGATCTCCGGCGCCACCATGATCGTCGCGAACACATCTGCCATCAAGAACCCACGTGAGCTCATGGAGCTGATGGAGCGTCACCAGCCGACTATATTGCAAGCCACACCCGCAACGTGGACGATGCTCCTGGAGTCCGGATGGAAGGGAGAGCCGCGGCTCTCCAAGATCATCACTGGCGGTGAACCGCTTTCCCGCCAACTCGCAGACCGCCTGCTCGCTTCTGCTGATTCAGTATGGAACGTGTATGGACCCTGTGAGACGACCTACGGAAGCGTAGGGCGAGTTGGGGAGGGAGAGATTCTCGTTGGAAACCCGATGGCCAACGGACGGATCTACGTTCTCGACGACGACATGAAGCCGGTGCCCATGGGTTGCGAGGGCGAGGTATACATTGGCGGCGGCAGCGTGTCAAATGGGTACCGCAATCTACTCGAACTTACAAACTCTAAATTTCTCAGCAATCCTTTCCACGGTGGCAGGTTCTTCCGTACTGGTGACCTGGGCCGATTTCTAGGGCCGGGACAGCTCCAAGTTAAAGGGCGCCGGGACGGAGTTGTCAAAATCCGAGGTCAACGCATAGACGTCGGAGACATTGAGTCGGTCCTTGTCGATCACGTCAACGTGCGCCAGGCGGTAGTTATCAGTCGCGACGATCGACTAGTAGCGTACTGCATCGTCGACGGGATTGAATCCGAGGACGGTGCTGTCCTCGACAGCATGCTACGCCCATGGGTTGCCGACCACCTACCAGAGTACATGGTGCCATCATTTTTCGTGCGAATGGAAGCTTTCCCCCTATCAACCAGCGAGAAAGTCAATCGCAAGGCCCTCCCTGATCCAATTGAGAGCCTCCGGAGCCGGGCCACAATACAACCCACCAGCGAGTTGGAAGAGCAGATACAGGCTATCTGGGCTGATGCTCTGGGCCACAATAGCATTAGCATAGAAGACAACTTCTTCACCATCGGCGGCGATTCTCTGCGCATCATCCGCGTGCAAACAGCGTTGGAGAAGCAGTTCGGTCGAACAGTGCCTGTCTCAAAACTGTTTGAGCACTATACGATCAAGGCCTTGGCTGCGTTTTTGGCCGGTATAGACAAAGCTGTCAAACAGCCAGAATCCCTCGCCGGCAGCAATGGATTCATCGGCAGTAACGAAGATATCGCTGTAGTCTCGATGGCATGTCGACTACCTGGCGGTGTGGCAACACCGGAGGATTTCTGGCAGCTGCTGCACAGCGGCGGCGATGCAACCGTCGAAATTCCCAAAGATCGATGGGATGCCGACAAGATATACAGCGAAGATCCCGATGTAAACGGCACATCCTACTGCCGCCGAGGCGGTTTCCTTGATGACATCTATTCGCACGATGCGTCCTTCTTCGGCATAGCTCCGCGCGAGGCACAAGCAATGGACCCGACACAGCACTTGATGTTGGAGTTGAGTTGGGAAGTTTTCGAGCGAGCTGGCTATACGAGGGATCAGCTGAACGGCAGCACAACAGGCGTTTTCCTCGGCGTGAGCCATAATGTAACGAACTATATACCACCAGATCTCCAGGGGTACTCGATTACCGGCAGCGCTAGCGCCACGTTGTCTGGCCGTCTTTCCTACGTGTTAGGCTTGCAAGGACCATCTATGTCTGTCGACGCCGCATGCTCAGCATCTCTAGTGGCCACCCACTTAGCCTGCAATGCTCTGCGCCAAGGCGAGTGCAACATGGCTCTGGCTGGCGGTGGTAGCCTCATGCTCAACCCAGGCATACATATCGAGTTTAGCAAACTTCGTGGCGCGTCGAAGGACGGTCGCTGCCGAGCCTTTTCGGATGACACAGACGGTACAGGATTCAGTGAAGGCGCTGCAGCCGTCGTGCTGAAGCGTCTGTCTGATGCCCAGCGTGACGGCGACCACATCCACGCTGTTCTTCGTGGTACTGCCGTGAATCATGGCGGCCGCAGTTCTGGTCTGACAGCTCCCAGTGGCCCTGCCCAGGCGGCACTTATTCGCAATACCCTGGCGCGGTCTGGCCTGGAGCCGAGCGATATCGACTACGTCGAGGCTCACGGTACTGCTACCAAGCTGGGTGACCCTATTGAAGGTACCGCGCTAGCCGAGGTTTTTGGTCCTTCAAGATCGAGCTCAGAGCCTCTGCGACTCGGTTCCGCCAAGTCCAACATAGGGCATACCCAAGCCGCCGCTGGCCTTGTTGGTTTGCTGAAGGTTGTGTTGGCATTGCAACACAACTCCCTCCCAAAAACATTGCATGTTAGCAAGCCTACCACGGCAGTAGACTGGAAAGGTGCCAACATGGAGTTAGTACTGGAAAATCGGCCCTGGGTATCGAATACTGATCGAATACGCCGAGCGGGTGTGAGCGCGTTTGGAATTGGTGGAACAAACGCTCACGTCATCGTCGAAGAAGCTCCTAAGACCATCGAGCAGGAGGATGTTAACATTACGCTACCCGCTGTCCCTGAAGCTGTCTCTCTCGTACTCTCAGCTCACAGCGACTCTGCTCTAAGGGCACAAGCTGAGAAGCTTCGATTGCACATTGGCAGCGGGAATGGGAAGAACGACCGTCTGAGCGATGTGGCTTACTCGCTTGCTACAGCCCGGACACACTTCCATCGCAGGCTGGTCGTTACCGAGAAGGACAAGGAGCGGGCGTTGGCCAAGTTGGAGTCTATCAGTTCGGGCTTCAGCGACTTGCCCAACGCGAATGAGACCGGCAAGTCAAAACTGGCCATGCTCTTCACTGGGCAAGGCAGCCAATACCCAGGGATGGGCAAGGATCTATATGCTACCTATCCCGTTTTCAAGGAGACCCTAGACCAAATTGCTAGTACCTTCACGGAACTAGAGTCGCCCCTTCTCGATGTCATGTGGGCCGAGCCGGGAAGCACAAATGCTTCCTTGTTGAACCGTGCCGACTTTGCCCAGCCCGCCTTGTTTGCTTTACAAGTCTCCCTCTGGACATTGTGGCAGAGCTGGGGCGTGAAGCCGGCGTTCCTACTCGGACACAGCGTGGGCGAGCTCGCCGTAGCCCATGTTTCAGGAATCTTGGACTTGGCCGACGCTTGCCGCCTTGTTATGATGCGCGGTCGCTTGATGCAAGCCCTTGCAGTGCATGGAAAGATGGCATCGGTTGAAGCAAGCAGTACCGAAGTCACAACTGCCATCAGAGAGCTAAATCTAGCTGATAAGGTAGAGATAGCAGGCTACAACACACCTCTGCAGACTGTCATATCTGGAGACATTGAAGCTGTCGAGGCTGCGGTTTCTCACTTCAAAGATCTTGGCCGCAAGAGCAAGGTCCTCGATACTAGCCACGCTTTCCACTCGCATCATATGAACGGCATGCTGGGTGACTTCAAGGCCGTCGCCCAAGCGCTTCGATTCAACCCGCCACAGATCTCTATCATCAGCAGCAAGACTGGTAAGGCTGCCAACACGGGTGAGCTTGAACAGGCCGAGTATTGGGTTCAGCAAGTGCGCAATGCTGTTCGGTTTAGCGACGCCTTCCAAGAGCTTTCAAATCAAGGTGCGAATGTATTTGTCGAAATCGGACCTCGTCCCACACTTTGCGGCCTGGGTGCGGCTTGTCTGGATGATGCTTCTAAGTCGAGCGCAGCACTATGGCTGCCCTCTATCAAGCCGAACATGGATGAGACTTTGGTTATACAAGAGAGCATCGGCAAGTTGCACGTGCGACATGTACCGGTCGACTGGGATGCATACTACGCACCCTTTGGTTGCCAAAGGGTGTCACTTCCCACTTATGCCTTCCAACGGGAGACCTTCCAGATTGCCAACAAGGGGAATTGGGGCCCCGTCAACTCACAGAGTACCCCTGTCGACGAGTCTGTGTCTGATGTTGACAAATTGCTGTTTGACGTGGATTGGCGCCGCATCGAGACACGTGAAATTCACCCACTGGGCAAATGGGGTGTGATCTGCCCATCAGAAGAAACCCACTGGACAAGCGAGGCACAGCTATCATTGACAACATCAGGCGTGAAGCTGGTAGCCGTGAACCAGCTTCAGGAGGCCGAGCACCTCGACGGTTTAATCTCTTTGTGGGATTCCAGCGCCGACGTGGTTCCGATAGCGCATGATGTAACCGCAAAAGCATTGCTACAGCTCCAAGAGGCAACCAGAATCGGATTCGCCGCGCCGATCGTGTGGGTTACTCGTCAAGCCGTAGGTGCTGGCCCCGGCGACAGCCCTCTCGGGATCGGCGCCGCACCGCTATGGGGTCTAGCTCGCACTGCCCGAAGCGAGCACCCGGAGTTGTGTCTGCGCACCATCGACTTGGGCGAGAAGACTGACACCTCGTTCGGGCTGGCTTTAATGCTGGGCAATGAGACGGAGATCGCCATCCGCAAAGAGCAGCTTCTTGCGCCGCACATGAAGAGATCTAGCGCAGTCGCTTCGTCGCCAACTCTTCAGCCACTGCTCCGACTCGATGGAGCTGTGCTGGTCACGGGCGGCCTCGGCGATCTTGGAGGCCGTGTAGCCCGCAGACTAGTGACCGCCCACGGAGTTCGTGACTTGGTCCTGACATCGCGACGCGGTATGCAGAGCCCTGGTGCTCACGTATTCGTGGCCGAGCTTGCAAAGCTAGGCGCTAAGGCTACTGTTGTCGACGGTGACATCGCAGACATTGACAACCTCAAATCTATCATGCAACTATTCTCAGCCGACAGACCTCTGCGCGGCGTAGTCCATGCTGCTGGAGTAACTGACTCTGGCATTCTATCGTCATTGACCCCCCAGAAGTGTGCCACCACTTTCGCGCCCAAGGTAGACGGCCTCTGGAACCTGCACCAGCTGACCAAGGACATGGATTTGGATGTCTTCATGCTTTTCTCTTCAATTTCCGGTATTATGGGCTTGCCCGGACTTGGAAACTACGCCGCTGCCAATTCTTTCCTCGACGGGGTCGCACACTTGCGACGTGCCCAAGGCCTGCCAGCAACATCAGTGGCATACGGAACTTGGGCCGGCGAGGGCATGGTGACCACTCTTGTCTCAACAACCCGAGCTCACCTGTCACAGCTTGGATTGGGTTTCCTTGAGCCAGATGACGGTCTGCAATGTTTCGAGCAAGCCGTTCGCGGTGGCCGTGAGCTTACTGTTGCTGCTGTTCTTGATCTAGAGCAGCTCAAAGCCTATTACGAAGAACAAGGTGGCATGCCCACCTCCTTACGCTCTCTCCTTGGTCCAAACAAAGCCAAGAAGACAGCGGAACCAGCTGTTAGCGTGCGAGAGCTATTGATCAACGCTTCTCCTGAACAGCAAGGCGATATCGTATTGCGCGTAGTCCGCGAAACGATAGCCAAGGCCTTGGGGTACACCCGAGTCGACGATGTAGACGCTAGTCGGCCCCTACAAGAGTTGGGTATTGACTCCTTGACCGCGGTCCTGATCCGCAATCATCTGTCAACGTCGACATCGCTGGCATTGCCACCCAACATTGTTCTCCTTTACTCGAATCTGAAGTCGCTCAGCGAATTCATTCTGTCCCAACTACTAGGCGAGATCGGGATCTCGACCGACTCATCGAGTGCATTGGACTCTGAGAGCACAACACCAAGTACTCCTACTTCAGCTACCACTTACGTCGACATGGCAGCTATCCGAAGGGGAGTTCTCGATCCCAGCTTCAACTTCGATAACGTTGCCAAGAGCCGTACTGGCACGCCCGAGACCGTCTTTGTGACTGGCTCAACAGGCTTCGTCGGCGCTTTCATGATCAATGAGTTTCTCAGGAGGGGTATCAATGTATCCTGTCTAGTACGCGCTGCCAGTCTCGACGAGGCGACAGAACGCATGATCAAGACGTTGGAAGTCTACGGCCTGTGGGAATCGAAGTACGAGCCACTCCTCAACCCAGTTGTCGGTGATCTTGCGAAGCCCATGCTTGGCCTCTCCGAAGATGTATTCGACGATCTAGCCAACAGAGTCGATGCCATTCTTCATTCTGGAGCCCTTGTTGACTGGATGCGCCCGTTGGAAGAGTACGTCGGGCCCAATATCCTCGGAACTCACGAAGTCCTACGTCTCGCCTCGTACGGTCGCGGCAAGGCCGTCCACTTCATCTCCACGATCTCGACACTACCTATTCACTGTGGTTACGGCCTAACCGAGTATGACGGCGAGTATGGCTATGGTACCTCGAAATACCTGGCAGAGAGAATGGTCGCCGCGGCTCGATTCCGCGGCGCCAAGACAGCATCGTACCGGCTACCATTTGTCGCTGCCTCGGCTACCAATGGCCATTTCCGACTCGATCGCGGTGACTTCTTGAACAATTTGATTAGCGGAAGTCTCGATTTAGGCGCGTTCCCTTCGATCGATGCCGCCTTGCATACTGTGTTGCCGGTTGATTATCTTTGTGGCACCATTGCCGCAATCATGACTGAGGACCAGGCACGGGTTGGCGAGGACTATGACTTCGTCAACCCACAAGCGCCCACCTTTGACCACTTTTTCACACTCTTGGGTGCAGCAAATGGTGGCATCAAGGTCATTCCTTTCAGTCAGTGGCATCGTCGCGCGCTCGAGCATGCGACAGCCCACCCTAAGGGCTCGCTCGCTCGCATCACCACAATCATTGATGGCTACACCGATGAAACTTCAGGCGGGCTGATGAAGGGTTGTCCTGTCGGAAAACATATCCTCGGCGCGAATATTTTCCCCGCCCCGTTGATTGGCGAGGAGTATATACAAAAGTATTCGGACTGTATTCGGGCTTCGAAAGCGTAAATGTGGATGTCATGTGTGGGAGGTTCCCTTCATCGTAACAAAAATTGGCGGAGTCAAGGGCATTGATTTAGCGACAGATTGAACGAGCGATTAAATATGATAGACAAAATTGATTTTATATAAATACCCAAAAGGTATTACGCTGCTCATATGAGTGCTAAGATTATGAGGATGGCTGAATGTTGTGTGAATTGCCTTGAGACCCCTTGTAAGGAGTTTGAACGATCGAGTGTTCAAATGTGTAAACACTTGCGTCGAAAGACGCGATAGATTGATTCATGGCTGCGATAGCAAGTGCCAAGGAACTCTGCTATATGATTGGTTACTACTAAACTAGATTCAGATCTAAGTGTTCTCATCTAGGTATTTGCTACGAGAGCCCCTCCATCTCAACTTTCAAAATTCAGGCTCACAATGGTAGTGCAAGTCATTAATACGATGGTACAATAAGCTTCTTTGATTGATTTGATTTATAGTAGCACTGTCTTACAACACCAACTCAGCATTGTTGTCAAACTGAGAAAGACCCTCTTTCAGCGTCCGGAAAGTTACACCCGGAAAGAACTTTGCTCTGTGCGCTTGAACCTTTTCAGGAGGGTTGACCATCACTTGGCCGATGGACAACAAGTAATAATCCGCCAGCATCTGCGTGTCCTCGTCCTTCGCGCTTCTAATCATCTCCGCAACGGCATGCAGCGAAACGTGTTCTGTTGGGGCGTCGGGCAGATACCTCTCTTTGATTAGATTGGTTACGTCGTTCCAGCAACTGCGGTCTCCTGCCATGAAAGTGTAGGGCTCCCATGATCCCGGCGGTGCCGCAATCAACGACGCCAGTGCCTTGACAACATCGCGTGCCCATGTGAAGTCAACAGGCTCGTTTCCCGTGCCGGGAATGACGATCTTCTTCGCCTTCCAATTTACGGGGTGGAACTCGTCGATGTCTTTGATGTACCGATTCTTGGTCGGCACGAAATAATCGGCCAACCAGCCGATGCAAACAAGGGTCCATTCGACATCCTTCTGGTTGCGCAGCAGCTCGCGAACGGGCTCGTGCGGCGCATAATAGAAGCCGGGCTCATCGGGATATGTCTCAATGTTTGCCGCGAATTCGGCGGGGATGAAGCGCTTGCACTTTGGACTCTCTTGGCAGGCCTTGATGAGAGTGCTGTGAATCTCGGTATAGACCGGTGAGATGTCCGAGATTGTCGAGATCACTGCATCGCAATCGGCTAACGCGCCTTTCAGAGATGACAGGGTGTAATCTGTCACAGCCTGAGTGATGCCTGGGGCCTCGAGCTGAGCTTTATGGCTGCGTGTCAAGACGACGAGCTCGTGGCCGGCCCTGACAAACTCCTCACAGATGTAGTGGGCCAAGTCGCTGTAACCAGCGACTGCGACACGCATCGTGATTGGCGACAATAGAGAAAAGAGGATAGTGAGTTGTAATTAAGCTGAGAATTGATGCCGATGTATCGAATGTTTAACATGGAGAAATAGCAGACAATAGTACTCACTTTTAACTAAGCTATCGTGACTTATCAGATCAAAGTCAGCCAAGACCACGAAGCAATCCCCCGCTCTCTTACCTCTAAGATTTGAGATTACGTATTTCTCAAGGAGATTTCTCGCCCAAGCGTGTTTTGAGTGGGCAGGCAGATCATCCAACCCGGTGCGTTCCTGATTGGCAACGGACATGATCGCCATACAGTGATTCTCGCCGTGCCGTTCATAGCTCCTTCCTGGGTGATGGGTTTTCCATGCATACTTTACACTGCAATTAAGTGGCATCTGAGGCATATGCGCCGAGTGCGCTGGCCGCAGTCGGTGCCCCATCACGCCTGTACAAGCGATCCCGGCTCTGTCCATCCGCTAGCAGGGGGCTAGAAACTACACCAAAATTGGCTACGCTTCTATTCTCGTCCCCATCCGAAAGGTATCTCGACTGCAGGTACTTGCTTGCTCGGAAAAAACCCCCTGTGCGTGGGTCTTGAACCCTACCCACTCTCAAGTAGGCGGAATGGCGGGGGACTGGGGGGGTGTATGATTACAAGAAGCGATTAAACGAGCTGCAGGTGATTGTTGCCCTCCCCATGTAAGCTGATAGATCTGTGCATCTACTCCACCTCAGTCAGATAATTATTGAAGGGATATGAATTAAGCTGGGCAGGGTCGGTAGTTGGGATAATTGAGTTATCGCGTAACAAATTTTAACATGCCGGAGACCGAATAGCAGCCAGGGTTTCGAGGATGAACAGTCCCAGACGAGCTCACTTCCATCCCCTGTTGACCACACAACTCCAATTGCCGTACCTGTTTGAGAAGACAACAGAATTGTTCAATTCTAAGGACGTATTATACCCGTCAACACAATCCACACTAGTAACTATAATTATTGTAATAGGTCATGACGCCATAGTTTGGGAAAGCCTCATTGATTTACCATGAGTGGAAGTAACACGGCTACAAAATTAGACTGACGTCTTTTCTTCGATGTGCTTTACTGTCTGAAAAGTATCACTATCCTTGAAACTGATAGATTCGTAACCTTGTACTTTTAGTCATGGAATGCTTAAATGAAAGTAGGATTCTCAGTTACGTGTAGAAAATCTACTTGCGAAACGGAACTACCCTTGACATAAGTATCTCTTTTGCTTGTTTAAAACAACACCCCTTCATCCACATAGAGGGCCAGGGTTCGTTTCTCGCTTAGGAGGAGGATGATACCCAGAATGCATGCAAAAGACCATGTGTCTTTTCTCCAACGCATGGAACAGTAATAAATTTCCGCTATTTCAATCGCCATCAAGCGCTGGGAAGACACGATGTGTGAAAACATGATGTGATTTATCAGATCTGGCATGGTTGTGACTAAAAAGCGCTTGGCCATGTGGTGTTGGAGCCAAACCCACTCGCAAGATGGAGCCAGATCCGGACTCCGAAAAGTGATGAAGTTTGTCTCGCGGGTAAGCTAGCCCTGCGGCTGCTGCCTGTAGAAGGAACGTTCACCTCTTGGCGTCACAATTACACGGGGAACAACCATACAAAACTCAGGACGGGACTACTGCTCCGCACTCCAACGTCTCGGTATCGCATAATTAAGTAGTCTGCAGTGATGCTAAGCATTGCGTGAATACATCCTCATCTCACGATAAAATGCGCAAATTAGAGTACGATTTGTCTTTGACTGCTATGCCCGCAGCTATCCCAATCGATATCATGTTTCGGTATTGACTGACTGAGAATAAGATCTCCGAGTACCTTGGCCACCAGATATTGAAGACCAAATCCCTGATTTGAGATTGCAGATAGCATTTGAGGCACGAAACATCAACTACCTATAGTCCCTACTTTCATGGTTCGATTGAGCTGTAGGTTGGGTCCTCAGACCCTCACCTTAGTCATACTGCCTAGCCGCATGCCGTAGATAATAGCGACCTTAGTGCCGGCCGAGGCTTGTCAGTGGCGCATCGGAAGCCGAAGCTAACAAGGCCATAAGATCTCGAGTAAGACGGTCGGTGTAAAGATCCGTTGTTGACCCGAGCCAAATTGATGAAGTGTTGATGTTTATTCCCAATATCAAATTATTCTAGAGTAAATGTTAGCTCACGTTTCTACCTCAACATTTGCATGGATTCAGTCTCCGGCGCATACACGAATGCAGATCAGATCAGCAGCTGAAACGAACACATGCAGTCAATCCATCTAAGGACTTGGCGCTGACAACCAATGCTACTGTCAACACCATAGTGGATCGTGTAAGTGAGATGCCTACGGTTAGGATTCTCGTACGGCTACCGTAGGGAGTTGCCTCATGTACGCGACTGGGGCGATGCTGTAATCGTCAATTTGTGCATGACTGTTGTATATAATTCCCAGGTCGAGAAAAAGCAACATATCGAGATTATCAATGTAGCAACTCATCACTGCCATTACCATCCCCGAATATCTGCTTAACACCATATCTCTTTGTTTTGATTCGACAATTATTGCATTCTAGTTCACACTTCACGAGAACACCGATAGAAACCATGACCACTACCACATTCACCTCGCAAGGACAAAACAGTTCTGTGCCGGCACAGGATGGCAGTCCAGAGCGTGTGGGAGAGACAATGGCGATTCTAGGATGCGGCATAATGGGAACTGCCATACTTCTCGGTGTCGTCTCCGCCCAGACCTCCGGCTCAAAAACCAGCGGAGCAGAACTGTTACCCAGTCGCTTCCGGGCATGTGTAAGACGTCCCGAGTCTGCCCAGAGCATACGTGCCAAGCTGCCCCCTCCGACACTTGACTCTACCGTCATCTTACATACGAACAACAATGCTGCTGCTGTTCGAGAGTCCGACATGGTACTATTAGCCTGCCAACCGCATCTCTTCAAGCCCATTCTCGAAGAGCCTGGAATGGCTGAGGCTCTTGAGGGTAAACTGATCATCTCAGTGCTCGCAGGGGTGACCTCAGAAGATATCGAGGAGCACCTACAGCAGATTGTAAAACGCGAGTCTGGTTTCTCAGTAGTCCGCGTCATGCCCAACATAGCTTGTGCTGTGCAAGCTTCCAGCACAGTTCTTGAGGCCCGTCCCTCTTACCACCCGCGGCCTCTGCCAGAGAACTTCGAAGCCACAGCCCGCGCCATCTTCTCCTGCGTAGGCACTGTCTTCGCCACACACCCTGATACATTTTCGATATGTACCACGCTGAACGGATCTACGCCGGCTTTCTTCGCCATGGTCATAGACGGCCTGGTGGATGGCGCTGTTGCGCTTGGGCTTTCCCGTGAACAAGCTACACAGATGGCTGCTGCTACGATGCGCGGATCTGCCGAGTTGATATTGAGCGGCAAACCAACGCACGATGTGCGCTATGAAGTTGCATGCCCTGGCGGCTCCACGATTCAGGGCATCAGGACCCTTGAGGAGGCGAGAACCCGGGCTGTCTGGATGGATGCCATGCGGGCATCGACATCAGAGCAGAGCGGCTTGGGCTCGGGGATAAAAGTGAAACGTGGTTCGGCGTGATTGTGTGAGCATTGTTTAAGAGGAGTAGTATCACATAACAAATAAAGATTCCCCAAAATTCATCCTTCGCAGCTTTGATATTGTCACGGTTCGCTAGCGGCTCGGTACGGAATAACCTACGAACCGCTACTAATTAGGTATATATACTAGTTTCTAGTCCTGAGAAGTAGAAGGAGAGTCTTCTCTCCTTGTGCAATAACAAAAGTCATTTACTGGACTTCCAGCAGTGATAACTGTGACAGATATTGTGACAACAAAACTCTTGCTTTGACTTCGTATGTCGACAACACCTACCACTTGAACGGCTCACGCTTACATGTAAAGAAAGATCTTGGCATGTGACGACACGCTTATTTTCAATCGAAATTATTGAAGTCTTAGGATTGATTTGCGATGAAGGATTCCAAAGCCGAATGCGGTCTCAACTTATCCATCAGGTAATCAACTTTCTCCAGAAACGAGGAGAGAAGACTCTCATATTCTGCTGTCGCGACTCTATTCAGGGTCCGAACGTGATCCGTTCCCCGAACCGCAACCCAGGAAACTTCCTGCTTGATTCCGATTTTTTGGTCCCCTGGCTCACATGCCCAACGCCAATCATGCGGAGTTGATGTTCTTCAACAATCAAGGAGCGTCTAGCTGCCACACACTCATGTGGGTGAGCCAGAAAAGAGTTTTCGTGTTCGCCCACATCAGATGCCATTTTATCGCCAAGCACGGACAAGGCAGTTTGACCGAGCTGGAGCTACGAAGCGATCAGGCATAGACCCCGATTACTCGAAGCGTAACCTTTTACGCACTATTGAGAACGGCGAAGCCATCGAGGGGACTGCAAAAGTGCAGATCATAAAGCTGAGCAGGCCGATCCCGACATGCTCGGATTTCCATGCCTTTGGCGTCACCAATTTTGGCCGTGAGACCAATAGGGGAGAGGCTGGTTAGGCTCCTTCCACCCAAACCGGTGTACAATGTGTGGATGGCGTATCATACGCAGGAAACAATTGTTAATTAGTTGATGCAAAGTATCTTAATTGAGATAAAAGCACAAAATTCGAAGAAAATGTGACATATGCAGCTAAGCCGTGAAAGCAACTAAGCGAAGCCCAAGTCGCCCACCTAGAAAATCGCCAACACATTCGGCGGACTCGCCACGCCACCGGGGACATTACACGGCTCGCTACTAACAAAGAAGCTCCATCTTCCCTCTTTCTTACACTGCTCAGCCAGCTTCTCCAGATCGAAAAGCTCGCCAATGGGACATCCCCATCCCGCTAAGAGAACCTCATGCATGTACCACGACTCCTTGCTCGGCCAGCACTCAAAAGACGGCTGGTCGCCGGCCACAGCAGCGAAGTTGTCCCAGATCCATCGCAGCATCTCGTCCGACTGCGCCACGCCGCCGAAGTGGTGCGGGACGACGGCGCGGTAGCTCGCAAGCTCCGACTCGGGCTTGGTGGAGTGCGAGACCATGAAGCCTGTGGTTGGGGAGGTGGTTAGACGAGGGCAAGATTCATGAGCAAGGAGCTTGGGTGATACATCTCTCTACAAGGTGTGTTGTGAAATTGATCATAATCCATACGCAGGGCCAAGTTCCAACAGAATTGAACAGAGTAACAAACCACTTACCCGAGCGAATGAACAAGATATCACCAAACTTGAGCTCCGTGCCTTGTGCCTTCAAACAAGCCTTCAAGTCATCGAGAGGAATCGCATGGGATACGAAGGGGTCATAATTTGTGACTTTCGATCTTGCCTGGCCATCCGGCGAGGTGCGCCAGCTGTGGTAGTCCACCAAGACGCCGCGGCCGACGATACCTTGCTCGGCCCAAACTATCATCATGTGCTATTAGTCTCTCGGAGGCATTCTGATAAATCATCTTTGATGCACTCAACTCCCAAATGGGAACTTATTGCACAGAGATGATAGTTACTGAGGATCGAAAAGGGATTGAAGAAGCCTAAAGAGATGAAGGGGCATATAAGCGGAAGAGAGGAGAGGAAACAACATACCCTGAATCCCATTAACAGTGCTTCCCTTCCCCGTGTCCCCATCCACACGATGAATATCCTCCATCGTGACGCCGTTATAAAAGAGCTTCTCATCCTGATACCCCATGTGCCTTAGACCATCCCATTGCGAGGAGACCTGCGTGTTGAAGGTCCAGACTAGCCATTTCCCACCCCAGGCGTCAGTCATGGTCAAAGCAGGCAAGCCCGTTTCAGAGTATACTGGTAAAACTGAAGAAGATAGACGCAACTCACCATCGTCATTCGCAGTCCTCGGCGCCTTGCCGATTATCTCCTGATGGAACGCCGCGCGCTGGAAGAAGGCTTTCTCGTGCGCCTGCGCGTCCAGGGGCCAGTTCATCGATATCCTAGATACAAGCGCACACACATTAGTCTCACAATCATTCAGTTAGCATTCAGCATTCCCTCATATGTCCACTACAACCCCATTCGCTGACTTCTTCTTTCCCCTTCCACTCCCCAACCCCTTTCCATTTCTCCTCCCTGGAAACTCTACAAAACACAGAAATCAAACAAGCGAAAAAGAAAAAGAACCCTACCGCTTCCCACTCCGAATCTCCCCCCTAGCCGCAGCAGCAACGCGCTCATCCGTAAGCCTATTCAGAAAGCCCAGCTCATCTTCCTCGCCGTAGAGGCCCCACGCCGCAAGCATTGGGGCGTCCTTGCGCAGGGGCAGGGCGTCGAAGTCCGGCACGCCGTTGGCGTTGAGGATGAACCCGGGGGCTGGTGGTGCCATTATTTAATAAATAAATACCTAAATGCGCCTTTGTCTGTTAACGTTCTAGTTCCTCTCTCTACTTTTACTTCTTGTGAGATTTGCTTACTCGATGCGTGCGTAAGTATGTATGTCAGAGGAGGGTTTGCACTATATGCGTGCTCGGGCAGGCAGTAATTATCAACACCTGGTCTTTCTCCGAGGAATTAAATTGGACAACAAACGAGTCTTCAGAAAGATCTGACTAGGTAGGTACTTGACATAAATTCAAATAGGCGCTGGCAGAGGTAGTATCGTATACGCACATTCAGCACACAGACGAAGATAACGTTTTCCCTTCAAGCAATTTCAAACACGACATACGTATGTAATACATACACCAACAGCAACCAATTCTCCCTTCCAGTGCCGCGGTCAATTGTCCAACGTCACAGTAACACCGCGCGCAGCCCCGCATCGAATGTGGAGATGAGTGAGGAGAAGTGACGGATTACACGGTTGATTATCAATCTTGGGTAGTCCCAGTAGCTGATCTAGGTCTCAGGCTTCCGGGTGCCCCTCGGTATCACCCTCCCATTTATCTCGCTGCACGGGACAATAGCTAGCGAAGACCATCTCACGTCGAGTATAATCAGTATGTATGCCTAAGATGTATAGTGTCGACTCCGATCTCCGGAGGTTCAATAAGCATTCATGGACAACACACTCGTATACGATACTAATATGCATTGCACCTAGCTGTGCCTCTCATACGCAATCCTGGTACTTGATTTGATAAGCACAGGTTTCTCGAGTGAGATCACGACTGGTAGATAGACAGGTCGGCGAGGTCTGTATTAAATATTTCGACTGTTTTGATTATTTGAGTTTCTACTCCATCACAAACACCGTTTCATCGTCGACCTAAGCGTGTGTCTCCATTTCAGTCCAAGTAAGTCGTCGTTAAGTCATATCGAAGAGTCGCCCTCAGCTGTTCCTTTAAAAGCCTCTTTTGCTTTTGTCATGTATAGATGAACAGGATCGATGTCATTCCAAGCATAATACGCGACCAGAGATAATCCACTGTCCTTTTTAGCTCGTGAAGGTAGCTCAAATTCAACCAACATTGACCAGAAAGTTCGTATGAACTAAACCGTCTAATTCATCATCGTTCGTCGCCTGGACGTGAGATAGTTTACAAACATGCGACTTCACACTCGATTGCGGTCTCTATCGCTTGCGGTCCCTAGATCTCCTCGTTAGCAAATCACCTTCCTTGTTGTAATCGAAAGTCAGTACTCACATGCTGAGCCTTCTCGAAAGGGTATGTAGCTTCGTGTCGTTCTCAGCCTCCCGAGACGCTCGTTCGAGGGCCTGCTGGCGCTCCTCTTCTTGGGTCTTTACAACCTCTTCATGGCTTGGCGGCAACCTCTCATTTTGTATATCAACTTTCCTAGCGTCTTCGAAACTCGTGATAGCGTTCTTGATACCCTCAGCACCGAGCATGAGAGTGCCCGCAGGCAGTCGGCCACCAGCAACCGTCTTCAACTCGGTAACCCTTTCGGATTCTTCACGGAGGACGTTAAAAACGCGGGACATACGCCCAATGGCCAAGATTTTATTCTTGACCGCACGTTTTCTGGCTTCCAGTGATGCGTCGGCCGATGGACTTGCCAGGGGTGGGGACACAGGACCGGAAACCGATGAAGGTGTACCATCTTCCTTGAGCTCCTCCTCGGTACTGATGCTAAGTATGGCGATCAGCATGTCGGTGATCTTCTCCCCTACGAAGGGCAGAGACCAGGTGAAGACATCCATGAAGTTGGGGAGCCAGTAGGGGTGCGGCGTGCAGTTGAACTGTCTGATGTTCATGACGTTGTTCTCGTATTTCAGCACTGCCGCCTTGTTGTTGTAGACATCGAGGTAGTTGGGCGCGGAGAAAATGGTCATGACACTGGGGAACCCTGTGGTGCGTGTCTTGCGGTACATGCGGTATCCGGCGTCCTGGGCTTCGTGGGCTCGGATAATGGAGAGGAGGTTGTTCTTTTCCAAAAAGTTACAGGCGGCGTGATATGAGAAGAAGTAGGAACAGCCTCGGACGTGGTTGTGCATGAAAAATTCGTTTGTCTTTTCTTGACCAAAGTCTTCTAGGGGGTCCGCCCACAGGATATCGCACATCAGGCCTTGGGTAGGCGGTTCGCGGAAACGGTCGACCTATGAAGGTGTTAGAGGGGACTAAAGACGATTTGCGTTTCCTAAAATGTTGGAGTTTTGAGGTCAGGCAAGGGCACGACTCACATTGCGTAGGTCGTCGAGTGTGTGTAGCTCTGGGCTGAGACCACCGTGGATACACAAGAACTGCTTGTTCATAACAGCGGCCAAGGGAAGGCTGCAGAAGGACTCCATGCAGGCGTCGTAGATGGCCTCGGAGTACTTGTGCCGGCACTCCAGCTTGAAAGTGAAGTAGTCGGTCAAATGGCGACATTCGTGGTTGCCGCGCAGCAGCCAGAGGGTCTGGGGATAATGTATCTTCAAGCACCACAGGTAGAGGACACATTCGATACTGAAGTAACCGCGGTCGACGTAGTCGCCGAGGAACAGATACCTGGTCTCGGCCGGGTCGCCTCCCACCTCGAAAAGCTTCATGAGATCGTAGTATTGGCCGTGGACGTCACCGCACACGGTGATGGGGGCATCCATCTCGAGAAGATTGGGCTCCTGGCGCAGAAGCTCGGTACCGGTCTTGATGATCCATAGGGCCTGTTCATCGGTCAAACGACCCTCGCGGTAAAAGTGCTGTTTCAAGAATGTGATGTTGGGCTTGGTGTGGGTTTCGTCCTCGAAGAACTGCTCGTCGGTAGGCTTGAAGGTGGCGGGAGCCTGGACATCTGTAGACAAAATGTCAGGTCGTCTTATCGGATCATTATCACCATCGATCTCTTAGGGAGTCCTCGTTTACACCCACGTCGTCACACATGTGTCCCGGCGGTGACGACAAGCGGGGTCGAAGCCGACAGGTAATAGGTAAGGGGCAAGGGGCAAGGAGCAGTCAGGCACTGGGCACGTACCTTTGCAGACCCGTTCGGTGGTGTTCACCTGGGTGCCATCTTCCATGGTATGGATGGTGAAGTCGATCTCGGGGAGGGGCTTCTTCTGGCGGATGGCGCGAATGGCATTGTCGACTTGGGTATTGCGCTGCTGCGGCGGCGGGACCTGTTGCTGCTGGTCATCCTGGGGAGCAACTTGCTCATCTCCAGCGTCCATGTTGGGCGGTGGGCGGTGGACGGTGGGCGGCGCCTTTGCGGGACGAGGTCTGGTCAGCTCAACCGCAACGATGCCAGGGACTGTTGGACTGGTGGTGTTGTATGTCGAGGTGTAGTCGTGGACGGGCAGGCCTCGTTGGAATTGAAGTGTCGCCGAGTCAATTCTTTGTTGCAGGCGAACTCGAAAAAACAATATCAAGATGTAAGGGGCGAGGAGGCTAGGCTAGCAGATGGAGTAGGAAGTGCGAGGGCGACCGAGGCGACAAGGATGGCACAAGGGCTGGAGAATGGTGGGAGGGTTCGAAGCCGCGATAAGCTAGAGCACCTGCAAGGAAAACCGTAAGGCGGAGAGCAGAGCATTGGAGCTTGCGCGTGCGTTGTCCCTTGCTGTTGCTCGTGTAAGTACTCTACATGCAGTCAGCAGTGGCGAGCTACCTACTCAGGTACCTCTCCCCTACAAACTTCAGTTACTGACAGTGGTCAGACAGCCCTGTTGAGAAGGTTGTAGGAGGTTGTCTTACGTACCTAGATTCGTTTTTGGCGGTTGTGGGGTCGCTTTCAGGAGGAAACTGTGCTGGAAGGCGGGGCTGCGATGGCCGCTGCCCAATCGCTCAACGTCCAATTACATGTACTTAGGCGTTTATTTTAAGTACCTCCCTTCACCGCAGAGAGCAACTAACCCTGGATGCAGAGTTCCCAGAAAACATATCGGCCCACCTTGTGCTCGGAAACTTGATAATAAGGGTCCTGCAAACTTTTGGAAATCATCGGTTTGGCATCTAGGACTCGTGCCGGGACTGCACTGGCTTGAAGTGAGGCCTCCAGGCCCTGTACAGGCAGCAATGAGCAGGTACCTGTCCAGGTACAGGCGTTTGTCCAACATGAAAGTCCCTGGCATACGTAATGCATTGAGGGGTAGCACTAGGTGCTAAGTGGATGGACTAGGCTAATGAGCTTCAGCCCATGAAACATCAAATGTGTACATAACCTTCTGTGTTACTCGCTACAAACCTTAGAGTTTGGATGGCTAAGCATCCTCTAGCAAGAGGTAAAGTAAGTCAAGTCGATATCGAATTATAGTGTTCCTGCTGAATCCCTTGCGGTTTTCTTTAGCTCACGTGCTCTGCACGTGGGACAGGAAGAATCGGTAGGAGCTAGCTACCAATTCCCCGGATCTAGAATCCCGTGTAAGTATGATGCGTCGACTTGGACAAACATGTAAATCCCGTCTCTCCCATGTAACATCGCCTGCCTGTCGGCCTGTCTGCCCTAAATTTAAACTGTGGTGCCAATCCCAGGCACTCAAACACCCGAGCCCAACTTGGCAAATGGAAAATGGAAGATGGAAAAACCCCCAATCCACCATCTATCTAATTACGTCGCACAGTAACCACCATCCACGATGATATCCGTGCCAGTGGTGAAAGAGGATGCGTCCGATGCCAAGTACAAGTACTACGTTACTTGCTGTCAGTTGTTTCTCTTGATCTATTTCAGGTATGGGTTACGTACCGCTCCCTTGAGCTCTTTGGCCTCACCTTCTCGCCTATCGTAAATCGTCAGCTTGCACCCTTTCAGATTAATGTTGTTTATTGCGCCGAATATCTGGCAACATTCAACTTACCCCATCGGCGTTCTGCCTCTGAAAATCTCTTTCGTGCCCTCCGAGATGAAAGCCGTGATCTCGGTCTTGATATAGCCCGGCGACACACTGTTTGCTCTCGCGAACCCCGTCCACTCGACGGCAAGAGACTTACAAGCATGGATCGCCGCCGCCTTCGACGCATTATACTGCGATGCTCAGAGTCAGCCATGGTCAAGGCGCTCGGCTCATCTCATTTCATCCCATCTTATTCTATAATCTCGCCAAGTACTTACCACCGTCTGCATCTGCGGCACATTCGCAATATGCCCACTGATGCTCGCCGTCGAGATGAAGCTCCCGCTCAGGTAATTCTCCAACGGCTGGCCGTCGACCGTGGTGCCCTCCTTTCTCTGGCGGCGCCAGTGCAGCGCGGCCGCCTTGGCGCAGTAGAAGGTGCCCTCGAGGTTGACCTTGAACACGTTCGACATGGTCTCCAGCGAGCCGTCGATGAACGCGCCCTCCTCCCACGCGATGCCCGAGTTGGCCACGAACACGTCCAGTCGCCCGTTGAACTCACGTACAATCTCGTCCACCTTGTCCTGTACGGATTCGTAGTTTTGGATGTTGACTTGGTAGGCTTTGCCTGTTTTTAAACGTGGTGTGATCAGCGCAATAAACCTACAAGCTTGCTTGAGAAGAGGGCGAGCAAATAGTTTTTGCATTTAATTGAGTGTATGCGCGAATGTGAAGAGCACCTACATTTCACTCCGTATTTCTCCTCGATCTTAGCTGCTTCGTCTAAGGCCTTCTTGTTCGAATTATACCATATCGCAACGTTGGCGCCAGCTTCTGCGAGCCCTTGGGCTATCGCCAGACCGATGCCGGCGCCAGCACCGGACACGATCGCCGTTCTGCCCTTGAGCGAGAAGAGAGGCATCACCAGGTCCGATTCGGGCACCGGCATGTTGTCCCGAGGGAAGAGGCCAGTTTTCATGTCCGCCATTTTGGAATGACTCTTGTCTTATCTTACTTCGCTCGCAATTTGAAGCTTGAACACCGTGAGAAATGACAGTGAGAAAGGGAAATAAGGGATGCACCGACGCGAGTTTTCAGAAAGCATAGGTATATAAGAACTTGGGAGGTGAACTCGTTGCACTCTAATGCACACATAAAGTACCTTGGCTGGCTGAACTCAATCCCCTCACGCCGGATTCCTCCGAGATGGGAGGTAAAGAAGCATACGTGTACAGTACAATTTCACCGAACCTCCTCGGTCGGACATCGCCCATGTTCGACCGTTCCGCACGCCTGTTACCTCCAATGCACGCCGCCTTGCCTATGGGCGCGGAAGAAAAGAAGCACACCTTAAGCAACCAACCTACTTGCTGCACAGCGGCTGCAACGGACCGAAATAAATGACGTCTGTACGCATATGCAGCCGCGATGGACAAAATTGTCAGGTCCAGCGATACAGCCCCGGCACTGACATGCAGTACTTGGTAACCGGTACCCGCGAATGGCGCAAGGTCATGTCTTGGTCTTACACGGCTTCCAAAGGCGGATCTGAGAGTTCGCCCGTTACCACGCTGTCGAGCGGGTCGGAGGGCGCCGATTGGAATTGGGGAAACGAACATGAGGGGAAGGTCACATTGGTAGCAAAAGCATGCTGACTGACTCGTACTGGGGGAACCAGACACTCCAGATGACATGTCACATTCAGGCTGGCCAATCTTTGCCAGATGCAAGAGCACAAAATCAAGACTTGGGGTAGATGACAATTAAATACATCGTCACGTTATCTAGGCTACCTGTGCATAGCCTAGGTGAGCCATTCATTTGATGAACTGAAAAGTATAGCTCTCTGCTATCAATCTGGCCCTAACCATCCACCAACACCGCTAACTAGTGACTTGCTTCGTGATTTCGGCTTTCTTAAAGTTTGTGTTTCTCCATCGCGAGATGTAATCGTCGCGGTTGACTGTTCGCAGGGTGTAAGTACTTACTGCTAGACATGCTTCATTCACGATATCATATGGGAGTGGACGGTACTCACTGTAGCCACCACATATCCTCCTCCTACCCGTAAAGGCAGTCCGGCCATGCAACACGCGCCAGTTATCAAAGACTTTTCCCTAACCGTTAGCACCCACCATCGATATCAGATCAGAACGTCGAATCAATCAATACTCACTCAACACAGTACCTGGCTCGAGTTGGAACGAATACTTGATACGCTTCCGCCTCAAGATCTCGTCCCACGCCCGTGCCGCCTTGTACCATTGCTTGGCGCCTATGCTGCTTGAGTCGTCGATGTTCACAGGGACCACGCCTCTATCGTCATTGTTCCATCTGATGCGATGCACCTTTCCCGTCTCCGGGTTGAGCTCAATGACCGGATAGAGCTTGTCAGGGGCTATGGTGATGCCTTTGTTGCCGCTTGCGTGCCAGGGGATGCCATATTTGGCTAGGATGTAAAAGCTGTTCGGGTCCTCCTCTTGCAGGATATTGGCTGCGTGGAAACCGTCGACTAATATCGACTTTCCTCCTAGCTCGGCTTCGGGCCCCTTCTTCGACGAGCCCTCGTCGGTGTGGGACAGCAGGTGAAACGCTTGCAGCCCGGCAGGGTCGGTGAAATATGTGGTGTCCGTACTTTTCAAAGGTCGGAAGTTAGCAGGTGCCATATGTAGTAGCACATCAAATACAGGATTAGGGGGGCGTATGCCGGTGAGGCGGAGAAGTCGGTGGTGTAGTCGCTACCTCTTATGATGACTTACTGTGCACTGAGCGCCAAATTGGTATATGCCGTATCAGCGTGAGCTAGGTCCGGTATGAAGTCGTAGAATCCACCATAGTGCGTTTCGCGTATGAAAGCTATTTTCCTCAGTAGGTCCTCTGTTGGTTGGGCTGAGTCTGTCGGCACTCCCTTGACGAAAGCGAAACCGCCACGCCTCTGTATCCCATAGTAAGTAGAGCTCTCCAAACTCCGGGTGATTTTGGTGCCACGCCGATCAACGTACAATCAACAATGTCAAGCGTCCCACAGCAGATTCCTGGTCCTTTTCGAATTCGCTGAAGTCAATACTTGAGTTGGGGTGGCCACGGAACGCGAAATAATCGTTCCTGTCGATATCATATGAGCCAAAGCGTCGGGAGGCGCAAGAAGCACTCACCTAACAACGCGTTCGTCTTTGATCTGGGGTCTCCGACTTCGCCAGTAGCCTTCCAGGAATTCCATGGAGTAGAAGCTCTTATGTGAGCCGTGAGACCCTATAACATGATTAGTTTCACCAGCAACCCTGACCAGCGGCTGACAAACACTCAATACGCAATCCTTCTCCATCGAAATGGTGTTTTACAGGCTCGACTTTTTCAGGTATCTTGGCCAATCAACAATTAGTATGAGCTGTGTACCTCGTTCGTGTTGAAGCTCACCTACCTCAAAGGTATTGAAGTTGCGTTGTTGTGTGTCTTGGTTCACACATTTGCTGCAGCGGCAGTTGTCCCTTATGATGATGAGCGATGCTGCATACTCTGCCTACTCATCGAAAGATTCGCAAACCTTAACCAAAAGTAGGGGCTGTTTACCGTCAGTAACCATACAGGCTTACTATCAGAGACCTATGTTGTACTTACAGTCGATTGCGTTCCACGCCATGGCGGTCACGAGTGATAACGCTGCAGACCAACTCGAGCGGTTAGACACCAACAGAGCATCGAGATTAGTCGGGGGTATCACGGTACTGACACTCCGCGGTCATTGTCGATGCTAACCATTATGTTTAGGGCTTCGTCTTTGTCTTTGTGCTGATACCCGTAGGCTCTCGCCTGCATGTAGCCTGTGAGCCTGGGCCGGACAGGGCAGACGCGGCAGACAGAGGGCGCCACGATCCGACCCGCGAATGCGACGCTCCGCATTGCTGCAGCTGCTGTTACATGAGAAATATTCAACATTCCAAAGTCTCAGCTTGAGGAGGTAAGGTATGTTCCCGATAGATACTAACGTGTCACGGGCTTGATGGATGCTGATAAGTATCATGCGCATACCTCACTTGGCTAGGATCCACTAATGCAAGTAACAATTTGAACCCCGATGCCCCGCCCCCCGAATTGAATTGAGCCCAGCTCGTCAGCACAGGCTTACCTAAAGTAATGGTGGGGACAAGACGGTAGACTACATGTAGGTATGTACGTGCTCACGACCTCTTCAATCCCACATACACCTATCTAGGTACCTAGACATGTAGCCATTTCTAAGGACTTGTCACGTAGAGAGAAGCCGTATGTATACCACTTGTAACGGATTAATATTATTTCTTGATTTTTTCCTAGTTTTATGCCACCTTACCGACCTTCACGTGCCGGGACGTCTTCTGGATACTCAACCACCAGCGTGTTAGTCTGCATGATGCCACAGGGCGGCACCGCTGTCGGCGCGTCCAGTATGCTCTTTTCGCTGTCCCCATCGCTGTCACCGCGCGCCCTTGACGTTATCCACGCCGTGACCTCCCCTCGTCTCGTGTCGGTGCCCGCCGAGATCGCCTTCAGCATTGTCGCATCGTCCGTGTATGAGTCGTCAGTCCCGGTATTGCGTGGTCTTTTCGGGGTTACGTGTCGATCGCGTGATCCCAATCTAAAGGTAGCTTTGATGCTCGCCGTGCTCCTCGCGATAAAGACGCGCAGGTTGGGGATCGATGCTGCGATGATGACCGATGCAGGCTCAACCGTGTTCCATATTGTAAGCTCTGCGCTGGAGTCTGCAGCGAAGTGATTAGTTGCCAGTGTCATGCAAGTGCATCTCCTCAGAGTATCATGTTACGTACAGGTAAAGTCATCGTCTGTAATCTGGTTTGTGTAGATGGCCTTTATGATCGTGACGACGCCAGATCTAACAGGGTTAGCAGACGCAATCTCCGTATCACACCAGGTCTATACTCACAGGACACCTAGGCTCATAGCAATACTTGCACCCAGCTTCTCAACACGCCGGATCTATAGCCTCTCGTCAGCAACTATAACAGCGTTCCCCAACATCAATGGACATACTTGTAATCTTGATAAGATGACCCAGGGCACAATGGCCAACAGAAAGTCAATCAACGACACATATGCTACAGTAGTGTCAGTTAACTCAGACGCCCATGATCCTAATCAGGCAATCTGTACGAACCTCCTTCGAAGATGAAGTACCCAACGCTTACGCTACTGTCGATGCACGTTCCAGGGATAGATTTGTCGAAGATCTTCTCGTACGGTATACACGAGGCGAAGGGCAGAATGATTGCCGGTATCGTGACCGCCAAGAGTGTTGTGATGCCAAACCAGACGAACTTCTTCTCGCATTCACTCGATAGTCGGAGCAGTGTGATCGCAAAGCTGACCCGCGCAAGGTTCGTCGATAGGCGCACGACTCCCGACAAGACCTGTAGATAAGTGATGATCCCGCGAATGCTCTGCGGCCTGGTGGCAGCTATCTCCTCGACGTGCCGGCCATATCCCATGGCGACGGTTCTTTGAACCAGGCTAGCGGTAAGTAGGAGCAGTATCTGGCATTCGATGTCAGAGTGTGTGTCTTCAACTACCTACATATAGGTACTAAGCATAGCTAAGTAACTTACCATCGAAGCCGCGAGAGTATAGTCGTCGTACCACAGGTTCCCGCGATACTTTAATTTGATGTACAGTCTGAGCGCGCAGAAGAGCATCGCCAAGGCGGTAATGGACCATATTGAGCCCAGTATGAGCGGTGCCATAGTCTCGGTCGCAGCCATTATGTTTAATTGTACTCAATCATTCCATGGGTCGAGTTGGCGTATAAGCGTTGTTTTTCTTTTTCAGAGAAATGCAGAGTCTAGTCCAAACCCCGCCAAGCGGGTGTTGGCTATCTCTGGGGAGCAAAAGCAATGATCGAGACGAACACTTCGAGGTTTCTTGGAGGTGACAGGTTTCTCGGTATTGGGTAGCCAATTATCCGGGACATGAGTAAAGGTTGCATACAATGATGTATGTGTAGGTGGCGAAGTCTCGGGGGGTTCCAAATATTGATCTCTCACGGAACCGTTTCCCAGATAACAAGATTTGGGATACGATCTCGCACCGAGTCGCACCCAGCACTGCGAGTAATGATCGACAGCAAGGCGAAGGGAGATTTTCGGAATTCTCAAAAGCAGAAACTATTTCGCAGGGTATCTGATAATATCGAACGAGGATGGGGCCGTGCGCGAGGGGGGGCAACGGGAAATGCCGCTGTAGTTGGAGTATAGCCCCCCGAGCCCCCAAATCTTCCAATCAATCATGCATATATGTGGAAATACTTCGATCACAACAGGCTTGAAACCTTATAAGACTTCTCGAATTGCTATTTTACGTGACATGTTCATAAATATCTCATAGCGCGATCATTCAAGCGCTTATATTCAGAGATAAGGTATACCAAAGGAGGGGTCTGCGACATCATCTGAACACTATCCGTGTCGTTCCTCAGGTTTCAATGCGGTCTTGGCTCCTATAACGGGAATTCGTACCCGAGTCGGTCATGACCGTCAGCCTACAGTATCTATCTTTGTGGATATCGTGGTTTGGGGTACGAGGTAAAATTCTTTGGATGTCACCTAGAGGGTGTGATTCTGCTTCGGTGTCAAATTCATTCATGCATACCATGGCGCAGCAAGCTTTCTGAGCGTCAGTGCCTTTCCTGCGAGGTGCGAACCTGGCATTCCTGGGCAAAACTAGCAATAGTTCGTCCACCTGTACGCCAAGGGATCAGGGTATCAGGAACTGAACCACTTTGCGGCAACGAGTTCTCACAAGGCTAGCGTCCCAAGATCTAGGTTGTACTATGCGATGACGTTTCCCCAAGATGGCATAGATGAGGCATGATGTTGCTGACATATATCCCCGTCAGCTCACTAGCTTCTCCCATTTTGACCCAGTCACGTTACTGAGTTTGTATGTGTAATCCGCGATGCTGGTCCCTGGGTGCTCCTTGACAGCCCCTGGCTTCGGCACTTCATAACCTTGTGGGTTTGGTTTACGCGAACCATCTCGCCATTTACTACTCCCAGCCTCGCCAGCCATTGAAATTTCCGATGCTTGTGATTTCAGGACCTATCATGTCTGTTGAAGAATTCGTAGGAGTGTTTAATAGAGCAACTTTAACTGCACGTGGTCAGTTAGTTGGTACAAGTGCTGCGTTGGGTCAAATAAACCATGTCGCCGAATAGGTATAGTCGTGAGAATAATACTTTCGAACTTGAGCTAGAATCCAAGGCTTTGATTCTGATTAACCTACACGGAGACTTATGAGGTACGTGCCACAGTTTGTATTAACTACATGTTGTCATCATTTCAACGATAGCAAGTCTAATGGGAATTTTCAGGGTTTGGCTTGATGGGATGAGTTTACAATTAAATCGAATCAGCTCACAAGAGTTCGCAATCGACTGCAGTCGAGATCCACGTTTTCCATACATGAGAATAGTTGATCGACACGCTATCTCGTACGAAACACGATATCGCCATAGTCAAGCATCAAAGCCCGAAAACCATGCGAATATTCATTTGTTGAAGTTGAAATTTCGAATTCGTGTTATGCTACCAGATGAATAATTAAGCGATCAACGCTCAAGAGTGTAATGACATCCTTTGGGGACAAGAGCCAAGTAGTTCATCGCCTTTCCGTGGCTGGTACGATCGCGACATGATGGGAATACGCATGATACCACGATTTATGCGATTTTAAGCCGTACAAAGCCAGCTAATCGTAGAACCTGCTTCGAATTTCTGCAAACTTGTTCGTGGTAAGGCAGTCAATACCCAAGTCTGAGAAAGTAAGACACTACTATCAGCATGTTTCTTGTAGAACATGCAGCTTGCTTCGAAAGATGCCCCAATACTCTATGTCTCAGATGCCTAGGGAGTATACAAATAACTGGAAGTCGTATTTCAGAACTGATTCGCGTCGGTGAATATTTCCCGTTGACTCAAACAAGCAACCAAACATGGCAACACTTTCAAACTCAGGCCCAGTTCAGAACGACATAGAGAGGGGACCAACGGAGCAGCGATGGCACCGAGATACCAGCTATAGCACGAGGCTTGTGCACCAGGTTACATACAAGTTCATACCTTCCATATTCTTCATTCTCGTCGTCTTCTCTTTGGGGGCTATCCTAGCAATAACACTTTACTGCAAGAAGCCTCTACCACACCAAGCGACAGTAGCCTTCTCGACTCTGTTATCTGTATTATTCGTGTTATCCGTTCTTGGGTTTATCTATCTTCATCTACGAAAGAACAAGTCAAAAAGCGATGGCGATCATACGGTCACTTCAGAGCAAACGAACCACCCTCGATGTCAGACTGGGAATCTCGCTAGAGGTAACCCACACGTGCAGGAGACGCACCCTGCAACCAACAGGCACAACACCGGCACAAGTGGACAGGCTAGGCCCCAAGCTCCCGGAGGTGGTACAGCTACTTCCGATATAGTCCAATATCCAACACCTGGTCCCGATACTTACAGGAGAACAACCGGAGAGCATCAAGGGGGCGCTCAGAGGCAAAATGATGCTGTCGAACTTGCAAGTTTGCATCAACCGCAAGTCCAGCGAGCTACAGATGAAACTAACTGCTCAGGACGGTGGAGTTCAGCATCTACATTCATACAGGCTGGCCAACTCGATGCTGAAACTGTAGAAAACCATACCGGGACGGTTGATCAGCAAACCCTACCTCATAGAGTAAGCGCAGTGCTCATAATTGAGTTCAAGTATAGTATAATAACTGATTGAAAAAGGTTTCACAGGATGTGCCCAGAAACCAGGCTCCAGGACAAGTTTCTCGCCCACAATTCAAGGCCTACCGACCACCCTCGGTAGAACCAACAACACCAGCCTCACTAAAAACGACATCACGAGAACATTCGCATTCAATTACAACTCTGCAAACTCCCAAAGTGGACACAGCAGTACCTCAAACACGAGCAGAACACGGCCAGCAGTTCGGACACCAAGTCCCAGAGGAGGATTCTCTGTGGCCCCACGGCAAGCCACGATCAAAGGGTACGTACGCAAGACCGACGAGCGCTCCTCTAATTAACCCATGACAAAGCCTCACGGCAGCAACTCTGACGATGAATTGCTAGCAGGCAGTAGTGTCAGCAACCGTAGGCGCCCCAGCGGGCCTCGCGAACTATCCCGAACCAAGAGATCGAGGGAAGGACTCCGACCAGCCGGCATGCTAACACACCGCAACAACCGAGGTCTTTCCCCCATCACAGAACATCCGATCTCCGAGCCGGACCATCTGCATCCCCAGCAGCACTCCCCATACCCATACACAGCAACAGCAACAGCTCCTCGCCCCCTGAACCTTCCAAGCGCAGACCCAAACCTTGTACCACCCCTGACTGTCGGCCGGAGCCCGTACAGAATGCAACCGCAGCCAAGCCATGGACACTTAGAGTACACTACCCCAGAGAATGGAATGCGGTTGAATACTGCCTCGACAACTCAGCCAAACATGTTAAATCAGGAGGGCAGAGTGGGTTTGAGAGGTGGCAGAGGCCACCGTAAGTCGCGGCTGCTACGACGGAGTGCTACGACAAGCAACAAACGCAAGTTGAAAATGGGCAAGAATTAGCATGCTGATGAGACGCGGAATTACTAAAGTGGTGGGGTGAGAATGCAGACTAGAGCGGAATAGACCAGGAGCAATAATTGAAGTTAGAGGCAACCCAACAGCTCACTCTCGCCGTTAACGCAGTGCTTTGGTAATCACCAAATGTGTGTAAAGTAGTCATCTTGCCATTGATGATAGTACCGTGGAACCCATACATGCGCCCACCACTCCATACAAAAGCACCTGTAACCAAGGCCAATTCCCTCCCCATGGCAAACGATGTTGAAGTTGTGTGACATCTAAGCCACAAGCATGGAACTTATTGCAACACCTTCAATTTATCCCAGAAGGAACCTATCCGACTCTCCCCTTCCCGATTACCCCCAATCCTATTGGAGTAAGCCGTGGTCGGCGATAGAATCGTCAAGTTCCACGCCTGCGCCCCGTCAATATACGTGGAATACTTCAAGCTGCTTTGCTCGGGGGACAGTCTCTCAATCGTGACGGCGCCGAATTTGGAGTTGCCCCAATTGATATATCTAGGCGCATCATCAGCAAGGAACAAAGTTAAAACATGGCTGCTATTTAGGGGGAACTTACTTGAGCTTCACATCCTCATCATCAGTTTGGAAATAGGTTGGAACAGGCGAGAAAAACTGGTTGAGCGGGCTGACCGAGAATTCGTGAACAGTGACGGCTTCGGACCACTTGCTGTTCTGCGGAGGGGGGAAAGCCGTGGCACCAAACTCGTGACGGTCACCCGACAGAACGACAACACCTACACCCTGGCTGCCGATGTCCCACATGGCTTCGAGGATCTTCCTGCGCTCGGCAAGGAAGCCACCCCAAGTATCTCTGGTGTTGACCCGCCAGTTCTTGGTAAACGGCACGGAGCTGGCCACGATCTTCCACTTGACCCCCTTCGGCTCAGGTCGGCGTAGCCAGGCGATGAAATCCTCGAGCTGCGTTTCGCCAAGCATAGTCTTGTTGACGCCATCGAAAGGCTCAGAGTTTCGCGATCGGTAGGTTCGGCAGTCGAGCATGAAAAACGAGGCAGGGCCTTGGGTAAAGGAGTAGTAAGTGACTCCGCGAGGCATAAGACCCAAGGCGCCAGCTCCCTTCGCTTCTGGAGGGTTCACAGAGGTCTGATAATTGTGCCAGGGATCGACTGCGGTTTGGTAGACTCCTGTAGTTCGCTTATCCCAATCATTTGAGATCTCGTGGTCGTCGAGGACGTGGATCCAGCTGAGGTTTTGGCCGATAGCAGGCCAGTCAGGCGATGCATATACTTGTCGGTACTTCTGCCTATAATTCTCCACTGATTGCCCAAATTGACGAGGCACTTCAATATACTATATTTTGACGCTCATCAGTATTTTGCAAATTGCGCAGATCTTGACATCTAACAATAACTCACGATGAAGTCTCCAAGAAAGAGCATGAACTGCGCGCCGAGGCTCGGTAGAATCTTGGCCAGATGCTTCATTCCGGGGAAAGCCAATGGGTGGTCTCGTGGGTCGTATGGGAGCCGTGGCACAAAACAGGACGTCGACAAGAATGTGAACTTGCCGTCGTTGAGGTCGGGCATGACACCTGGTTTCGGAGCAGAAGTGAACTGGCCTGAGTGGTTATTGGAAGTGGTCCACTCGTATAGTTGCTGTTTAGAATGAACGATGGGCAAGGTAACAGCCGCAGTATAATCTGAAGCTTCAGTAGTCTGCTCGATGCTGATTACATTCAGCGGAAGTGCATCGTCGAACGGTTGAGGATCCTTTATGCGAAGCTGCACGGTGATAGGCAGCTTCGTTTGGTCTGGTTCTCGAATCAACAGCTTTGCCTCGGAGTCGGAAACGTAGCCTAGTCTAGCAAAGGATAGGTCGTGGCTAGGATGGTACCATTTCGGCGAATAGACAAAGTCGGTGATCATGACGACACATAAGGCGTTCAGGAAGAAAGTGAGTGTGGTTAAGAAGAGGCTATTCGGACTGGGAGCACCAGTGAGGAGGCTCTTCAGAGGGTTTGTCGGCTTTTTGGCCAAGGAAATGGTTTCCTCGATCGCGACCTTCTCTTCCACAACGGCATCTTCAGTTTCCCCTGCGTCGAGCTCATCCTGGTTGAGGACCTTCTCGTCTACTGCGACGTCGACTTTGTCTATTACATCGTACTTTGGACCGCTGATGTAGTTTGAGATGGCGCTCGTCGTATAAACCGCGAATAGCGCATAAATCGCGGGTAGGAGTGGCTTCGTCTTGTTAGTAACAGACGGGTTTTCGGCTGATGGCATGTAGCCGAGGCTTGAGACCAGTATGAACCTACAGGAATCGCGGCCTGCAGAGAGTCAGTATCGCAGAATCACATTATAGACGGAGCAATTGGGGCCTTACCCATCGAAGAAAGAAATAAGAGGCCAATCGAAGACTAGTCGATGCCAGTGTAGCTATTGTATCACTTCGTGGCGCCATGGTAAAGTAGTGAGCTTGCGACGCAGCTAAGTGGACGGAACGCCGTGCGGCGCGTCAGAGTGTCAATGGGAGCAGACAAGGTCAAGCTACCAAAGATGTGAAAAGCAAGAATCAGATATATTGTATTGCAATATGCGACATCGGCATGTCGATAAGGTTGTTGATAGATCGTGTAGAAGCTAGTTGTGCAGAGACCGACGTCTTACATGGTGTGCATGGAGGCTAGATGACAGCTCGTGCAGATGTGACGACACCACCGAGATAAAGTTGCACGGGCTCGGGGGGCTTCTGCTGGGGGTAGCTCCGTTGCTGACACTAGCTTATCCGAGTCCCTCTATTGGAGCTGAAGCCGTTCCAGTCTCATCTGATTGCCATATAGAGTTAGTAGGCCCATGCCGTGGACATATCCTCCCCGCGACGCGTTTCGTCAACAGTTCGTGCAGGGGTTCTAAGATTACCTAAGCAGCAATGCCTCTTGGATCAACAAGGGGTGTTTGGGGGCCAACAGCTAATCCATGATTCCATGGGTCATAAATGCTAAGACAGGGGCCGTAAGGCTACACACATAGTCATCTAAGCCTATTCGGGTAACTTGGAGCTGAGTGCCTTTTCTAGGTACCTACCTAGTACTGGGACCTTAGGGACCTAGAGAAGTCTTCTAAAATAAAATACACTTCTGATGTGGAGAACAGTTCTCATTTTAACAACACTTCTTAATCCAACAACACTTCTCTATAGTGGGTCCTAGATCTAAGGGGGCTTTCTGATTAGCTGCAGCCCTTAGTCTAGGCTTCTGATTGGTCCATACGCTATAAGCCCCCTAAAGGAACAGGCCTAAAAAATGGATCGAGCCGTATTCGAACCCCTTTGAACAGTTAATATTGAAGGTACGAACACACATATAGAAGCAGTCACGAAGCAGTCAATCACGGAGCATATAGTTCTACCACTACACTACGAGGTATTTACGAATTTAATTACAATTACAAGCATACGACCCGACCGGCTAGGGCAGTATATATTGAACAGCCCAGTAGGTCTTGTTTGGTGGTGGTACTTCGAGAGAAGTGTTGTTGGGCTCAGAAGTATTGTTGGATTCAGAACCGTTGTTGGATTTGGGAAGTGTTCTTGGCCTACAGAAGGGTTCCCTATAGGCTAGCTTTCCCACTACGGTATCCATTGATCTTTGTGTCACTATGGAGGGGTATATATGAGCCAATGCTTTGGTTCTTATCCAGTATATTTTAAATCCCCCCAAATCTCTCCGCAGCACCTTCACATTTTCCGTCTTGCCCTTCACAAGGTATACTTGTAACCCAACATGGCACCATTGAAATCCACAACACGCATTGCTCAACTTTCGTTGACTATCAGTGACACTGTCGCGAAGCTCGACGAAATCCTCCAGTCGCAAGGTCTCCAGACACCTTCGTTTAGCGAAGATGCTCCAACCAGTCTTCCCGAGGAGGCTCTCGCGATGCAGAGCGTGCTACTCGACGCTACGTCGGAACTCCACGATCTTCTCCTATTCCCGATGGCACTAATGATCAATAAAACGGCAGTAAGTATTTGAATATTTGAGAAAGAAAAAATACTGTTACTCTAAGCACATTGTTTCTAAAGATAAATAGCAAAACAACATGGTACCGTTCCAGTTTATAAGCCATCTAGGAATTGCAGAATTAGTTCCTCTCGGAGGTCAAACCTCATTCCAGAAGATTGCAGCAAAGACAGGACTAGATGAAGTGATTATCCGAAGGGTTCTACGTCATGCTATTACTATGCGGGTCTTTCACGAGCCAGAGCCAGGGATAGTTGCACATACAAATATCTCCAGGGCAATTACGGACTCCAGCTTGAATGACTGGCTTAAAACTGCCAGTCGAGATCTTTGGCCTGCAGCTACCAAGGTAACACTTTCATGTACGGCTTATATACCGCAGCTAATTGTGTATGGGTGTAGACGTTTGAGGCCATCATGAAATGGCCAAACTCACAGGAGATCAACGAGACGGTAAGCTCCCACTTCATCATATGATCACAACTGCTCATGAATACGTAGGCCTTTTCTTTGGCCCACAATACAAGCATGTCAGTGTATGACTTCTTCCAAGCAAATCCCGACCGGGCTCTTAGCTTCGTGGGCTCTTTGAAGGCTCTCACCTCTAGCCGGGAGTATGATGTTCGCCACGTGATCAACAATTATGATTGGCACTCTCTGGGGCATGCTCAAGTTGTTGACGTGGGAGGTTCGCGAGGAAATGTTGCAATTCAACTGGCTGAGAACTTTCCAGGTTAGTCCTCGGAAGTCCCCCTTCCCCCCAAGGTAGATCTCGGGCCTCATTGCTCCCGCATGGCCTCGAAATATGAGGTCAAGTCCTACCACGCAAGGCAATCACTAACTTCCGCGGAATAAACAGGACTGAATGTTCTTGTTCAAGATAAAGAAGAGGTCATTCACGGCGCAGAAAACGATCTTCCAAAGGAAATCAAAGATCGTGTTAGTTTCGCGGTACACGATATCACCTCTCCCCAGACGGTTGAAGCCGATGTTTACTATTTGCGGTGGATTCTACATAACTGGCCGGACAAGTATTGGTAAGCTGAGCCTAAGTTTTAAAGAAACTTGTTTAATATGTGCTGACATATGTACCATTATAGTATGTTTTGATCTTACCTCTCTCTGTACAAACCTGATAAACTTGGAACGTTGCGAAAATTAACTCATTTTCTTTTCTTTTTCTTCCCCGTTCTGTAGTCAAGGGCCGGTACTAATGGCGATACAGGCATGGCCATCCTCAGAGCATTGATCCCAGTGTTAAAGCATAACGCAAGAATCATTGTTCAAGAGGCATGTCTTCCCGAGCCGGGCACAGTTCCATTGTGGAAGGAGAATCGACTTCGGTAAGTATCAATTCCCAACACCCGACTTTGCATACCGTGTGCTAATCAGTGGGGACTAACAGCGCTGCTGATTTGAGCATGACTGCCCTTTTCAACGCCCGTGACCGCACCGCCAGTGACTGGAGAGCTCTGTTCTCCGAGGCAGACAGGAGATTCATTCTAGAGTCTGTGATCCAGCCTACAGGCTCAGCTTTGGCAATGATGGATTTACGCTGGAACGCTGAGGGTTAGGATGAGTGCGGTATTGTGGTGTTGTCAACGAAAGGGTTCAGCCTGCCCCAACGGGGGGTCATCTTGGGGCTGTCATTGCCGTAGATTTCTAGTAATTTAGCCTCCAAATGAGTATATCTTGTCTCGACTCTCGCCTTTGGCAATGTGTTCCCGTTCAGCTCAATGAATTCTTCCTAGCAGCTAAGTTCTATCTGTGTATGATTCCAATTGTGCCGTCCCTTTGCATAGGAGTGAGAAGTCACTTTATTCAGTCATAATCTACTAGGTTCGTATGGTTCATTTGGCGCACCACTCGATGCTCTAGTGAAGCTTAGCGACTAAAACTCTTAGCGACTCACTGAATATGACACGCGTCACGCGTTGTACCACATGTAACACCAGCCACCCACTCTAGGACTCTATATAGTAAGGCAACTCTATCATACCATCACATCGGTAGGATGATTCGACCCTCCTGCACAACATTCAAAGGACATTCTGCAGAATGGGCTGTTTCGGCAAAAGCAAGTGAGCAACGAGTGTAACATCAGACCTCCTCGGAAGCTGCTTTCTTGTTGATAATGGTATCACAAACGTCAACAGTTGTGGACACTGATTTTGTTCCCAATTTGGTAGTTTGAGACATATAGAGAGAGAAACATTCAGAGCGGCCTTCGCATGAGGAAGTCGTCCGTCCATGCTTTGTAGTCTTGCTTGCGTGTCGCTACCTTAGGCAGGCTGCGCACAAAGAGGATATGTAGTTAGCTACCTAATCTGAGACAGAAACACAAAGAAGACAGCGTAGTGCGGTTCGGGTGGCACGGATGGCACATTGCACGTAGGCGTGAGCTGGAGCGGGAGACTTCCCGAAAGACATGACTATCACTGCCTCCCTCCAGTATATCCTCGAGCGAGGTCATCGACTCTCAAAGGATACTTAACCAACTTTCTATCCCTTGTGTCTGCTCAATATACTTGACTATCTGAGCAAGCTCGCTTACCAGCTTACACACGTACCCCCGACTGAGCCAGAACAAAGCACACAGAAACCATGGCGCCACAACTACTGAGTGTTGTTGAGCTCACTGAACAGCTCAATGTATTCTTAGACAAGTCTCGCAGCGTTGACAAGCTTGCCGACGATGTCGCTCTGCGCAAGCTCAGTGAAGCTGCGCGTAAGGTCGGCCTTGCTACCGAAGCTACTGGTGATACTGTTCACAGAATCGCCCACTCGGTGCGCCTGCTTTCATTGACCACACTCATAATCGCTTCAAAAACCTATAACTGTAACTGACTTTTGATCAGTCTTTGCAAGTCCCGCTCGCCCAGATCGGTATCGACGTGAAGCTGTTCGAACACATGGCGGAAATGGGTAGCTCCACTGCTTCTGTAGCGACCCTCGCTAAAGATGCTAATGTTGACCCCTCCTTGATGAGTATGATGACCGATTCTGATGATGTGATACCAAGACACTGAAACTATAGAACAGAACGACTTCTCCGATACTATCAGTCGATGGGTATGGTCGCTCAGCTGGGAGACGACGAGTATGCCCCCAACAACGTAACCAGGGCTATAGCTACGAAGGGAGGCCGGTCTGGCATCAGCTACTAGTAAGTCCCATTGGTAGTGTCCCTGAACTGGAACAAGATTCAGGATACACCGAGTATATGGCCTGGGCTAACGATCTGGCCGATAGCCACCATATGATCAATCAGACCTTCGCCGTTTTCCCTGAGTTCCTGCAAAAGACCAACTACGTCGACCCTACGGATAACGCCAACTGCCCATGGCAGCTCGGTCACAACACGGACAAGTCACCGTTCGAATGGCTGCAGATGCACCCCAATTTGATGGTGGACTATTTCCTCCCATGGATGGCCTCGCAACGTGACGGGTTGCCAACATTCTTCGATGTCATTAACTTCGAGAAGGAGCTCGCGCAGGGAGCCAATGACTCAACCGTCCTGTTCGTCGACATTGGGGGAGCGCAGGGTCACCAATGTGTCGCCTTCAAAGCGAAGCATCCGCACTTGAAGGGGCGCGTGGTTCTTCAAGACCTGCCCGCCGTGATTGAGTCTGTCAATGCGAATCGTCCGCCTGGGTTTGAAGGGGTCGAGACACAAGTCTATGATGCCTTCAAGACCCCGCAGCCTATCAAAGGTAAGTAACAATACTCTGTCTCCTATAATCTGTTACGGGATCTTAACCAGTGACTGACTGACTCGGTACTAGGAGCTCGCGCGTACTACCTGCGCAACGTCCTCCACGATTTCCCTGACGCAGAATGCGTCAAGATGCTGGAGAGCATTAAAGCTGGAATGACGGAGGAATCTGTCATCTTGATTGACGAGATGGCGCTGCCTGAGCGTGACGCACCTTGGAGAGCGACCCAATTGGATATTTCAATGATCACTTGCCTTGCTGCCAGGGAGCGCTCCGAGCTTGACTGGCGCAACTTGTTCGACCAAGCAGGTTTGAAACTCCGCGATGTCTGGCAATACACAGACCAGCTGCGAGACTGCGTTATGGTCGCGGTACCGAAATAGTGGCTCACGCCATCATGCACTCAAGTTGGTATGTTATTCCCTGCTTGTAGTACAGTGGGCTGCAAGGCAATCGTTGGCTTCCTCCATAGAGCAAATACATAGCTGTTGGTACGCTTCTTATACGTACAATCAAATCATTGCGTTTGTATGAACAATCAGCTTCTTGTCACTTTTTATAGCATTGGTGATATGGTCCCGGTTATCGGGATTATCATAGGTGCTCAATAGAGTTCCCAATGAATAGGTAAACTTGGGTAGACAAGGGTTCGCTATCGGATACCCTGATGCTAGTTGCGAGCAGTCAATAATCGTTGCAATTGTATGACAATATGACGTCGTAGAATCAAGACGCCAAATGACAGTGATATGAAATCTTCAGTAGAGCCCGCATTGATAAATCCAAAACATCATCATCATAGGGTAGTGATAGCTGACTGATTCCTGCATCTGCTATTTTATTCACAATACACGTCAAGCGGAGGGTGGAAGATGAACCCTGACTAGTATGCAAGCACATAGTACAAGCTCTTCCCCAGCGCAAGAATCCAACAGAAAGGCTAGCTAGCGAGGCGGTTAACAAAAGAAAGTTTACACCCCTTCTTGGCAGGTCCAGTGAAGTGACTTCGTTTGCCACCTTGTTCATTTTAACATAGAATATATCTAATAGGGGTAGAGCTCTCCTATTATTACCAATGCTTTTCGGTATATATATTAAGTATTATTAAAAGTATCTAAGCCTTTAGATCTATCTAAATAGCTCTTAAACAGCTTTAGTATCGTTAGAAAGGTCGGAATAGTTTCGATAATACCCAAAAACGGAAATCTACGGAATAAAGTTTTCCAGCTTCAGATGTACTATGGGGGTAGAAAACTGGGTCAAGTGTAAACTTTCTTTTGTCAACCGCCTCGGCTGGGGCGAGGACCTGGCCGTAAGGGATGGTGGCTGACTTTCCTAGGTGGAGCCCTTCAGGTCCTATCTGCTGCATACATGGTAACTTCCAAGGTTGTTTTTTTCTCAAATGAGCCAAGTACACACAAGTCCTGTATACTCATATTGAAAGTCCCACATGAGGCTCAGACCCTCCTTGCATCCATTGATTTGCAGACTGATGATAAGGCTTCGGCTTCCTTCTTACCCACCTACCTAGTAAGGCATGCTAAGCACTGGCTGCTTGTTAGGCAGGCTTCGAGCTCATCCATGCGTGCCTCGCATGCGTGACCTATCTCGAAAAGGTTGCTTAAGCATCGACGAGATCAGGGGTCCCCGCTACCTTGCGCAACGACTGCGAATAATTGGTGGAACATAAGCATGTCAAAAGTCACTCTCTGCCTAACAAAAGGAAACATGCAGCGCATTACGTTGCATGTGGCGTGAGCACAAATTCTAAGTGTCTTTGATTGAGGGGTCTGGCACAGCTGGATTGTAACGCTACATCTCACCTGAATCTTAACAAGGCTCGCGTTCACATCCGGCGATCCGGCCACTCGTCAGTCTTCGTGCACCGCAGTAGAGTCTCGTCTGAAGACTTCATCGGCCCGCGATTGGGTCGAGATGAAGCTAGAGTGCGCCATATGCACGTGGGAGGTGGCGTCTCATCCTAACGCTTCATGAAGCCAGCCATATATAGCTTGGTATCAAGCAATATTGCAGCATACTGTCGACTGTTATGCACCTCGGCCGCATTGCGATAGTAAGACCAGAAGATGGCGAGACTTTCCACACCATGTATGATCCAAAAGAAGAGACGAGAATCGTCGATCGTTAACAATATTTGAATGCAGATGAAATGCTATTGCAGATGCTGCTGTGTTACATGCGCCACATCCATTCCCTCATCAGTTGTATCTAGGTAATCGCACGCCACTCGCGAGGCAATTTTCCCTGTGTATGCCCGATTCGAAACGAACTGCTAGTCATGGTACCCAATAACCCTCAACCCTCTGGTCGGGTCTGCATCGTTGGTGGCGGTCTGGTCGGGCTCGCTGGTAGCATCTTGTTACGCCGCCAAGGGTTTGATATCACGGTCTTTGAAAGAAATGCAACACTCGAGACGGTTAGTGATTTCCAAGAACGGCATGAACAGTCGATCAGTTGACATTCCAGCTCATAGGCGGGCTACGGTATTCAGCTTCACCCCAATGGCATGCGTGTGCTTCAGGACATGGGCGTCTATGACAAACTTATGCTCAAAGCAACGAAAGGTCGCAGTATCATCCTGAGAGCATATGATACGGGCCGTGTGATGAATGTACAGGATCTATCGGGATTGGAAACAAAGTACGGAGCGCCGGTTCTGACTTTTCAACGCGCAGACCTGCTAGGATGTTTACACGAGACTGCAGTCAATGAGGGCATTCAAATACACCTGGGCGCCGGCGTTGAAGCCAGTGGTATAGACTTAGAACACGGACGAGTCATCACGTCTGGATCCTATCTGGATGGAACCTCCGATAGCTACGACATTGAGGCAGATCTCTTCATTGGTGCAGATGGCATTGGCTCTGCCGTGCGAACTGCAATGATCGGAGCAGAGACGGACATCAATCCGCATGGACAAGTCGTGGACAGGATGGCCGTGAGCAAAAGCGCAGTATACGCTGTCCCATCGCTTCGTCATCTAATCGACGATGCAAACATATGTCTCTGGATGGGTCCAGGGGGGCACGTGGTTGTGTATACTCTGCACGACACAATGTATATTGCTTACATCCAACCCTGGTCTACTAACTCTCGGGATGCATTCTTTGGTCCTCAAAAGGTCGACCTCTCCGAGCTTCGTGCCGCCCTTCTCGGTTGGGACCCTCAAGTCCATGAACTTGTCAGCTTGTCACTGAACGGACAGCGCGAGCGTCGGTTACTGTTTGAGCCGCCAAGTCACGACTTTTCATGGGTCGCTGGCGAAGGCAAGTTTTGCTTGGTGGGCGAGGCGGCACATCCAATATTGCCATATCTGTAAGCCAGATTCTGGACTTTTATGAACTTTCTCCTTGTTAATATCCAGCAGATCTCAGGGTGCATCTCAAGGCTTAGAGTCGATCGCCGTTCTTGCTCATTTGCTTGGGAAAGCGAATAGCAGTGAGGAGTCCCTATATACCTCGCTTTATACCAGCAGATGCGAAAGGAACGAATCGGGCATGTGGGCAGAGCGAGTCGAAAGAGCGGCCGGCTCTGGCAACTTGTTGATGGTGACGCGAGGGACGAGCGAGACCAGGAGCTTCTGAGCACCCGGCCACCCACTGTCGGGCATCCAAATCTGCTAGCTGATCCATTTTTTCAGAAATGGCTATGGGGTTTCGATGCTCGTATGGCCGTCGACGAGGCCTGGCTAGCGCATCGTGCGCAAATGCAGAGTTGAGTGGCCGCATTGCCAGTTTGCGAGTCACTTTGCTGTAACATCACGTGTCCCCGTGTTTTGCCGCGTTCCCTAGCAAGCACAGCTGGTTTGATGAATGTGACGCATACATTCATTCATATAGTTCATATTCTTTGCAACAAGAGGACAAGACTTCAATATCTATCGTGCCCAACATCCGAATCTACTATTCTGATATGGCCTTCGCTTTATAAGTGCTAGATTAATCGTTGGCGGGCATGCCAGTAAATCCCTGGCGTCATCTGTCTTACCTCGCGCTTTTCATTGTCCATAATATTCTAGCTTGAAGGTGCACAGAATTAGCGACCGTTCTCGTCCGTTTCGTCAACTTTACCGATCATTCAAATACCACATGTTGTTCCATATTCTAGTAGTATTTTTAATGAGATAGCGTAGTTTAGAAACGCTGTAGGTTTGGCTATGGTAATAGCTATTACTATGGCTGTTTTGGAGTAGTTTGATATCGCTAACTGTGAGGCTAGGTTTATGGAAGGATTTAGGGCGGTATTTTGGACGGTGTTCTCTGTTGCGGCGCTTATTATTGGAGTGATATGGTTCGGATTGCGAAAGGGAGGGCTGGTTGGAAAGAAGGACGTATAATAGTCGAGATTGCAGATAGAGATGTGTTGATGTATGATTTTGCGAACGCTCTTTTCCGACCGGGGTCAATCACACCAACCAAGCCAATGTTTACATTACTTATTCAAGTTCTTGAAGCTGTGTCCCGCATCGCCATTTTCAGGCTTTTCACTTACCCATCGCCTTCTCTAGGGTGACAGCGTCGAGCTGTCCTGATGTCGCTTCCCTACCCCACTGCCACTCTCGCGACTAGGTGTACTATCAGCTTGTGCTCTTATATTTGACGATAGTAGATGGAATTGCCACGTACGACCATAGCCTCCAGAAAACTCGGCATCCCGTCCGCTCTGCCCTAGATAAACTGGAGAGCGCCAGATTAGTAGTTGGGTCGGTGACGACCAGCGAATCCCTGGTGTTGTACGTTTTTGCTTTTGCTGTACTTTCCATATGGGACTGCAAGATGCTCGAGGTCTCTCACTTATATGAAGTTGATCCAATCTTGCAGTAGCTTGCCTTTCTCTCAGAGTGACTATATAATTGAATTTTATATAGAATCCCTCAATTGAGTTGAGAAGACAAGAACGCGTCACACAAGGATGTGTCTCTCCCAACATCTTAAGGACTCTCATCTTGCCTCGATGCATCACTATCGTGCCCATCAGGTTCCGCTTCCCCTTCAAAGAGCTCAACGCCCCACCTCTTCTGGCCCTCCGCATCATCGAACCAGTCAAGTTTGGCCAGAACACCACGGTCGCTCTTTATATCATTAGTCGACCGACCCCGAGCCAATTCTAGCAGCTTCCCGCTCCCAGCCACTAATGCTGCCGTATCGGCGATCGTGTCTACAGTCCCGGGGAGCATGTTATTATATCCCCGCGCGGCAAGCATCAACACCCCGCATGAGACGATCAGGTACGACAGAATCGCGATGCAGATCCACGCCGCGGGTGTCGATATCATCAGTAGCTCCACGGGCCGGGAGACCTTCATGACGATCTCGGTTCTCCCAGAGGGTGAAGGTGCCGTCTCGCGACTCTCCTTCTCCGGCCCTCCCTCCCGCTGCCCCACGTCCGCCGGTAGCCTCGCGCCCACAGGCTGGTACACGTAGCCGCCACTCTCCAGGGACAGGTTATGGTTGATGAAGTGCTGGTACATGGTGGCGAAGGTCCGGTTCGCCGTCCGCGCCAGGGTGGCGGGGTCGAGGAGCCTGTCGTGGCGGTCGAGACCCGCTAGGGAGAGCATGGCGTACGTCATGTAGTCGACGTTCAGCCCGGACTGCCGGATGTTGAAGGTCTGCTCTTCTGTGTTCTCAACGAACTCGGTGCTGTCGTGATCACGGAGGTGCGTCCCCAAATTGTCGAGGTCGGCGGCCCCGAGCAGGCTGGTGACGAAGATGATCCCGTGGCTGACGGTGGTGTTGACGCCGTCGTCCCTGGAGCGCGAGTCTGAACCGCGACTATTACTGGGGTCGGTATTGTGCTTCTGTCGGTACTTGACCCAGGGGCTGTTCCAGGCGTCTTCGTAAGCTCGGGGCGTCTCTAGGATTTCGTACGAGGTCACCCGTCCCGTGTCGGCATCAACAGTGACCTCGGCGTCGGCCATCTCGATAACCGGCTGACAGTTCAGGGCCGCCATCTTCGGCGGTCCGTCGAAAAGGAGACGTCCGCCAGAGTCATCCGACCAGTCGATTGCTTGCTGGATACCCTCGACGGCCCGCCCGCGAATCCACTTGACCGTGAAATTGGCTGGCCATGTGTCAGAGATATGAGGATACACCTTTGCGGGGGCCAGATTGGCAGACCAGTATCCGATGGATGCTAATCCTGCAGATCCAGCGGTTTGGTTGCTGCAGCAAAGCAGCCGCCTAGGGCTTACGAAAAATGAGACTGATTCCCCTTCCCGCGTTTCCCCGCCAGGGTAAAAGGAGGTGGAATCCCCTAGCTCAACGCCGTCTTCGAATCTTTGGTCGGGACCAAGACCGTATCCGACTTTCAGATCACTCGGGTTGGATGAAATGTCCCAGTACGTCTCGTTTGTCAGATCCCATTTTGTTAGCCACCTTGTCTTATTGTCGAGAAAATTGTAGGGCGAACATTCGAGTCGAGCTCGCGTTGCAGGTGTTTTGACAGTCACGTTGACGGACAAGAAGGACAATTCCGAGCTGTTGCCCGTATTCTGGACGTGGCGGGAGGGCTCAAGGTTGATATTGCTCGGAACAAAGCTCCAGCCATCCGAGCTCCATGATGGATCGGGGCCTTGCAATGTTAGTTGCGTGGTAGCTCCATAGATCCAAGAAGACGTCAAGTTGGACAAGATAGGCTCAATTGCTTCCTTGCCGTCATCTTCACTGCCATCGTGATGCGAGAGTGTCAAAATAGGCACGCTCCGTAACTCGAGTGTTCGTGTCGTTCCCACTGACTCGGTCAGAGTACCCGGAGCTCGAGTCCATAGTGATGACATTGCGATCGTGACTATCGGTGGGATTAGCGAATTGGTTCCAGCTGGTATTGAATGGCTCCGACTTACGAACTTGAGTAAGAAATGCTCCTGTAGATACCAATACAAGAACCCAGTGACGTCTTCTTGCCGCTCTGTACGCCGCCCAGGTGAGGTACGAGGATTTGTATGACATCGCAATTCCGTTATACCCCGGAATGGGATCCTTTGCCAATGCGAGGTATGGCTGGACTTTCCGAAGGGTTGTATCGAAGCTTCCCCACCAGGTACCAATGATAACCGCCACCAATGCGGTAAGAATGGAAGCTGGGTTGACTGCATTGAATTGTTTGCTGCCGATTGAAATGCTGATATTGTAGACGAAGATGGTGTTGTAAAGACCTTGGGACCGGGATAGGTGATATAGCGTCGCAATTCCGGCCAACGTCAAACACAAAAGAACAAGAAGAGGAACGAGAAGCCACATTGAGAATATCTGATGATTGTTAGAAGCATCAACAGACCTATCGGCTTGCGTCTTGGAGGAAAGCGGTTCTCGGCTATCATGAGTTTTTGAAGCATCAAGGACCGTCGCTTCTATTTGGCCATCTGTCAAAATAAAGTGGGATTTGGAAAGTGATTGATTTAATGCATTGCTAGGAGTGCCATCGGAGGACTCTGTGAAGGTCTTCAACGTAGAGGGACTATTGGTGAGCAATCTTGTCACACTAACTATTGGTGATGGGTCTTCGTAGAGACCTAGTACTCGATTCGAGGGCCGCGTGGTGTATAAAATGGTGGCAAGAAGGATAGACAACAACGAGAGCACGATTTCCATGGAAATTGCCACTGCGGGCACGACCACAACACGGCGTGAAGCGCTGATTACGGAGCCGGGTACATCAACAGCATTCGCCACCGTCATGAGCTCGAAAGCGGTGTGTAGGATCTCGGCGAAGAATTGTCTCCGCACTCGTTGCATGCTCTGACCGGTAGCAGCATCCGCGATGATCCTCTCGGAGTCGAATTGGTACTTGGCCCCAAGTAGGTTCGCTGGGCCGACGAAATGCGAATGACCAGCGTAGCGAGCCCCGTCCAAGTGAGTAGTCCAATTAGCGTCGTCGAAAAAGATATTGTCGAGGAATGCGGTGTTTGCGATTGGCGCCGAGATAGGCGTTCTCGTTAATTTGTACTCGGTCTCATTGACCGTAACTACAGATTGGCCCTTTCCTAGATTTACCACAACGGTTGAGTTGCCTACGTAATACGTTCTCTGGCACGCTTGGCCACTCAGGGAGAAATTGGCGGGGTTGAAGTTAGATGGCTTGAAACTTGTCCGGGTGAATGAAAGAAGTACTTCATCCTCGTTACAGTCATGAACTGTAACATTGGGTGAGCCGAGATGTGTATGGTCCCCGTCGACATCGATTTCAAGATCTACGAAAGGGTAGGCAGTGACATCATTCGTAGTGACCCAAGTCTCCCCGCCCTCAACTTCAATCATCGAGGAATTTCCAAGGTCGAAATCCAATGAGCAGCCGGACTGCGATGCAAGCGTAATCGAATAATTGTCGCCGGAAGGTCCTGGGCTATTCCACTTGTAGTCCATGGGCTTGTAGTACAGGTCGACGCTAAATATCGCAGTGGATGTTGACCACGCCTGGACCTTGTCTGATAAGATGGGTGAAAGCGGTATTAAGCTGAGATTACCCGGCCAGAAGGGTAAAATTACGTAGTCGTTGGTGATCCAGGCTGACGTTGATACGTTTTGGAGGATGCTGCTGATGGTTCTGAAATAGGTGGTGGCAAGAGGTGTGGGTTGGATAGGGGTGAGAGATCCAAGATCCAATTGGTGTAGCATCGTTTTCTGATCGAGTACAACCGTCTCAGACGCGAACAGTACCGAGGATAACGGTGACACCACCAGGGTCCCGAGAACAAACACAAGAGTTGAGCTGAATAGTGGCAACCTGCCCTTGCCCATGGGGCTAGGAAAGGGCAGCCAGAAGCCCGCAGTCCACCTCAGAGATTGCTTTGAGTCTGCTCCGGTACAAGATGCCATCCTTGCAAATGGCTCCGTCCGTTTAACATCGTCCAATAGAATGCTGGCTAGCAAGCTGAATGCAACCGCTAGCAAGGTTGGAACAAACTTAGACGCGATAATCTTAGCTGTTGAGCCGTAATCATTAACAACTCCGGCGTTGCTGGAAGAAATGACGTGAACCACGATGACAGCGACGTCTAGTAGCATGCAAAACCCGAGGATGAGAAATAGAGGAATTCGGCGTAAGGTATAAGGCAGCCAATTTGGTGTCGTTTGTGATGGTGGAGTCGTTGTAGGGACTGCCGGAGGAACAGCATGGCGCTCTTCCGCTTGTTCGTCCTCCGGATCGATATCCGGCGCTTCGTAGTTGCTTAGACGAGACGACGTCGCTGAGCTCACTGAGTCCAGGTATTGGAGCCTGATTGAGCCATCGGGGGTGGTTTCTGGGCTTTCATAGTCTGCATCGGGTAGTGGACGATGCTCGTCGTGATGTTGTTCCTCCATCTCATGGCACAGGCCTAGTTTGAGAAAAGGTGTAGCAGGGTTATAAATGAGGGATGGTGATGAATAGGAAGTTGGGAGAGAAGAGATGAGCAGATAGATTGCGAGGCAACGATGGTATTCTAATGAGAAAATCCTGAAATAAGATGATCGATGAAAGCCCTGTATGTGTGATAATTATTATGATTATTATGAAGCGACCCCACGTTACACACATTCGGCCACTGGGGCTTGAATGGCTAGCAGTGACACATATCTATGCTCTGCCTGGTCTATTTTAGAAACCCCCAAAACCTCTTGTTGTACTTCAAGGCCCCCAACACCCCCTTGGGGCCGACGTGACTTGCATAAGGTAGTGTCGTAAGAAATCCAAAACAGCGCCTATTAAGCCTGCTGTTGAGATTAGACGAATAAGAGACCTGGCACACGACGAGGACAAGACGAGGATAAGAGACCCTGACAAGACGGACAAGACCGCAGTTACGCCATGCAGACGTGCTGCAGCCCAGCCATGGACTGACTATCACCGGCCCCGGGATTGTGTCAAGTGGTTTAGCACGAGAGTAAAGAGACCAAGTAGTAGCCACGTATTCAAGTAGAAGGCAATGTAAATTCAATTGATTCCCGGCTTTTCCAGCAATCCTGGGGGCCGCTCAGCCCTTATGTAGACGATTCTGCCAGCCATCTGACCTCTATTGGGTAACCCCTGGGTCGCTACACTACTCTTGAGACCTTGAGACATGACAAATGAACTCAAGATGATCTGCCACGAAAAAAAAAATAGGTCCAAGTTATCTGCGGAGGGTCATCTGACTTGGGAAGCGTGGCAAGTATGATTCGCTTTGAAGAGCTTAGAGCTGATATAATTACTTCCTCTCCGCCCAATTAGCTGTGCAACATGTACGTTTGACTTTTTATAACTCATTCTCTAGTATTCTCATGTAATTGGTAGCATATCTGCATCATACATGCAGCTTAAAACCACTCGGATAAGGGCAATTACTTAGATGTGCATTCTGAAATGCCCGAACGTGGAACCACCGAGCAGGCATGTGTGTGCAGCAGATGGAGAGCGTGGGATATACAGGTCCCAAGGATGATAATTGTTAGTGCCTTGCCACAGTGGATTTTTTTAACTAGAGGAGAAGTCGCCCTGAATATCTGTACTTTTGCACTTATTTTGTATGGGAAGCTACTTGCCACTCACCTCGCTGTCCTTCTCCATATGTAGAAACGAAGCTATACCATGTGGGACCCCTCAGCGGACCACCCCCCTGAACGGAACAGCAAAAACAGCCTAAAATAGCCAAATCACACCTACTTTACTTGCACTCTTCTCTACGTACAATAAAGTTTTTTTCCCAGTAGTAATATCTATGAATAGCGAATTGCTTGTTGTTTTAATTGATGTGGATATGTAACGTGTCAGGTGACTTAACGCGCTAGTGGAGGGGTCTGAAACCCCACCATTTGCCTGCATTTCTGCTACTTGAACGATCTGTGAGCCAGCCTTCGACCCGCGATAACTTTACCATCGTGACTTTCTTCGAAATACCGTTTTATAATGAGAATAATGTAATGAATGCCTGCCTCGACATAATAGATAATAGCTTCTCGATCAACAAAGCAGCCCAAAAACGCGGTATCCCTAAGTCTACGCTTATAGCCCGTTTAAATGGCCGAATCTCGCGATCTGAAGCCAGTAAAGCCCGTCAACTACTCTTAAGTGAGGGTGAATCACGCATCTGCACCTAGATATTGCGTCAGGAGTCTTTAGGGCTTGCCCCGTTGCATAGTACAGTCCGTAGCATCGTTACCGAAGTGCTCAAACAGCAAGGCTATAAGAAGCCCCTTGGGAAGCACTAGATTTAAAGCTTTCTAGTACGCAACCCTTTCATTTATACTAAAATCGGGAGGCGCCAAGAGGCCGCGAGGTTTAACGCGTTTACTCCGAAGGCCGTAGGCTAGTATTTCGATATTTGTGAAGATTTTGCGTGGGTAAAACCAGAGAACACGTACAACGTAAACGAAGGCGGCATTATGGCGGGCTTTAGTAGGCCTTTTAAAGCCAAACTGCGTATTTGAGCTAACTAGCCCCTAGAGGCCTTGATAGCCTCGTTTTGGGCTCTTCAGAAACGAAAAAGACCTTAATAAAAAGCGATCAAGGCCGCGGTTAGACCTCTTTCATCAAAGCTATCTCAGTAGTTGGAAAAGTACTAAAACCAGGTATTATTTTAAAAAAAAAAGACCTCTAAAAGCAGTAGTTTACTTTAGAATTTAGGAAAATCGCTAATTGGCACTTTATATGCTTAAAAAATAGCTGGAATTCGAATAAGATCATAGAAAAGTAGCTTAATAAGGTCTTTTTGCCTCAAGCTAATAAGGTACGAGGCTATAACCAGTTAGAAACAGTGCTTTTAATCCTTAATAGGCATAAGAGTTATACTTCTGTGAGCTTGCTCCCTTATTTTTGCGATTTTTTCTGCTTTTATAGTTATACGTTGAAGTCTAACCCCTGTGTCACGAACCAACAGGAAACGACCTGTCGGGAAGGCCTAGTGAGGGCAGACAGTTATGCCTAAGCGGGTAGGCGCGGGGCTGGGAGGACAAGCCACGCAAAGCGCCAAGAGATAGGTCACGTAACAGGATCACCAGCTCACGCCAGTAAGCTAGTGAACTAAGGTAGCTCACCAGATCGTATGGGTGAGCTAATAAGCAGAGACATTGTGTGAAGGAAGGAAATACTATATAGCCTTAATAGTATTCCTATATATCTAGTCTTTCCTTATTTTACTATTTAATTTAAATATACTAATAGTTTTTAAAATAAAAATAACTTTTTAATAATTTAGTAAATAATACTTTATATTATTTAGTAATCCTTTATTATAAGCTTAGCCCTTATTTTTAGGAATATAAACCTATTAAAACCCCTATTCTACTTATATTTAGTATTATAAATAAAACATTTAAATATACTGTTTATTTATAATACTAAATATAAAGTAGAATAGGGTTTTAATAGGTTATATTCCTAAAAATAAGGGCTAAGCTTATAATAAAGGATTACTAAATAATATAAAGTATTTTTACTAAATATTAAAAGTTATTTTTATTTTAAAAACTATTAGTATATTTAAATTAAATAGTAAAATAAGGAAAGACTAGATATATAGGAATACTATTAAGGCTATATAGTATTTCCTTCCTTCACACAATGTCTCTGCTTATTAGCTCACCCATACGATCTGGTGAGCTACCTTAGTTCACTAGCTTACTGGCGTGAGCTGGTGATCCTGTTACGTGACCTATCTCTTGGCGCTTTGCGTGGCTTGTCCTCCCAGCCCCCGCCTACCCGCTTAGGCATAACTGTCTGCCCTCACTAGGCCTTCCCGACAGGTCGTTTCCTGTTGGTTCGTGACACAGGGGTTAGACTTCAACGTATAACTATAAAAGCAGAAAAAATCGCAAAAATAAGGGAGCAAGCTCACAGAAGTATAACTCTTATGCCTATTAAGGATTAAAAGCACTGTTTCTAACTGGTTATAGCCTCGTACCTTATTAGCTTGAGGCAAAAAGACCTTATTAAGCTACTTTTCTATGATCTTATTCGAATTCCAGCTATTTTTTAAGCATATAAAGTGCCAATTAGCGATTTTCCTAAATTCTAAAGTAAACTACTGCTTTTAGAGGTCTTTTTTTTTTAAAATAATACCTGGTTTTAGTACTTTTCCAACTACTGAGATAGCTTTGATGAAAGAGGTCTAACCGCGGCCTTGATCGCTTTTTATTAAGGTCTTTTTCGTTTCTGAAGAGCCCAAAACGAGGCTATCAAGGCCTCTAGGGGCTAGTTAGCTCAAATACGCAGTTTGGCTTTAAAAGGCCTACTAAAGCCCGCCATAATGCCGCCTTCGTTTACGTTGTACGTGTTCTCTGGTTTTACCCACGCAAAATCTTCACAAATATCGAAATACTAGCCTACGGCCTTCGGAGTAAACGCGTTAAACCTCGCGGCCTCTTGGCGCCTCCCGATTTTAGTATAAATGAAAGGGTTGCGTACTAGAAAGCTTTAAATCTAGTGCTTCCCAAGGGGCTTCTTATAGCCTTGCTGTTTGAGCACTTCGGTAACGATGCTACGGACTGTACTATGCAACGGGGCAAGCCCTAAAGACTCCTGACGCAATATCTAGGTGCAGATGCGTGATTCACCCTCACTTAAGAGTAGTTGACGGGCTTTACTGGCTTCAGATCGCGAGATTCGGCCATTTAAACGGGCTATAAGCGTAGACTTAGGGATACCGCGTTTTTGGGCTGCTTTGTTGATCGAGAAGCTATTATCTATTATGTCGAGGCAGGCATTCATTACATTATTCTCATTATAAAACGGTATTTCGAAGAAAGTCACGATGGTAAAGTTATCGCGGGTCGAAGGCTGGCTCACAGATCGTTCAAGTAGCAGAAATGCAGGCAAATGGTGGGGTTTCAGACCCCTCCACTAGCGCGTTAAGTCACCTGACACGTTACATATCCACATCAATTAAAACAACAAGCAATTCGCTATTCATAGATATTACTACTGGGAAAAAAACTTTATTGTACGTAGAGAAGAGTGCAAGTAAAGTAGGTGTGATTTGGCTATTTTAGGCTGTTTTTGCTGTTCCGTTCAGGGGGGTGGTCCGCTGAGGGGTCCCACATGGTATAGCTTCGTTTCTACATATGGAGAAGGACAGCGAGGTGAGTGGCAAGTAGCTTCCCATACAAAATAAGTGCAAAAGTACAGATATTCAGGGCGACTTCTCCTCTAGTTAAAAAAATCCACTGTGGCAAGGCACTAACAATTATCATCCTTGGGACCTGTATATCCCACGCTCTCCATCTGCTGCACACACATGCCTGCTCGGTGGTTCCACGTTCGGGCATTTCAGAATGCACATCTAAGTAATTGCCCTTATCCGAGTGGTTTTAAGCTGCATGTATGATGCAGATATGCTACCAATTACATGAGAATACTAGAGAATGAGTTATAAAAAGTCAAACGTACATGTTGCACAGCTAATTGGGCGGAGAGGAAGTAATTATATCAGCTCTAAGCTCTTCAAAGCGAATCATACTTGCCACGCTTCCCAAGTCAGATGACCCTCCGCAGATAACTTGGACCTATTTTTTTTTTCGTGGCAGATCATCTTGAGTTCATTTGTCATGTCTCAAGGTCTCAAGAGTAGTGTAGCGACCCAGGGGTTACCCAATAGAGGTCAGATGGCTGGCAGAATCGTCTACATAAGGGCTGAGCGGCCCCCAGGATTGCTGGAAAAGCCGGGAATCAATTGAATTTACATTGCCTTCTACTTGAATACGTGGCTACTACTTGGTCTCTTTACTCTCGTGCTAAACCACTTGACACAATCCCGGGGCCGGTGATAGTCAGTCCATGGCTGGGCTGCAGCACGTCTGCATGGCGTAACTGCGGTCTTGTCCGTCTTGTCAGGGTCTCTTATCCTCGTCTTGTCCTCGTCGTGTGCCAGGTCTCTTATTCGTCTAATCTCAACAGCAGGCTTAATAGGCGCTGTTTTGGATTTCTTACGACACTACCTTATGCAAGTCACGTCGGCCCCAAGGGGGTGTTGGGGGCCTTGAAGTACAACAAGAGGTTTTGGGGGTTTCTAAAATAGACCAGGCAGAGCATAGATATGTGTCACTGCTAGCCATTCAAGCCCCAGTGGCCGAATGTGTGTAACGTGGGGTCGCTTCATAATAATCATAATAATTATCACACATACAGGGCTTTCATCGATCATCTTATTTCAGGATTTTCTCATTAGAATACCATCGTTGCCTCGCAATCTATCTGCTCATCTCTTCTCTCCCAACTTCCTATTCATCACCATCCCTCATTTATAACCCTGCTACACCTTTTCTCAAACTAGGCCTGTGCCATGAGATGGAGGAACAACATCACGACGAGCATCGTCCACTACCCGATGCAGACTATGAAAGCCCAGAAACCACCCCCGATGGCTCAATCAGGCTCCAATACCTGGACTCAGTGAGCTCAGCGACGTCGTCTCGTCTAAGCAACTACGAAGCGCCGGATATCGATCCGGAGGACGAACAAGCGGAAGAGCGCCATGCTGTTCCTCCGGCAGTCCCTACAACGACTCCACCATCACAAACGACACCAAATTGGCTGCCTTATACCTTACGCCGAATTCCTCTATTTCTCATCCTCGGGTTTTGCATGCTACTAGACGTCGCTGTCATCGTGGTTCACGTCATTTCTTCCAGCAACGCCGGAGTTGTTAATGATTACGGCTCAACAGCTAAGATTATCGCGTCTAAGTTTGTTCCAACCTTGCTAGCGGTTGCATTCAGCTTGCTAGCCAGCATTCTATTGGACGATGTTAAACGGACGGAGCCATTTGCAAGGATGGCATCTTGTACCGGAGCAGACTCAAAGCAATCTCTGAGGTGGACTGCGGGCTTCTGGCTGCCCTTTCCTAGCCCCATGGGCAAGGGCAGGTTGCCACTATTCAGCTCAACTCTTGTGTTTGTTCTCGGGACCCTGGTGGTGTCACCGTTATCCTCGGTACTGTTCGCGTCTGAGACGGTTGTACTCGATCAGAAAACGATGCTACACCAATTGGATCTTGGATCTCTCACCCCTATCCAACCCACACCTCTTGCCACCACCTATTTCAGAACCATCAGCAGCATCCTCCAAAACGTATCAACGTCAGCCTGGATCACCAACGACTACGTAATTTTACCCTTCTGGCCGGGTAATCTCAGCTTAATACCGCTTTCACCCATCTTATCAGACAAGGTCCAGGCGTGGTCAACATCCACTGCGATATTTAGCGTCGACCTGTACTACAAGCCCATGGACTACAAGTGGAATAGCCCAGGACCTTCCGGCGACAATTATTCGATTACGCTTGCATCGCAGTCCGGCTGCTCATTGGATTTCGACCTTGGAAATTCCTCGATGATTGAAGTTGAGGGCGGGGAGACTTGGGTCACTACGAATGATGTCACTGCCTACCCTTTCGTAGATCTTGAAATCGATGTCGACGGGGACCATACACATCTCGGCTCACCCAATGTTACAGTTCATGACTGTAACGAGGATGAAGTACTTCTTTCATTCACCCGGACAAGTTTCAAGCCATCTAACTTCAACCCCGCCAATTTCTCCCTGAGTGGCCAAGCGTGCCAGAGAACGTATTACGTAGGCAACTCAACCGTTGTGGTAAATCTAGGAAAGGGCCAATCTGTAGTTACGGTCAATGAGACCGAGTACAAATTAACGAGAACGCCTATCTCGGCGCCAATCGCAAACACCGCATTCCTCGACAATATCTTTTTCGACGACGCTAATTGGACTACTCACTTGGACGGGGCTCGCTACGCTGGTCATTCGCATTTCGTCGGCCCAGCGAACCTACTTGGGGCCAAGTACCAATTCGACTCCGAGAGGATCATCGCGGATGCTGCTACCGGTCAGAGCATGCAACGAGTGCGGAGACAATTCTTCGCCGAGATCCTACACACCGCTTTCGAGCTCATGACGGTGGCGAATGCTGTTGATGTACCCGGCTCCGTAATCAGCGCTTCACGCCGTGTTGTGGTCGTGCCCGCAGTGGCAATTTCCATGGAAATCGTGCTCTCGTTGTTGTCTATCCTTCTTGCCACCATTTTATACACCACGCGGCCCTCGAATCGAGTACTAGGTCTCTACGAAGACCCATCACCAATAGTTAGTGTGACAAGATTGCTCACCAATAGTCCCTCTACGTTGAAGACCTTCACAGAGTCCTCCGATGGCACTCCTAGCAATGCATTAAATCAATCACTTTCCAAATCCCACTTTATTTTGACAGATGGCCAAATAGAAGCGACGGTCCTTGATGCTTCAAAAACTCATGATAGCCGAGAACCGCTTTCCTCCAAGACGCAAGCCGATAGGTCTGTTGATGCTTCTAACAATCATCAGATATTCTCAATGTGGCTTCTCGTTCCTCTTCTTGTTCTTTTGTGTTTGACGTTGGCCGGAATTGCGACGCTATATCACCTATCCCGGTCCCAAGGTCTTTACAACACCATCTTCGTCTACAATATCAGCATTTCAATCGGCAGCAAACAATTCAATGCAGTCAACCCAGCTTCCATTCTTACCGCATTGGTGGCGGTTATCATTGGTACCTGGTGGGGAAGCTTCGATACAACCCTTCGGAAAGTCCAGCCATACCTCGCATTGGCAAAGGATCCCATTCCGGGGTATAACGGAATTGCGATGTCATACAAATCCTCGTACCTCACCTGGGCGGCGTACAGAGCGGCAAGAAGACGTCACTGGGTTCTTGTATTGGTATCTACAGGAGCATTTCTTACTCAAGTTCGTAAGTCGGAGCCATTCAATACCAGCTGGAACCAATTCGCTAATCCCACCGATAGTCACGATCGCAATGTCATCACTATGGACTCGAGCTCCGGGTACTCTGACCGAGTCAGTGGGAACGACACGAACACTCGAGTTACGGAGCGTGCCTATTTTGACACTCTCGCATCACGATGGCAGTGAAGATGACGGCAAGGAAGCAATTGAGCCTATCTTGTCCAACTTGACGTCTTCTTGGATCTATGGAGCTACCACGCAACTAACATTGCAAGGCCCCGATCCATCATGGAGCTCGGATGGCTGGAGCTTTGTTCCGAGCAATATCAACCTTGAGCCCTCCCGCCACGTCCAGAATACGGGCAACAGCTCGGAATTGTCCTTCTTGTCCGTCAACGTGACTGTCAAAACACCTGCAACGCGAGCTCGACTCGAATGTTCGCCCTACAATTTTCTCGACAATAAGACAAGGTGGCTAACAAAATGGGATCTGACAAACGAGACGTACTGGGACATTTCATCCAACCCGAGTGATCTGAAAGTCGGATACGGTCTTGGTCCCGACCAAAGATTCGAAGACGGCGTTGAGCTAGGGGATTCCACCTCCTTTTACCCTGGCGGGGGAAACGCGGGAAGGGGAATCAGTCTCATTTTTCGTAAGCCCTAGGCGGCTGCTTTGCTGCAGCAACCAAACCGCTGGATCTGCAGGATTAGCATCCATCGGATACTGGTCTGCCAATCTGGCCCCCGCAAAGGTGTATCCTCATATCTCTGACACATGGCCAGCCAATTTCACGGTCAAGTGGATTCGCGGGCGGGCCGTCGAGGGTATCCAGCAAGCAATCGACTGGTCGGATGACTCTGGCGGACGTCTCCTTTTCGACGGACCGCCGAAGATGGCGGCCCTGAACTGTCAGCCGGTTATCGAGATGGCCGACGCCGAGGTCACTGTTGATGCCGACACGGGACGGGTGACCTCGTACGAAATCCTAGAGACGCCCCGAGCTTACGAAGACGCCTGGAACAGCCCCTGGGTCAAGTACCGACAGAAGCACAATACCGACCCCAGTAATAGTCGCGGTTCAGACTCGCGCTCCAGGGACGACGGCGTCAACACCACCGTCAGCCACGGGATCATCTTCGTCACCAGCCTGCTCGGGGCCGCCGACCTCGACAATTTGGGGACGCACCTCCGTGATCACGACAGCACCGAGTTCGTTGAGAACACAGAAGAGCAGACCTTCAACATCCGGCAGTCCGGGCTGAACGTCGACTACATGACGTACGCCATGCTCTCCCTAGCGGGTCTCGACCGCCACGACAGGCTCCTCGACCCCGCCACCCTGGCGCGGACGGCGAACCGGACCTTCGCCACCATGTACCAGCACTTCATCAACCATAACCTGTCCCTGGAGAGTGGCGGCTACGTGTACCAGCCTGTGGGCGCGAGGCTACCGGCGGACGTGGGGCAGCGGGAGGGAGGGCCGGAGAAGGAGAGTCGCGAGACGGCACCTTCACCCTCTGGGAGAACCGAGATCGTCATGAAGGTCTCCCGGCCCGTGGAGCTACTGATGATATCGACACCCGCGGCGTGGATCTGCATCGCGATTCTGTCGTACCTGATCGTCTCATGCGGGGTGTTGATGCTTGCCGCGCGGGGATATAATAACATGCTCCCCGGGACTGTAGACACGATCGCCGATACGGCAGCATTAGTGGCTGGGAGCGGGAAGCTGCTAGAATTGGCTCGGGGTCGGTCGACTAATGATATAAAGAGCGACCGTGGTGTTCTGGCCAAACTTGACTGGTTCGATGATGCGGAGGGCCAGAAGAGGTGGGGCGTTGAGCTCTTTGAAGGGGAAGCGGAACCTGATGGGCACGATAGTGATGCATCGAGGCAAGATGAGAGTCCTTAAGATGTTGGGAGAGACACATCCTTGTGTGACGCGTTCTTGTCTTCTCAACTCAATTGAGGGATTCTATATAAAATTCAATTATATAGTCACTCTGAGAGAAAGGCAAGCTACTGCAAGATTGGATCAACTTCATATAAGTGAGAGACCTCGAGCATCTTGCAGTCCCATATGGAAAGTACAGCAAAAGCAAAAACGTACAACACCAGGGATTCGCTGGTCGTCACCGACCCAACTACTAATCTGGCGCTCTCCAGTTTATCTAGGGCAGAGCGGACGGGATGCCGAGTTTTCTGGAGGCTATGGTCGTACGTGGCAATTCCATCTACTATCGTCAAATATAAGAGCACAAGCTGATAGTACACCTAGTCGCGAGAGTGGCAGTGGGGTAGGGAAGCGACATCAGGACAGCTCGACGCTGTCACCCTAGAGAAGGCGATGGGTAAGTGAAAAGCCTGAAAATGGCGATGCGGGACACAGCTTCAAGAACTTGAATAAGTAATGTAAACATTGGCTTGGTTGGTGTGATTGACCCCGGTCGGAAAAGAGCGTTCGCAAAATCATACATCAACACATCTCTATCTGCAATCTCGACTATTATACGTCCTTCTTTCCAACCAGCCCTCCCTTTCGCAATCCGAACCATATCACTCCAATAATAAGCGCCGCAACAGAGAACACCGTCCAAAATACCGCCCTAAATCCTTCCATAAACCTAGCCTCACAGTTAGCGATATCAAACTACTCCAAAACAGCCATAGTAATAGCTATTACCATAGCCAAACCTACAGCGTTTCTAAACTACGCTATCTCATTAAAAATACTACTAGAATATGGAACAACATGTGGTATTTGAATGATCGGTAAAGTTGACGAAACGGACGAGA